>SRMA01026183.1:253152-345480 GCA_007224835.1 Danionella cerebrum | reverse complement strand
GCAAAGTCCACCACCATCTGTCCTTCTAGGTTCCTTTCCTTAACACCGAACCTGCCCATCACCTCTGTTGCCCTCGCCAACATGCCCGTTGAAATCTGCTCCCCCTACTACTCTCTCTCCTCTGGGAACACTCTCAATCACCTCATCCAACTCACTCCAAAATCTCTCCTTCTCTTCCAACTTACAGCCTACTTGTGGAGCATAACCACTCACTACATTCAACATCACCCCTTCAATTTCTAACTTCAAACTGATCACCCTGTCTGACACTCTTTTCACCTCTAAAACATTCCCCACCAACTCCTCCTTCAGGATCACTCCTACCCCATTTCTCTTCCTATCCACACCATAGTAAAACAGTTTGTATCCCCCTCCAACACTACGCGCTTTGCTACCCTTCCACCTGGTCTCCTGCACACACAGAATATCTACCTTCCTTCTCTCCATCATGTCCGCCAGCTCCCTACCCTTTCCTGTCATTGTACCAACGTTAAGAGTCCCTATTCTCAGATCTACACTCCTGCCTTTCCTCTTCTCTTTCTGTCGACGAATCCTTCTCCCTCCTCTCCTTCTTCGACAAACAGTAGTCCAATTTCCACCGGCACCCTGTAAGTCAACAGCACCGGAGGCGGTCGTTGTTAACCCGGGCCTCGACCGATCCGGTATGGAAATCGATTTGGTGACTCGCATATTTGGTTTTTGGCATTTTTTTACCGGATGCCCTTCCTGACGCAACCCTCTCTATTTATCCGGGCTTGGGACCGGCACAGAAGTCACTGGCTTGCAACCCCTGTGGCTAGATTAACGGTGCTGCGCCCGCTAAAAAAAAAAAAAAAAAAAAAAAAAAAAAAACGACATTAAAATTTGACAGTCAAATGCTTCTTGACCTCACTACAGATCTCAAAAGTAAGAGTACAATGTAATTGGAATGAAGGAATGTATTCGTATTAATTACACAATAGATGAATTGCGATTGTAAAATTTGAACGTCTAACTCTGAATGTTAGCCATTAGCTATTGTCATTTACACATAGTAAATTGTTGGCTACATTAACAAAGATTGAAATGTGTTATATTTCCCTGGTGAGCAATTTCATACATCTAATTTTTTCATAGTTACCAAATTTGGTCGCTATTAGGACCTGCAGTTGAGTTCAAATCAGAAAAGCCACATGTCTAGCATTTTCCATGGACGCTTAGGCTCTTTATGACCATGAAAATAATTGGATATTCCTTATTAAAATCAATTCCCCATGTTCTTTTGAGATGCTCACTTTTAAAGCCAGGCTACGGTTAATTTACAAGCTGCTGAGGCCAAAGCTTTAAGATCACTGAGCAGCACTGACATGTGCTTCAAGCCAGTTACTGTATATCCTGGTCTTTTATGGCATATTACACTAAATATTTAGCTTTTTCTGTCACAATTCAGATGGAAATCTGAGCTTTCTACCAAGTCCAAATGAACAAATTTCCTATATCACAGGAAAAAGAAAAGTCCAACTTGTGTAAAACTGATTTACATTTACTAAAGGAAGAATAAAAACAACTGGAAAGAAACTCATAATCAAAGTAGAACATAATCAAAGTAGTGCAAAATCTGGCAACCTTTAAGCAAACTTAAGAAACAAAGATGTTTTATTTTCATCTATGTTTAGTGGTCCAAAATATGTATAACATCATTACAGATCATGCACCAAATTAACCTGTTTGCCACTTTGCACCAGCGCTTTTGATAATTTTCCTGTTAGATGACCTGGCTTCTATACAGTTTCAGAAGATATACAAACATTCTTATATTATTCTGAAGAATTGTGAAATCTCGAAATCCCAAAATCGTAAACATTTTTATTTCTGTAATTAAAAGCAATAACACACTTTGATTTCAGTGGAGGAATCTGAGAAACTCACACATATTCAACCAAAGCTGCATTATTGTGTGTCAGAGGTCACTCTTGCCCACATGAGGACTATCTGCACAGACCGGTGCTTTCTTCAATGTAGATGCTCAGAAATAAAGAAATCCTTTCAGAGTTAATGAGCTCTGCAGGGAGGGAAGTAGAAATGTTTGGACTTCCTCCAAATCGGAGTAATCTGTGTTTTCACCCGCATCTCTTCATCAAAATGTAAGAGACGCAAATAATGGCTGGTGAAAGGGATTGCGTAACATTGCAATTTGTTCTGAAAGACAGACGCCACAGGTCTCTCTAGAATACTGAAGAGATGTAAGTAAACGGAACCAGATTTAACAAGTATGATTAACGCTGTGATTTAAAACGTGGCTGGGTATGTATCTTTTTTGCATATTTTTGAAGGTTAAAGATGTGTGTATTCACAGAAAATGTAAATGTTATGCAAAGAATCAACCAAACAAGGCATTTTTGTTGGATCAAACTGAATAGAAACGACATTCTGGGATTCAGTTGTGCATCAGTGAGAGAGAATTCTCATGCTGTGATCCGCAGATAAAGAGAACATTATATTCCTTTTTTTGATAGTCTCACACCCACTACAAAATAGCTCCATTGTTTATGGCATTCTTGGTATGTTTTCTATTTGTTTCAGTCTCTTCTTTTCAACTTCACCGATGAGACTGTGATGGATATATTAGCTCTCTTTTCATGGCTGAAAAAACTCAAGGGGGGACTCCCTTTTCTCTAGACTTCTGGACTTTTCTCCAGAAGCCAGGGCAGCAGAGTTGGTACTATAGACACATATGAAATCCACTTGCAGATTGACTATATTTACACTTTCTAGTTCCAATATTGTCTATAGGGCCTTTCATTTCAAGTACAGATATCATGGAGCAGTAATTCTTCCAGATATTTAAAAAAAAGTTATCCTTTTAGGCTCTAAAAGTTATTTGTCTTTCACTTCGGGCAAAAGAATTGTAAACACATCCCCTACCAGACCACACGTTGTTCAGATATCCAAACTGGTCTGACTCTGGTTGCTATACCCTTTCAGACTGGTACCATTCTTGTAAATAAATGTGAAATGACAATGAAACATCATAGAAAAATGGGAGTTTGTTTACGTTAATCATAGTGACTACATAAACATGTGTATGAAATCACCAAAGGCTCCCTAGCAACTCAACGTTGTACCCTAGCAACCAAATCTTCATACATGGGGGTTGGTTTATGTAATCTATAATGAAAAATGTAACACAATATTATGTCACTGACCCCTCCTTGGCAACCTGCCTGTCTACTATAGCAACCATATGTCATCATCTGAGAAAACTTGCATGATGTCACTGCCTTCTATGTAGCATTGCCAAATTATATCTTTTTGCTAATAAAAACATTAAATGGCACTTTTACAAGCCTATAATACCAACATTTCTGACATGAGTGGCACAGAGAATTGAGATTGGGGTTGCGGTGATCAGAAAACACAGGTTTGGTTTTATTTCTGCTTTAAATGAATGCCCTGAAAGTTAAAATCGACTTGTAGAATACACAGTACATCAAGGCCTTTAGATATTCAGGAATGTGAGTAATTCCATTACCATTAGAGACTACACAGAAGTCATTTTCAAAAGCGCTTGAGAGGCTGGGTATGAATCTCTGCAATGTAATTGTTTCGGTAAATAACATTAAAACACCTTATATCAGTGATTTTCATTGACCCGGATCAGAGGAGTCTTGGTGTTCATTTCTTCATCAGATGGAAACGTATGCACATTTCCTCAGAAAGCCGACAGCAGAGTGACTGGCTTTTTCTTGGGACATGCAGAAAGAGTTTAAATGCTGTTCATTATGTGAGGGCCCTAGTTCAAATCGAGGTAACAAAAACTTTAGAATTAAACAGGATTAATTCTATTTTGACCATTTGCCATGCCAAGCTTCGGCCTGAAATGTGGAACTTGAGGAGAAAGTTCATCAAAGTTTGTTTGATCAGATCAGGGGTTTTACATATGTATTTGTCAACAGATTAAAGCTTCTGATTAGCAGAAATGGAAAGCTTGAGCAATTTCCATTTCCATTGAGTAGGAACGGGGACCACCGTTGAAACAGACCAATAGCATTTTACAATATAGTGATCAAAAAGTTGATCGGAAGAGTTTTTCCATGTAAAATTACACTATTTTTTAGCAAATGAAAGATGATATTTTATAGGCTGATTTTGTTGGGGGCTATACTGCATTCTGGTTAATAATCAAGAATATCATTTCTCTATAAAAATATAATTTTATATAATCATGAAAAATGTTGTTATTCAATTAAAAAAAACTACACTCATTTTATAGTTGAGATATAGTTGGAGAGGTCCCCTAAGTCTATAGGGTACACATTCATGAAGATGCCTGCTCATTTGACAGATGCTCAGAAGACAGTCACTAACACCCTGCACAAGGAGGGTAAAACAAAAAATATATTGCTGCAGAAACTGTTCACAGAGTGCTGTACTCATAAGCATATTTATTGAAACTTAGTAAATCTAGCAGGAAAATCTACACGAGCAAAAGAGAAAACCACCAAGAAATAAACTTGGTACCTGCACATATTGAAACTGGTACTGATTCTACTGGTTTTACTGTGCTTGAGCGGAACCTCTGAGCTCTTTGAATGAGGTTGTGTTTTTTTGGCTTGACTCAGTGTGCTTAAAGCCATATGTTTGCAACTTATTTGTTGACTTGCTCTAAACTGATGTTGTAGTATGGATTTTCAATGGCTAAAACCAATCATAACAAATACTCACTAATACCCAATGACCTGAATTTTCCTCCTGTGACTACTCATCCATTTTCTGATACAATTTATTCCAGCTCGCGCCACTGCTAATAGCCTGCTATATGTTCAGGTCATGCAGTAATAAGAAGAGATGTCGCTCTATTCCTTGAAACCTTGAGGTCAGCCATTGATTTGTTGCAAATTTGCCATCTATATCTGTAAAACAATTGAGCGGATTGACAGAAACACACACCAGAACCCAATTTGCAGTGAGATTGCCATCATAGCCACAATTCCCTCAAAAGCTGTGTGTATTTTTTTCAAGCTCTGTTTTGATGAGCGAGTGCTGCACTCGACAGAGCTCCGAGCTAATGATGGCTCATTTGTGCCGAGGCCGAGGCTCCTGAAAAATCTGCCAGGCTGTGTGTTGACAAACAGTGGCACAGGGAATAGATTTCAATCTCAATGTTGGGAAGATCAAATCCATCATGGCTGAGAGGAATAGCGATAGAGGACTCCCAAACAGCCTGTCTCCATTTGTATTCCTGTCTCATCACCTGCTCATGGTTACAATTACCTTTGCTTTCTTTTCTGTTTCAAAGATTGTCTTTGCAGACTCTATTTGTGATTGGAGGAGCTATCCTTGTCTTTTAGTCGTTGGTGACATTTTAGAATACTCTTCCTAAATTAACACATAATCAAGAGGTAATTTCTACAGAACTAACCAGTAACTATCTTGTAACTCTGGAGTAACTATTGTTGCCTACTAGGAGGTTTCCGTTAACTACTCAGTAACTAATGTCGCAGTAACTACTGTAGGAACTACGCTTAACTATCAGTAACTATTATATATATATATATATATATATATATATATATATTGATAGATAGATAGATAGATAGATAGATAGATAGATAGATAGATAGATAGATAGATAGATAGATATATATATATATATTGATAGATAGATAGATAGATAGATAGATAGATAGATAGATAGATAGATAGATAGATAGATAGATAGGTAGATAGATAGATATACAGAATGTTGTGTGTGTGATTTGTGTTGTGTGTTATGTGTTTTGTGAGACACACACACGCACACACACACAGCCCAAACACAAAACACAATGCAAAACATACAACACAAAACAAAACACACAACACAAAACATAACCCAAAATACACCACACACAACACAAAACACTCAGCACAAAACACACAACAAGCAACACAAAACAAACAGCACAAAAACATTACACAAAGCACACAACACACAAAACAAAGCAAACGATACTAAAATATTAATGAAGACATTTTTCTGCTTTAGTTACATTTCATTTAGGAAGATATTTCAGACATTATTCTGATAGCTGGACTAAATAAGTTTTCCTCAGGGAGCCAATACAATCTAAGTAGAGGTAATTTAACTCTATGGATTATACTTTGTATATTCCAAAATTTGTCATTTTTGTGTTGAATTTGGTAGTTTTGAGAATTTTTTTAGGGTTGAACTATTGGGTGTTTTATCTGCTTTTTAAAGCTTTGGGCAAGAAATGTGTAACAGTCAAAATTATTTTAACAGTCCAAGAAAAAGAAAAACTTTTGTGGAAGACATGAAATAAATGCAATGACGTTTTCTTCATCTCTCTCTCTCTCTCTCTCTCTCTCTCTCTCTCTCTCTCTCCATTTTCCCTCTCTTCTTCTGTCAAGATCAATGAAAACTGTGCCTGTGATCAGTGGATCCTCACACTCATAATAAAGAGCAGGAATGAAATGTGAATTTTCTGTGTGAAGACCCTCACATAGAAAATTCACAAAGTGTCTTGTGATTACTGTAATATGCAAATGTGGTATTATTATTTTATGTTAGGGCGGTTGATGTGAAACAGAGTGTGCCAAATCTCTTTAATTATAGTTTTTTATTCCACAAGAATGTTGAAGATATTGGGGCCACTTTTTAAATGTTTTTTATTGTTTTAAAACAAACATAATTCAATAGTATTGTTGCAACTTTTTCA
The DNA here is from genome assembly GCA_007224835.1 of Danionella cerebrum. Taxonomy (NCBI): domain Eukaryota; kingdom Metazoa; phylum Chordata; class Actinopteri; order Cypriniformes; family Danionidae; genus Danionella; species Danionella cerebrum. The sequence continues at coordinate 338,782 of SRMA01026183.1, read as the reverse complement.
CTGGAGCTGGTAAATGAGAAACAGCTTGATGTAAAGAACATCATGAAAGATTTCTGGGCTTGCTTTGAGATGCTGAGTCTTTCATCCATCAGTGTTTTAGTTTCCCCAGCGGCTCCTTGAGCAGTTAAACCCAGTGTCAGTCTTCCATCCACACCTACATCTGATGAATGGACGGTTGAACAAAACCTTTCACATTGACAGATGTTGCACACACATCACACTGGCTGCCCAATATTTTCAGGAATGCACAGCCTTTGTTCTTATTACTTAACAAAGCTGGTCTATTGGTCCAATGTCACATTATTTTATCCATGCATGCCTTTATGGTTCTGAATTGTAGCACTGGAGTATAATGGAACACAAAGGGGTGGATTTTCTTCATGTCTGGGAGATGGGCTTTATACAGCATCTCATACACATTTTTGGAGATGTTGGTGAACTCACTTTTTTGTGATCACTTGGATTAAGATTTGACTTGATCCCAAAGATAATTTACAGTAGAATTGATGTAAATCCACACTGTGAGGTGGCTCTCACAAAAGTTTACTATCGTTCTCATATTAACATCAATATGATTGGAGTTAGCTAAATTGATAGCACAAGTGAACTGTGAAAGAAAGTGCAGGAGTTTTGCAGGTTTTCTGAGGCCGTGTGGGTGTGAGAAGCTCACTGTGCTGTCCTGAGTGGGAGGAAAATCTCCCAACAGCAAACAAACACAAACACACTCTCATAAAGGCGCCTGCTTCACGGATAATACGCTTACATTTCAATGGCTTACGTAAATACATACACCTAAAAATGGAAATACCGATCTTCATGAACCTGTATGACATCCTTGCTTATGACGCAGTGAATGGTTCTTGATAAAAAATGACAGTGCTTTAGAAACTTGAACGTTCCAACATCAACCCAAAAAAATTTACATTTTTACATTTTGTTTTAGATGAAAATCTAGTTAAGTAATAATTTACTTTTAAAAAATGTTAATTCTATCAAACTAATTTCAAATGTTCAAAGTGAAAAGAATGGTTTGAATGGTTTTGCTTTTAAATATTTATTTAGTATACGACTAGACAGAAGTTTGCACAAGCATGTCTGAGTGAAATGACATCTTTATCAACTCCAGGATCACTTTTGACTAAAACCTTGAAAGGAATGTGTGTCATTGGTCCATTTAACTTCTCCTTTCATTTCCTTTCAGTACTCAAAACAAATCTTTTTACGATTATCTGGGTTTTAGATAAAAATGATGGAAATAATGGATAAAGGAAATGCTGGAATCACTTCTCTATTAAAGGCACCTAGAGTCACGCCTTTTTGTTCTGGTTTAGTTGCCATGGAAACTGCAGCCTTTCACATAAGAAAACTGTGTAAATGGAGGCGAGTAGTGGCAAAGTTTAGCTATTTATGACGTTTATGTATTTTAAATTTGAGCTTTAAATGTCTGTGGGAGTTGGGAATGTGTTTGGAGCATTCCTGAGACACAGCTACTGTAACTACAGGCAGACAGTTCCAGATTCATTCACTTGCATTAACTACTATAATAAACACTAGAGTTAAGTTCATGGACATCCATCATGGACATGAACTTAAACAGATGGAAAGCACTTGAAATGGATATAGTGATATAGTGGAACCAGACTTGGATGAACAGACAACTCGCTTGGATGCATGGAAAATAGAAAGAATTCAAGGAAAATGTAAAAAAAAAATATGAAAAATGAATTTGGGTTGACAGAAAAAGGACTAGGGTGGGTGAAAACAAATGAATAAGATGACAGAAAGTAGATTTGGATAAACAGAAAACAATTATGGATGAAAACAGATTTGAGATGGTCAACAAACTTGGATGGATGGAAAATCTTTTTTGGATGGATGGTAATAGACTAGGATAAATTAAAACAGACTTGGATGGATGGAAATAAACTTGGACGGATGGAGACAGACTTGGATAGGTGGGAAAGGGACTCGAATGGATAGCAAACTGACAGCAAACAGATTCAAATGGATAGTAAAACTTTGGAGGATAGCTGGGTGGGTGGATAGGTGGATGGATAAATGGATGGAGGCATGGATGGATGGACAGGCAGACAGATGGGTGGATGGATAACAGAAATGGATGGACAGAAAACAATGGACATAAGAAAAGACTTGGACAGACGGGGACTTGGATGGACAGAAAATAGACTTGGATGGATGGGTGGAAAAGAGACTTTGATGGATGGGTTTGAAGTGATGGTAAACAGACTAGGATGGATGGTGAAATAGCGTGGACAGGTAAACATACACTTTTGATTGATGGGTAGACTGTAAATAAAAAAAGATCAACACAGAAAGATGAAACATACATATATTTGGGCGGAGAGATAATTGGAAAAATATTTGGGCAGAGGGGCTCTCTCCCTGAATGTTATGGTGCAACACTAAGAATCTATTCTCTACCCTGCACATTCCAAAGAATGATCCATAGAGCTAAAAAAAAAAAAACGATATGTAGAACAGTTTTCACCTATATTTTGTCTCAAGCTGAAATGCTCTTTACCCATAATCTTCAAATTAAGTTCTAAATGTGTGATTTTTTTATTAGATGTTATAGGTCAAAATGCTGTTGACAGTTAGCCTAAATTTGGGGACATTCCTTAGATAAGTTAAAAAATGGGGTTTGTGTTTAGTAAAGCTCACTTCGTAAGTCTGTCAGTCCTAGAAGATTAGTATGCACGCCTGAACTCGGCTGAAAAGAGATCTCTTTCTGCCTACAGCATTAGAACAAATGACTGTGGGAAATTACATCTGTTTCCCTCTGGAATTATTACTTGAGTGTCAAAAAAGCAGATTTGTGACAGTTCACCCAATGTCACTTATGAGTGTGGAAATTATAAACACACATTGCATTCTAATCCCTGAATGTAGTTATTAATCATAGCATGTGCAATGGTATAATGTAATATGTTTTAAACCTCCAGGAATGTTTTAGTTGAACTAAAAACACACCTTCAGGAATCAGAAGGCTCTAATGTTTGTCTGCTATGCCTCTGTCAAACCAAAATAACGCTTGTTGACATTTCGAGTTTACCACAACATTTAACTAATGAATTGCAGCGTGGAAGACAGATAGGAAAAATGGGACACAAACACATCACAGGGTAAATGTCAGACGTCGTCGGATCTGCCACGAAACTGATTCCAGATTGATTCTGACAGAAGTTAAATGACACTGAGGGCTTGTGACTTAAGAAACAGTCCAGAAGCCCTGATTTTTCCCCATCATTCCAGTTCAAACCTGCTGGGAACTTGCACTCATGCGTGTCAATGAGAATCTCTAACTGCAGATATTGGACAAGGATCTTTCTGACAAAGCCCCTATAAAAAAAAATCTCTCTGAAAAAGTGTTCCTCAGTTTTATTCCTTGAAGACATCCTTCAACTGAGTTGAATCTAAAAGTTTTTGGGTGAACTAACACCAAAACTTAGCCACTTTCTTTCACAGGATGCACAAACACCTGATTTTATGTAAATAAGTACCCTCTTATTTAATTATTCATTGTATCAGGCTTGGAATATGCAAATTATTTCCTGCATATTATGAGCACCACCAGCCCAAACTTTCAGCTATTATATGCAATTAAGGCCTCACCACAGTTTGATACTTGTACTACCTACTGTTTCAATATGCAAATTAATCATTTTCAGACTACCATTTTTTAAAACTCAAAGCCCCCCTGCCACCACTAAAACACCAACTTGGATTATCTCAATTCACTCCCATATGACAGCTATTAGACTAGACTAGCTAGTCCTCATGCCACCCATCTCCCTAGCCTGAATAACTTGCATGTACGAGCAATTTAGCCCCAAAAAGAAAAAAAAAATACCAATTTGCAATAAAATGCAAATCACCTGTGATAATATGCAAATTAGTCACTGTCTGCTTAGGAGCACGCCCATGTGTAGTGATGCTGTAATATGTAAATGAGTAGTCCCCATCTCCACTAACTTCCAGCAGCTCAGAGGACCTATTCTAGCATGCAAATGATCTGTTCAGCCTATTTGCGCTCAATATGTAAATGAACATCAGTTTCAACTGTAACCTCTCACTTTTCCTTCGGATGCATGATAGAAACGGAGTGAAACGGAATTTCATCAACTGCTCACTTGGGACTGTTGTCAAAAGGAAGCAGTTTACCATTGATACCCATGTTAAAAGAGATCAAAATGAGAGAAAAAAAAAACATGTTTTTGATTAATATCAAGTCAAATCAAGGCTTAAACTTTCAGCCACTCAGGGACACTTAAGTGACATCACTGACATACTTTTTTTTTCAGTGTTTTTTTTTTACATTTCTTGGCTCCATTTGTCATGCATTAAACCAGTAACAAAATCATGTTTTTCCATTCCAGTCCAAATGTTAATGGTAAAATAAAATCAGGCACTAAACAATGGCCTTAATAAACATGTTCAAACCATTCAAATGCCATGTTTAGTATCTTTGCTGGTTGAATTCTAGCACATTTCTCATTCAAATATAAGGAACATGACTTATTTGCCTTCTAAAGCTAATTATGCATGCGATCCTCCCACATTTGTTGCTCCAGCAAGCACAGTTAAAGGATTTTATTGGACACAGTGAGCTTTGTCTCTGTTTATTTCTTTTAGCATTTTTATTCCTGCAGTTTCAAATTAACCAATATAGTCATTTTATGCTGCACTCAGAAACAGTCCAGCAGGGGCAGTATTGATTAAAACATGTCATGTCCGAAGTCAGTAAAAGAAGGCCACAGCTCTTTTTTATTGATCAGAATTAAAACTAAAACGTGCCGGGCTGTGGCCTCCCAGGAATGATTTTGGAGTTGTCTGTGCTAAACCATCAGTTAGCACCATGGGCATCTCTGAGCACTGTAAACCATCTGTTCAGCACCATGGACAATAACAGAAGGAAAAGACCATTCAATCCAGACACTATGACATTTCCAAACACTGGGAACCAGATTTTCAGCACCATGGAGAACACCGGATACAGGAGACTTTTCAATCAAGAAGTAGCACCAAGAAGAGCACCAAACATGAGAAAAAGTGCTTTCAGAACCACAAACAGCACCTAAAGCAAGAGTCCAACTAGTCTTTGGGCCAAGGCAATGACTGCCCAATGAAAAGCATTTACCGTGACACAGGAATGCACAGCTGACTGGATATAATGTTGTATTTTATGACTGTGGACACCAATCATAAAGACTGAAGGGGCTAGAGATATGGAAACAAAGTTGTTCTAAATATTGATGGCAAACCAAGTGATAAAAATTGCAATGATTGTTTTATAGTACTGCTGTTGCACCTATACTGCCAAATAAATTCAGAAGCTGGCAGTTAATTCTAGAGATTCAGCATAACTGCTGACAGAACCCAAATTCAAAATAGCCATTTGAACAAAACCATGTTTTTTAACATAAAAAAGGAAGAAAAATAAAATCCACCAGGAAATCGAACTGTAAAATGGTTGAATCTAAAATATTGCCCTCACAAGAAGTCACCCACTAAAAAAAAAAAAAATAGTAACAGGCCAAGCAGAAGACAGCACGAAGTAATCTGAAAGTGCCTTGGACTTTACCCTAAGGCTCTGTTCAGACTGCAGGTCATAATGTTCCAATTACACTCCTTTCTGATATGGGATTTTGCGAGTTTCTTTGTATTATTTTAAATGTGGCCAGTAGCATGTGCTAGTCTAAATGCATTAATGTAATGCATTTGGGAAAGTTGCTCACATTCACACATTATGAGAAAAAACTAACACATTCATCTCTTTCTGCAATAAAGGCACTGGTGGAAAAAAATAAATCATAATTTCGCCACATAAATGTCACATTTCGCTTGTAAACACCACAGAACTGTCACAACTGTTTGGCTATTTTCAAATATGCCAAAACGTTGAATTCACAGAAGTCCCTTCTTAGGAGATAAAAAAAAGAGTTAAAAACATTAGACATGAACTGGATTTAAAGTCTGACATGAAAGTGGCCGAAAATAATGTCACTTTGTACAGAAAGTAACATTCAATGCTTATATTAACCTAGCAGACGTCAACTCCATTTATTGTGCAAAAGAAACCATCAGCACACACAGCAGGGCCGATGATATTTTACAGAGGCAGAGACAGCTCTGACAGACTCTCAGTAGTGTGATGTGGCGTGTAAAATCTCAGCCCACGATGCTTCAGAGTCTAGGTAAGTGAAGTGGGCAGTTTTAATAAAGCAGGAGATCGATTCCTCTTGGTCTCCTCCTCTCAACGTGGAAGTAAACACTAGAGCACTGTTCCCTCTAAAACACCTTTCCATTCCATTAGCTACCCACAATTCAATGCACAAGTCCCTCCTTCCGCCACCTGGGGTGTCAAGATCAGAAATAATATGATCAAACAAAGATTTGAGACATTTTTCCCCTCTCATCCAGTCATCTGACTCCATTTTAAAGGAACATTTCGTCTTAGTGTCAGATTTTATTTGTAGCAGTCCATGAAAATGCAGTGAGCATAGCGGTTAATGGAGGATGAGAATTGGCAGAGCATCAAAAACCAATTTGACAAAAACAACAAGAGGAGAACTAGTGAGGGGGGAACCCAGGGAGTGTAATTGTGTTGAGGGTTTTATTCATTGGCTGTGTTTGGATAGGGAGTTCAAGGTGTGTGTGTATGTAGAGAGCGTCTTTGACAGAGGTTTGCATGTTTGTTTCAGGTCAGGCTTTGATCTGCTTCCTGACCATGACCTGAATGTTTAAGCAGATGCCTTCAGACATTTCCTGCCAGCTTTCAAGCAGAGTGCAGGAAAAACACACCTGCCACAGGAACATGCTCGCTGACGGCCTGCTTTTGCTAAGCTTAGGGAATGCTAAACATGTCTCTAGTCTAGTCCAAATATATGAACAAATGTTTCTTCTCTTTTCAGCCACCCCTGTTACGCCATCCCTCTATTAGTCTTTGCATTCGACCAATTCTCAGTCTGTTGATCCATCCACTTGGTCACACATTCCTCAGCCACATTTCAAGGTCTAGTTGTAAGGTGTAGGTCTCGTCTTCAAGATCTAGTCTAACCATCAAAAACGTTAGGTTCTTTATGGAATGTGGCCTCTGCATTTCATGCAACCGACCGACCATGACTCGAATATCATTCAAAGTAAACGGTAAACATTTGCGCTTTACACACATCTGACATAATATATTTCTTGGCATTAAACCGCCAATATTTTTTGGGAAATATTTCATTTTTCAGGCAATGCCTTTTTACCAACGTATAGAACAGTGGAGTGTAACAGGAAGAGAAATAGACAGCGACTTGACTTGAAGTTTACTTGTTTTTTTTGTTTGTTTAGTTTTACTTTTTCAGTTCAATTTTTCATCCATGTTTTTTGCCAATTTCACCGCCTTCTCCAAATATTTAGTTCACATGACTAAATAATGTTAAATATTATGACTAATAAAACATGACTGAAATGTTTAAATAGTAATAGCTATGCTAGGGCGTTTCAGAATAAAAGAACACTGCGCCAACCACCAAGCCACCAATCCACCTATTTTTGTCAATTTCCGTAATTGTTGGCATAGATAATGTTATGGGGAAGTGAAATGTCCTCAATTCATGTCCTCTGTCCTAATCTCTAGATGGCTTCTATCAGTTTTTAATCTATATTTATGAATCAATTGCAACCAATTTTAATTTGGTTATTGGATATTTTGGTGCTACTTCTGTCCACTCGTAGTGCTGTCCCTGTTGTAGGATGTTAGTTCTTTCCTCCCATGCTTTTGTGTGGTAAATGTTCAATTATGAGGAGCTCAGGAGAGGATGTGTGGCCTTATCTTGAGCCCTGGAGTCAAGCAGATCAACACACAGGCTCAAGACACCTCTCCAGGAGAAAATCCTTCACACACTCCATCGGGGATAAGGCAGAGATAAAGATTTCCATGGGATTGAAGCCTTGACTGCAGCTTCCCACACTCTTCAGGAGAGGAAAGAAAGAGTTCATGGTACAATACAACAGGTAATGGAACAAGAGAAAGATGGGGTTTGCACAATGTGGCTTTCAGAGAAAGTGGAACAGGTGAATGTATTGTTTAAAATAAAATGTATTTGAGAATGCTACAAAAGATACTTGTTAGTTTTTCTTTATGTGCTGTGTATGTTGGTATGGTCAAGTATCAGATCTATTTTTTCCATTTCACAATGTGTGCAGCTTTTCTAGTCTAATGTGTTTCATAATAAAGATTTAAAACATTTTAGAGTTGTTATTATTATTATTAGTTATTATTATTATTGTGTACCACATTTAGTAGCATTTGAATCTTCCTATCACAGATTAACCATATAAAACATATTTATCCAGCACTATTCAATATGCATCCTAACTCCATCACATGAAACAAATGGAACCCACTGTCTGGACGGAGACTGTAATAGCTCTATTGTGCCATATGTCGACGGAGAAAAATTGTGGCATTTGTAAAATTGCAAAAGTATTTGAAAGCTTTGAAGCTGGAAATGACTTTAGTGAGCGATGGATGTGAAAGCATAAGATTTTCTCTATGGTATAGTGGCTTTTATCCTCTTGAGATTCAGGGTCAATACATTTACGTATAAAATAACTTCAGTAAATAAGAATGAGACATTTCAAAGAAAATGTCCCGTCTGCAAATAAGTAAAGCCGTAATAATAATAATACAATGAGGGTCTTGTGATTTAAATAATTTAAATACATAATTGTATTGAGATCTAAACATAAAAACTACATTATGTGATATTTTTAAATTCAGTTTTCGAATACATGACTAAATTGTTTCTATTCAATTTTAAGTAATTTGTATAATGGTCATGTGACATGATTTTCCTTCCTCTTTTTACAAGAATAGGGTATTCATATATATATATAGAATGATAAATAAATAAATATGACAGCAATAAATATGACAGCACCTTAATTTAAAGAAAACATTTACTTAAAAACATTTTGAATACACTATTTCTTTAGTCTGTGTTTATTCCTGTATCTAATTTGTAATTGAAAAATATAAGAATTGTCTCAGAATTGTGTTCTACACTTAGATCATAAAGTATTTTAAGAAAAGTCTAATGTACCATTAAATTTAAGCATACTTTTGGAAAAAAAAATACATTTCACCTTCTGTGGGGTAGTTGATTTGAGAATGTGGCTTATATCATGAAAGTTTTGGTAAAATGTTGAATTGTTTGCAAAATGCTTAGTTAAGAAAATTTAGCAGATTGATTGTTTTACCTTCAATTAAAACATATTTTGACCAAAACCTGACAGCTGCTCTTTTGTACCATTTTCTAATCACCTTTTCCAATCAAAGGCTGGATACAAATCTTATCAGCTAACATTTATGTCAGTAATTAGCAGATGCATCCCACGAAGCAGAGACCAACTAATAAGGAAACATGGGAAACAGTTCAGCAAGGTTTATTACAGGCCCAATCATATTAAGAAGCTACTATAACAGGGGAGGTGATGTGAGGATACTACTGGCATTTTTCACAATATGGTGCATATGTTAAACCTTGGTTTGAGTCTTTTACTCTTTTAAAGCCCTCTCGCTGTTTTTTGTCCTTAAAACCAGTACTTCTTGCACTTGTTGGATTAGGTTTCATAACAGATATCAATCAAGCTGAGCTGAGAATTTTGTTCTGACTGTCCAGACAAAGCATGATGAATAAAGACATGCAGATCAGTGACTGAGCTGATAAAAAAAGTTGATGTCTGCATGAACTGATAAACAAGTTTCAGGAGGAATAACTGCTCTCAATCAAGGCATCACTCCATTATTAAGGCTACCTTCCTTGTCCGAGCTTCGCCCACCTTCCACCCCTTCTCCTCACAGCTTTATACTCGCTATCCTATGCTTACTACATGGCAGGCCCTGGTGGTGAACCCGTGAATCATCTTTCATCAATTTAAAACAACAAAACGAAACTGCTTTCATCAAAAACATTAACAGTATCGAGAGAAGCTTTGAAAAAAAAGTTATCAATCAACAAAATATTTACCATCCGCCTTGGTCAAATGTACAGTAACATTGTTTATTACACACCCCAAGCAACATTAAAATCCAATGAAAAAGGAGGAGATCTGTACTGAAACTAAAACTTGAGGGACTGAGATGTTCAGTACCTTTAGTTATTTTAATTAATTATGGATGTTTTTTCCTGAAAGCTGACATATGGCATGTAATTTCATAAGCTGCAGAATAAACAGATGGAACCTATAAAGACGATGCCTATAAGCAATCAGACAGAAGGATTCATCAAGAGAATAAATAAAAATGGAAAACTTTAGTGCAATCGTCATAAACACTTTGCTAGACTAAGACTAGGTTTGCCATATCTCTGTCAGAAGATAATCAAGACCCACAATATCTGGTTTTTGTAGAAGAATTCATAATGCAGATGTGTTTTTAGGAACAACATGTGATGAATCCATAAAGCTCAACATGTTAAACATTTCTTAAACAAGAACTTACTGGATGCACGGAGCGAGTCCTCTCATTAAGCGTTTATTGAGGCCTGATTCATTTATTCAGTATCTCACACAGTGTATCCCATTACAATTATTAGACATATGAATTGGATGTGTTTATGTGAAAACACTAAATGAATAAAACTCTGTTATAATATAAAGTATTGAATGTAGAGCTTGTTACCGGTGTACATTTGCCATCCCATTTAAAAAAAAAACTCTTCCAATAAAGTAAACTCCTCAGAGAACCACTTAGAGAATATTGGAACTAAGATGTCAATAATTTGTTTGGCCACCATTATTTTCCAGCTCTGTCTTGTACATTGAATTCACCATAGCTTTACTATTGCTGGTAGATGTTGCCGACTTTGGTCTCCTCTACTTTCCATTTGAGGATGTCCCACAGATGCTCATTAGTGTTTAGGTCTGGAGACATGCCTGGTCAGTCCATCACCCCCAGTTTCTTTAGCAAGACAGTTAATTGTCTTTGTGGTACGTTTCATAGTATCCTGTTGAAATACTACAATGCGGCCCAGTCTCTGGATCATCAAGGGGATCATGCTCTGCTTCACACATGTTGGCATTCGTGGTTCCCTCGATGTATCGCCCTCAGTGCCGGCTGCACTCATTAAACTCTGGCAAACTTATCTTTGTACTTCTCACCTGAAAAATGCCACACATGCTTGATCTCATCAGATCAAAGGACACGACCCCAGTAATCCTCACATTATTTTATTGTCCGAGTCCAGACAAACCAGCAACTAGCTACACAGGAGAAAAAACCTGTGTTTTAAAACAGTTATGAGAATTATATGGAGGAGCTAATCTTCATGGTGTAGCTAAACATGTATTATAAAAGATTCAAGATTTTATTCTGATAAAAATATCAGGTGAATAACAGATTCCTTTTTAACAAGGAGCGAGCCAGTGTATGGAAGAAATATCTATATATTTATATATAGAAATAGGTGTTAAAAATCAATGAGAAACATATTTTAAGTTTATGTGTCAATATAAAAACATTGAAAAGTTGCACATGGTCAACTCTAAACAAGGCAATGTTCTCAAACTCACAACAAACAAGCCCACATTATGCAAATACAGCTTTTACAGAAATGGTATTGCTGAGCCCAACTAAATGAAACATCCATCAAGCAATCAGAGTAACGCTTTAAAAAACCCCAAGACACACCTGTCTCCAGCCATTCGCTGAAAGGTGTCGTAATTGTTTTGCTGGGATGTTTCTGAAGTACTCAATGAAAGAAATGCAGACTGAGGGTGTTGAAATGACCCCTGGCACTCTGAAACCGGAGCAGACAGAGATAAAGCGAGGTCAGAGACAAGTATGATCAAACTACAGCCTCGTGTTTGCCTGTGATTTAAAGTGCGAGCAGCAAACAATTCATCTTCACAACCACACACAGGCAGACAGGTCTTTTTTTCTTTTCTCTTTTTTTAAGAGGATGTTGCTAAGAGGTATGTGGACCAAACTGGGCCAGATAAGGCAAGTCACTTTGGGATTTTTCTTTTTTTTTACTGATAAACACATGAAAATTAATGTGCAAATCCCAGCAGTAGGGACGTAGTGTTCTAGTTTTTCTTCAGTCCTTTGTAAACATCTGGTGATTCACTGTGTTGGGCAGATAACAAAATTAAACACACACCAAAATACATTAAATGGCTGCATTTCCTTAATCTAAATCTATAATATTAAATCTATAATATAATATTTAATGTACAGTTTAACAGTAAATTAAACAGTCGTTTTAATAGTCATAAGTTTTTGCTTCTAGGGTTGTAGTAGATCTATCAGGAACAGAGACAGAACCAGATGATGCTGGTAGACGATTGATGGAACCAAGAGACAACAGTAGAAGAAACTTGAGTATAGTAAGCGGAACCATGAAGCGGGTTACATTATTGGAATGAAAACTAATAAAATATTGAAAATATAAAAATATAAAAAGGAACAAATATATAATTACTGAACCATATTGGATATTTATAAAAAAACTAAAACAAATTTTCATCATTTTCAGTGTATTTAAAAGCCATTTGCAATGAGACAAAATAAATCAATCCATAGTTTCAAAAATCCAATTTTCCATCCACTGGAGACGTCTTACGGCACTTCCTTTAAAATGCCTATATGTATCACAACAGCAAAGCAGACAAATCTCTAAGTATAATTACGGCGCTTGCATAGGGATGCTAATACAGAGTATCTTGCTAAGTAAGCTTCTTTAAGTATTTCCCTGGCAAGCTGTTCTAAAATCTAATATTCTTAACATACTATCAACTCTATTTTAACTATTTATTATTCCAATACATTTATTTTATGGCTCATTATACTCCATTACAAAATATTGGCAAATATCATCAAATTAACTGTGACTAGTGATATTTGTAATATATTTTCACTTGGCAGAAAGGTAAAAATAATTTAGAGAATATCTAAAAAGAATATCTGCATTTTTTCAAGTGATAAATCAATTATCTCTTGTACAGATATCCCTTAAGTTACACATAGTCAGAACTCCAATTACAGATATCTACAACTTTTATTTAAATACATTTAAAATATTAATATGAATTAAAGATATCTCCAATGAGGTCAGAGGGATGTTTAATGATAATTTGGACAGGATTTTATGAGTTTGTCATGCACTTGAAGCTCTGGTTAAATTGAAACAACACTTATTGATCTCCATTTTTCTTGCACCTGACAAATAACTCAGTTAAGGATAAAATGAATTATTTAATTGCAGCTTTCAATTGCGGCCTCACATATACAAATTCTAACAATGCTAAACATTCAAGTAGCCAAGAGACTGGATATAATCTTGTCAGCTTTTTCTCAGTTAACTGTCCCAAATACTTCGTCTGCTCTCCCAACTTAAGTCTCACCATCAGGGAACTTGTCATTGTGAGATTGATGGAGGTTTTCAGTGCCACCGACACAGTGATTTATCTCAGCTTCTGTGGTGTCCTGCAGGAGAAACGCTGCTGTCCCACAAAGCATGAGCTTATAGACTGAGGTTAATGGGTCTGAGGAGCGGAAGTCAGTCTCTTCATCCAGCAAGGTCGAACTCATAGTGAACCAGAAAAGGAGATTGGTTCACTCTGTAGAGCTATTTACATGTGCTGTCTTTATCGAGAAAAATAGACACATAGTAGTTCCAAATCTGGAGGAGTAGCTCAACTGTTGATCCATGAATGTGAGAACTGCGTCCTTGAGGAAGACAATTAACCTTTGTTTCCTGTGAGATTGCGATTGTGTTAAAGCGAAAGCCTGGTTTCATGTCTCAGATGTTGTTAGAGAGGACACCACACTTTTCCGAGTACATACAAACACATAGATCGGCTTTAACCTAAACTGCTAATGAATACTTTTGATTATTCAGAAAATGAAAACTAAAATAGCCAAACTAGCCAATATTCTCTTTACTTTACATACCACGACATGACTATTCATTCATTCCTTTTCCAATCCGCTCAGTCCCTTTTTTGGGGTCACAGGGGTCTTCAGCGCATAATGGGGCGGGTGGGTCATCAGTCCATCTCAGACCACATGACTAAATGAGCTTATGTCAAAAATTAATAATCACTAACATTAGGCTTCCAAATAACTCTACAGTACAAATAATGCTCCTTACAAATTCAAATACTTTTCTCTCAAGGTCTTTGCTTTCACATACAGTCCTTGATTCGTGGCTCTTCCATAGCCTGTTGTGTTCACATGATGGTGTTAGAAAGCCGTTCTAGACTGTGTAAAAGTGCACTGTGCTGCCAGAACTTTTCACTCACTTGAGTGAAATCGTAAATCTCAGGCCATGCATTGCAGGTATAATACTCACAGAAATAACTCTTATGGGAAGGTCTGGGAGAGCATTTGTGCAAAAGTGTTATTCAAGATGCATGATTATGAGATCAGACACTGATGTTGGAGGAGATCATGAAACACCAGCTTTGCAATAAGTTCAATAAGTCCCTGGAGCCAAACAGCCCTTCTATTTTCACTGGCACCCCTCGTGTTTTTGCCAGAAAAAGTAATTGAAAGAAAGGTATTGAGATACATGCATACGAATAGAAGCTATAGTATTATTCTGAACCTGTGCTCAGCGACCCAGGAGCACCAACTGTGGTTCAACCAGGCACATGTGCTTCCAGCTAAACCTTGTCACAAATTCAGTTCCTCGTTGACAGTTGGCCATGTCTAGTTGCAACCACTATGTCTGGAAGCTTCCTTAGGGTTTATCCTGACCATTCTTGTAACAGCCGGCCAAGTTTTGCAACTTCGTTTTGTCTCAGCCTAGTAGTTTACAGCCATTGGTTTCTAGTCTAGATTTCAAGGCTATGATCAACTTTCAATCTGTAGACTTTGAGCCGTTACCATTTGAGAATCAACCTTAACTGTGGGCTGGAACTTTGTTATTAGAGATCTATTATGCAAAACAATGGAGCAACGGAGCAATTGAAGCAAGTAATTCAAATTGTAGTTAATGCAGTCACTGACGACGCCAGAAAACCTTCTGACCTTCAGCAGCCCGCTCTCTGAAAGGAGAGAGTTTGGGTTGAGTTGGAAGAGCGGTACTGTGTTTACAAATGACTCAGGAAGACCTAAGTCATAGAAAAAGGATCCCAAAGGCATCTTGGGGATTACAAATGACAAAATTTCCTGGTGCTAATCGTTTGACTTTGGGGGCCTAGAAGAGTGCATGTGTAATGAGCAGGGCTAGTGGTGATAGAAAAAGGCAGAACTCAGATGCACAATCCAAATGGTCACTTTATTAAACGGGAATAACAAAAAAAAAAACAGCAATTTGTAGGGAAACCTAAAAAAAAACTCAAACTGAGAGGAGCTAAACTAACTACGAAAATAAACAGAGTAATGCTAAGATCACAAACTGGATTAACAAAACTCACGTGTGGAATTCCAGATAGTACTTTCAACAACCTGCGATGGACTGGCGACATGTCCAGGGTGTACCCCCGCCTCTCGGCCAATGTGCGCTGGAGACCCCCGTGACTCCAAAAAAGGGTATATGCGGGTTGGAAAATGAATGAATGAATAAATTTCACCAACCTGCCAGACAAATGGTCTGGTCAACTGTATGATCCCTCAAAGTAAAGGAGAAAAAATAAAAACGGTAGAACAGGGGAAAGGAAGAACAAGGCAAACATGGAGGAAAGCTGAAAGCAATCGAAGCGAGAGACCTGGAAAGAAAGACGCATCGGAGAGAGAGGAGTGAAATTCTATATCTAGCTGGTTGTAATTATATATTTAGACAGTGTGTTATTTCAAGAAATGAACTTTTTAATTGAACCAATTGGCTCAATGCATCAAGATTCATCTCACAAGCACTACTATTCTGCAAACCAAGCAGTGCCACCCAACATATGTTTTTCACTTCCATCTGGTGTTAGAAATAAAGATAACATTAACTTGTAGTTTCTGTTTGGTGCTGAACTCTCACTTTATTTGTTGCTTTTTTCGATTTAATGCGGCCCATGAGATGTGTAAGCTTTGTGAGCTTCGAATGAGATCAACTGACACAACATAAAGTACATACTTTACTTATTGAACATACAACTTATGAATTACACAAATTGTAATCATTCATTTCATTCATTTTCATACACGCTTCTTCCCTTACGGGGTCACGGGGGTCTGCTGGTGCCTATCTCCAGCACACATTGGGCGAGAGGCAGGGGTACACCCTGGACAGGTCGCCAGTCCATCGCAGGGCAACATTCACTCATACAATCACAATTTAGATTATTCAATTAACCTAATCGCATGTTTTTGGGATTGTGGGGGAAACCGGAGTACCCGGAGGAAACCCACGCAAGCACAGGGAGTGTGTAAAGTGAATATGCAATCCTCACATATCTAATATGACAACCGTGTGGTCATTAACGCAATCTTTTTCAAAACAAATGAACTTAAACATCCTTACCACGCTGGCAAACAAGAAAGAACCAACATTAAACAGCGTTGATTAAAAGAAGGGATAATAAACTTTTCGTTCACATAAATGAACCAATTCGTGAGCTGAAGCATTAGTGACTCTTAAAAGTACAGAGCGCAACATCTGGTATACTGTAATGTTATGGCCCACTGCAAGTAAAGGCCCACTCTGAGTACTCGAGGTCTAGTTGCCTTATAGGCATTGAGTGTAGATAATTGGGAGCTGCGGGTTGAATGGGAGTCTGTACACTTAATAAGCCCTTGTTAGAGCATTTTGCCTCTCTCATGACCCGGACAGGGTTTGGTTCAGATTTCTGTGTCCCTTGTAGAGTATTTCTTGGCTAGCTGACTCTGGAAAGTGAAAACTCTCATTAAATTTCCATTTGTGTGTGACTTCTGGGTCTCATAGTGTCTCCATAAATCCCTATATGTCACTCCAAAGAACATGCCTCCACTGCTCTAGCAGCCATTCACATTGAGTTTAACACTACTGAATGCTTTGCACCTAGTGATGTGTGACCCGGACGTAGCTGCTCAGTCATTCCAGGTAGCTCGCGACTCAATAATCTCAATATTCAACAGTCATAGATGTGGACAAAACTTCAAAAGCACAATGTTCTAAATTTGGCAGAATCAATACTTGGCTGGGAATGGCTAGAAACACATGAAAGTAAATATTTCATTCGTATTATACAAATCAAATCTTTTATATTTGGGTACAAGGTTGAACATTTCCTTTCATTGTGCACTGGGGTAAAGAAAAACACAGAAGTATGGGAATTCATTCCAGAGCTTGTTGTGGAAAGTTGGTTTGTTGAGGATAAAAGGCGATCCCTGAAACAAATGCCATCCATCAGAGTTTAAAAAACATTCTCAGCAGCGCACAAACACTCTGCTGCCTTCAGTAACACACATATACACTCGACTGCGGCACACTGAGCTTTGTTAATGCCTCCTCTGTCCTTGTTTGTGACACATGGCTTATGACGACTCAATTGTGCCACAACAAAAAGCTAGTCAAGCAAACAATGCTTATAGAAAGCATTCTTTCTGAATTAATTAAGAGAGTGTGAAAAATAAAATCTGACATTTCCAATAAAAAATGGTGCAAAAAAAACATATTTCTCAGAAATGGACGTCCATAAAATGATTTAACATCTATGCTATGTAAATTTGGGGATTTTTATATGGATGTCAATGGGAACCTACTCATTTCTGGAGTCAGCCCCTAGTGTTCAGAACATAAACTGCAGGATCATTCAATTCCTGTTGCCCACCAAGATGGGAAAGCTGGGGGTTGCTGCTTGTGTGCTTGTTTAGGTGACTAAACATCACCTTTTTTTAACACTAAAAGCTCCTGGTTATATGGTTTCCATATAACTAAATATAGGCATTTAATTAATGACTAGTTAAGCTATATATAAGCCAAAAATAAATTGTTGATTGTACAACATCATTAGGATTATTTTAGTTTAATGTATTCCTTATTGTTGAGTCAATAAAATAAAATAAAAAATAGTAAATATTCGAGAAGGCAGCTAACAAATGGTTAAATCAGTCAAGATGAGCTATTGTACTTGCTATTTTTAAGTGATGCCAGTTCTCTAAATAGTACTGGTAATTACACCCCAATGTACCAGCCCCTAGATAAGGCAATGCGGTGAATGGCTGCCCCTTTATCCCCAGGACAGATGAGCACTGGTATTATAGCACAATGCTCTGTCCCCTAAACTTTATCAAACTATGATTTTCATTTTGAACAGTAACTGTCTCTGGCATGTGCCTCTAATGGAATTTTCAAGCACTGGGGCATTTTGCTCCCTCGTTTCATTTGTTAAACACAGACCTGTGTCTCACACTGGTTGTGCTTCACAGAGCAAAGAATATTTCTAATCTTTCCACACAAAAAAGTCAAAAAGCTGAAATAAATTGATACCTGCCCATGATTTTCATTCTGTTGCTAATTTAATCCACAGTGCAGGTCCAGCAGACAGTGATGAAAAGGTCCTGGGTATTTATCATGTGTCTATGCTCAATGCAGTATTTCCTAGACAATTCAAACACTGAATCCACAACAATGCTGCCATAGTATCATGCAAAGACTTCCTTTATCGGTAGAAGAAACTTAAAAGGGGTTATCGAATGCTGCAGTGTGCTCAGAAATAAACGGTTAAATGATAGGAGTGCGGTTGTGTAGAGCATGTTCATTCATCATCTGAGCTAGTCTCTACTTTATTTGCACTGCATGCACTATTACCACAGGAGAATAGACTCGTGTGGATAACAAACCACAGCACCTCCTGCCTACTGACTTCTTTACTCACTTAAGTGTACTCTCAAATTGGTAATGTGAAAATGTACTCAGAAAAGTATCCCTGATCCTGGAAAATGGTGTTTGTCACAGTTTATCATCATAAATCCTCAGTGTTGTTATTTAAAATGTTGTTTACTTGGCAACAATAGTTTATTTGGCATTTGTCTTCACAATTCTGAAGTGAAACAGGAACAGGGAAAATTGAACTAAATTAGTCATTATTATGTTGCCTTGTAAAATCGATACGCTTGCTTCGAACAAAACAATTGTAAATGCATCACCATCTAGACCAATCAAACTAGACATCTAAACTGGTCTTATTCTGGTTACTATATCTATTCAGACTAGTATGACTAAAGGAATTCCGGGAAATCACTGAGAGTGCTGGAAATTTACCATTGACTTAACATGGGGTCAAACTTTGTAGAACTGTAACTCAAACTGAGAACCTTTTGAAAACTTTAAACTGACCACATTTGTGGAGGTCATTTGTCTGTGCAAGAACATTCCAACCACTGTACAAAAAGTACCTAAAAGTGAAGTTATAACAGCCATTGAAAAGAAATCGGAAAGGCAACAATGATATCTTCAAGTTGAAACATTATAGATCAATGTTGATCACTGAAAGCTGCCTAGCAGCCAAACAACTTTCCCTAGCAACCACATTTTATGAACTCTATCTAAACTTCGGTCAATGGTAGAGGCATGGAGGTTTATTTATATATTGCATCAAAGGTAACATTATAACATGTCAGTGACCCCTTCATAGCAACCAGACAGAATATTCTAGCAAGCAATTTGACAGAACCATAGCTGAGATTTGGGAAATCATAAATACATAAGAGATGACTTATATAACTCATGGTGACATAATGTATAGTGTATTCTGCATCTGACCCCTCTATAGCAACCAGATTATTTGCCATAGCAACCTAAACAAAAACATATCCCAGCTTATGAAAACCATATTTGTGTTTGCAATTGCGACATTGGAACATTTGTAAAAATACATTTAAACGTCAGTTTAACAATCCAACATATAAGTTTGTGTTCACAAACTTTAACCATCTGGTTTGAAATGTGCTATTTCTATGATACATAGAAAGATTTCTCCACAATGAAATCTCAGTAGAAGCTTCAGCCACTGGCAATTTGAGTTTGATGCCCCAGTGCATCTATGTACAAAAAGATTACTGAAGGTTATAAATTCCCCTGCTTACTGAAATCAACCCAGGATTTTTCACCCCAAAATTTCCCATAAAAACAGACTGTAGCTAGTTACATTTATGATGTCACAAACCCAAGAATCCCACCCATTTCTGCCAAGGAAATCACTGCTAATTGTAATCTTTGATGTTTATTATGATGTGTTATATGTACAAAATAAGTTGTTTTAAAAAGAAATGTATTTGGTTAGATAGAAAAATGCTTGTTGTTTTAAAATACCACTGATAGACTTAACATTTTTTTCTTTTTGCATGGTTTCTCACTTCATGGCTCTTTTATGTTTATTTGATTCATCATGATACTTGCATTTAAACATACCTTGTTATCCAGAACATAGGTGCTGATACTACTCTGATGCTGAGGGTTACTTGATTCAATCAGCAGTGCTCTTTGCAGGAGAGATTATCCAAATGAGTCCTGTAAATTAATACTGGATCGAGCAATCCACTGGGAGAACCAAACGAGCGTAATGATCCGTGCAATTTCCATCTGATGCATGGCATGTAAATTACAATGTGACACCTTATTTAAGTGGTAAAATTTGCATTTTACCATCAATAAAAATGTCATCCTGTGCGACGGGTGAATATGCTGAAAGCTATTTGTGTAACTCCTTAAATCACTCTTCACTATAGTAGGTTTTGAATACAGGTTATGAATGAATTAAACTGCTTTATGGGGATTCGGAACATATCAAAACTCACATTCCTCCAGATTTACTGTGAGCCAACTATTCTGAACACTCTTCCATGCCTTAGCAAGAGTTAGCTTAGCAGTTCAAACTGGCTATAAAAGCATATACCATTTTAAACGGACTGCTCTTTTGATTTCTTTACAGCTACCCTTACATTAAGCTTAATGTTATTGTGTAGTTGCATTTAAAATGACAAATTACTGTTGTAACTGATCCACCCGTACCATTGATGAGCTTGTTTTTTTCAATTAGATTTCTTAGCCAACAGAAGCTAAAATAGCTGTAAAGAGTATCTAAAAAAAAGCTTATATCTCCGAAACAGCTTGTTACAACTACAACATATATTCATCAGATGTGTTGCACCCTGGTGGCAGGGTGTCTTTAGTTTCAAGTTTCAGCTATAATACTGTATTTTTAAGTGCTATCATGGAAGCTCTTCAGATTCAAATTGCAATACAATATCAGACAATTACATTTTCTTCATTCATTTAGATTATGCCTAAAACATTTCCCATTAAACTGGTTTGCAGGTTATAAGATTGGGATGAATGATATAAAATTGCTAATAATAATACTTCCAGATTGTTCACAGCCCACAGCTAGTGAAATTTTACTAATAATTATACATCCTTTCATCCTGCTGTTTGCTCTTGTCTGATTTTAAATTGCTTCATAACTATATTACAAGGCTGTCACATTCACGGTTTGATACGGACTGTGGACTGTGTGCTTTTATTACCGGTGTGAGGCAATATGAATGGTTAATGTGCAGCAGTCTGAATAAATTACAGTAATGAAAACACTTAATCTTGAGTTGCAATTTCAGGCTTTTGGACATTATGTGAATCATTGTATAACTATGTTATTTTGCTACAGAAAATAAATAAAATAATCAATTTAATATGCATCCATGATGATTACATTTATTATTTCTGTAATTTAGTCAAAGCAATATATATATATATATATATATATATGTGTGTGTGTGTGTGTGTGCGCGTGTGCGTGCGTGCGTGTGTGTGTATGATAATTATATAGTTTCATGTTATGGAATGAGATTTGTGACAATGAAATTAAAAAAGTAATGCCTAGAATCCCAAAAAAAATAAAACAATACTACCGGCCACTTCATTTGCTAAACATGTCCTGGAAAAACTGTAAAAATGTTGACTGGTCTGATAAATCTCAATTCCTGCTGCGATATTTGGATGGTTGGGTCAGATTCTGGTGTCAACAATGAATGAATATATCCTGCCTACCAAAGATGGTGTAATGGTGTGGGGATAATTTCTTGCCACACATTGTTCCCATTAGTACCAATTGAATGCCTACCTGAATATTGTTGCGGACCATGTCCATCTCTTTATGACCACAGTGTCCCCATCCTCTGATGGCTATAGTAGGATAATTTGTCATGTTATATAGTGTGATGCTATCATGTCAATATGGACCAAAATCTGAGCAATGTTTCCAGTACCTGCAGAATCTATGCCACAAAGGATTTAAGCAGTTCTGAAGGTAAAAAGGGGTCCAACCCAGAAGTAGCAAGGTAGATATTTTCATAGGGATACACTATGTGCACCCACTTCAATGGAGCTGACCAATAAGGACGCAGTTCAGCTACAACCACCCCCACAAGACACTGATAAACCTAAAAAATAAAGCCGAAAGAAAACCTTGGGATTTTTTTTTTTTTTTTCAAGAAATGTTTTTACATTAAGTTCGTTTTAGTTGTTTGTCATTTTTTGGCACAAATCTCATTCCATATTGCTCTTTTAAGTTGCAGGACACAACTATGCCAAAGGGTTTGAGTGACATTTCTTTTCGGATTCCTAAAACAACCTGACTACACAATCTCTAATTCGGGAGGCAAACAGTTAAACATCTTACAGATGGCATGTATGCCTGAGATGAAATGTCAAATACTTACTTAAGATGCAGCTGAAATAGACCAATGTGTCCTGAGTCTTCTCTCAATATCCTAAATCCAGCCCCATACCCACGAGCAAATGGAAAGGCCAAGACGCAAATACAGTCTCCAGCGAACAGGTTAATAACTTTCATTCCTCTGGATGGTGTAAATTGGGATCTATTGACACCTGCTATTCCTCAGCTGATAGAGGGAAAGACCTCATCAAATCTAAGACGTATCTATTTGTGGCCAAGTCTGTCTCTTTAGGTCTCAATTTTGCTTAGTGTAAGCTCCCGTGCAGGTTGGATATAAAAAGACGCTTTGGCTTTTACTTCCAAAGCTTTGTAAAAACAAGCATCATAGTCTCCACATACCAGAAGGACGTTTGCTCATTCTCTTGTCACTAACAACTTTTCTCCAGCCTACTCTGACCTATTTGCCTTTCCTTGACTAGAGTCCTATGCGTGAGCTTTATTTTGGTTTGGTTAGAGCTCAAAATGACACCTGACATGGCATTGTCAATGTTTCAGTGGAAACTAAACCTTTACAATATAATGATAAAGCTTTTAGAATGCAAAATTGAAGTGGGGATAGAATTAGACAGAAAAAAAAATCTATTTAGATGTGATTATAGGCAAACTTTCAAAAGCAATTAAAAAGGTTATGGCTTTTGACCATTAGGTGGGGCTGTTAATAACTTACATTTTGGGGTCAGTATTAGGTGCCTAATCCTCAACGGTTGTTGAGATTCAGAGTCAGACTTGACACAATGCCCCTGAAATAGTCGTTAATTAACAAAACCGTATATCAAGACGAAATGAAAAGCTTTTTACCAGTGAGGTCTGAGATTGTTCTGGTTCAAATTTAGTAATAATTTGACAGATAGACTTTAAGGAGGAGTTGTAATTAAAAAAATCTTTGGACTATGGAAATATTCAAATCAGAAATTTTACCAACAAACAAATGGAGACCAATTTTATTTGGGACAAACAGCTTGGGAGATACAGGCCTAAATAGCCATCTTTTCATATCTTTTTGCAACCAAGGGGCAATGTACCAAGACTAAACATGCAACTTCAGATCATGCTTCTTAAAAAAATGCCAAATTTGGTGTCAATATGCCAAAACAGTACAGATTTATAGCCTTATGAATGTCTCAGAAAGTTTTGCAACAATTGTTTGAAAATAGACAAATGCAAATTCTGTGAATAACCTTAAGTTGGCACTGTCAGGAGACGAAAACGACAAAACTGTTAGTGAAAGCAGGTTTTTAATACAGTTCAAAACAGCAGGGAAACTATTTTGGGGAAAATGATGTTATGCCGTGAAATCTTGTTTTCTAGTAATCTGGGAAATTTAAGTTTAAGTAAAAAAAAAATATTAGCCTAAATTAAGTGTAAATTTGGATAAGTGGTGACAATTTGAGTTAGAAACTACAAATTTGGTCTGGTGAAATATTATTATCACCTCTACCAGTGAACAATTTTTGGTTTTACAAAACACAAGGTTTTTGTGTTGTTTTAAACAATTGACCTTACACAAGGCTTAAGCTATGTAACCTGGATTTCTACTCTGTTGACTCTGATTCAGTGCTCACAACCTACTCACCGGGATGCCCATTCAGACTTTGAGTATGTGTATAATTGTGTCGGTGAGACTAGATGATTTTAGGACAGTTGAGTTTTATTTTGGTAGCTTATGTACTTTCTTTTTGATTCTACAATGCTATTTAAAAATGACAAATATAGTGTGAATAATCATTGTAAGAATAATGTTTGGACCCCAATCCCTTGGTAAGATGTTTAAGCAGCATTATATTCATTTCAATTATGTTAATTTAAAAACACCTAGATCTATATTTCTTCTAAGTCACCTTTTCCTGTTCTTCCTTTTTCAAAAATACATGTATAACTGATCTAAAAGGTTGGTTTACCAAGAATTTCCTCCAGCTTAATGACAAAAAACTCTAATCAATAATTGTTTCTTCACTAGCTATCACAAATGGTTTTACTAGAAATTTCTCTAGACATAACCACTTTTCCTATTCTGAAGCAGCTAAAGCACTCTTTTTTTTTCAACATCCATATTAATTCTGCCATTTGGTCTGTTTTATGCAGATATGTAAAACTTAGTCTCCTACTGCAGCTTCAGTGTCGACTCTAGTTCATGCTCTGGTGACTAGTGAGATGGAGTATTGTAATGAACTGTACTCTAGGACACCTAAAAACTATTCAACAGCTGCCGTTGGTGCAAAATGCTGCTGCCAGGGCCATTACTTCTGTAACCAGTCATATCATCCCTGTTAAAAAATAAACAAAAAAAAACTGAACTCCTTGCCGCTAAAACAACACATTTGTGCAATACAAGTGCTGCTGACTGTATTGATATCCGTATGCCTTTGTGTGTGTTGCACTTCTCTTCTATCACTTAGCTTCAGCCCAGGCTACATTGAATATTAGTATCTGGTATAAAAGACACTTTAATAGATTGTCAAACACGTATTTCCCTCTTTAAATGCAATAAATGCTGTATTATTAGTTAACACGAAACCCTGACACTTTCTGTGGCGTAAACAAGTCACAAGATGTCACGACTGTATTAACAAGCATGTTCTCGAAGTCACATTTCCTTCCTTTGAGCCATGACTTCCAGAATTAAAGATGCTGTAGACATTTTCCTCTCTCCAGCTGTGAATGAAAGACGTTTTCTGTCATCGTCTGACAGGCTTGAGCTTCCAGCACGAAACAGCTTCTGCTGACAGTGCAGTGCTAGTCAAGCGCACACACTCAAGAGCGTTGAAAAAATGCCAATCAAAACTGCTTTCATCCTCTTTTATCATTCACAAGATGCCTTTCAATAGTTGAACTTCAATAGAAGGGTTTCCATCAATATCCCAGTGGGATAATAGTAGACAAACTTGTTTAAGTTGGTCCGAAATATCGGTTAGCATAGAATGTATTGGATCCTTCTGCAACAAACCTGCAATGTAAAAAATGCAATTTAAGTTTTAATATAAACAGATATTCCTTTGATCCACAGTTGATGGACCACTCGCTAAGCTCTGCCCGAGAAGGAGAGATGGCAATCCACATTTGTGCATCTCTCAAAACCAGACCTCATCTATTTTCTGTTTTGTAAAAATGCATACATTTACAAGTTCTGTTTTTATTTTTTAACTATACCACAAATTGTAAAACAGTATCCATGGGGTATTTCTTAAACCAATCCCAGATACCAGTGGAGTCTATATTATTCAATTTTCAAATTGAATACAAGAGTTGAATGGCTGCTTTGTGTGTTGTGTGGTTGTCAACTTAACACACAGCAAATAATGTTATTTGCAAGTAAATTTGATGAGTTTGGTTCCAAACTGTGCTAAACATCAATTATAAAACAATTAAGTTATTGGCAAAATAAGTGCTGCCAGTAATTTAAGACAAAATCTGATACTGCTGGTTTATTCCTGTTTTATGTCTTTGCTATTTTTCTCAAAGCGTGACAAATACCAGCTCAAATTTTCAGCAAAAAGCCATTAACCCATCTCAAACAAGTCACTACATACTTTTCGATCACATGACTATAATGGTGGCACCCACAGCTTTAGTATTTTTCACAATTTTAAGCCACATAAAATGTTGATGAACCTGTGCTTGTTTTGTCTGTAGGGAAGAAGTAAACACCATACAAAGACGGCTGGAAAAGAAACTATTCTATAGTTCTATTATGTATGGTTTACATTTTGAACACATCTTTCCATCTCATATTTAAGCCCTTTAACTGGTCTTTCTTTAGGTCTAAACAGTCTTTGGAAAAGTCAACCTTGACATTTACTCCCAATGTAAATCATTGTCAAAAATTACTTTCGTAAGTAAAAGTTAAAAGGGGGTAGAGCTTAACGATAGGGAATTAAAGAATAAAAATAAAAATACAGAAAAAAACACATAAAAAAAATACAGAAATACACAGTTTTATTCATACATTATTGTGTTTGTCATAATTTTGGTCAAAAATATGACTTTAATTTTTCTTGAGCCATGACAAACTTACCAGATCAGGATGATGAATTTATGCTCCTGGAGTTTTCTGAAACTCTGAGGGCAAACAAATGAAAACAATACAATAATACCTGTGTTCCACTGTGTTAGAATTAAAGTAAGGATGAGATTAATAATTTAATAAAAACTAACTAATAATGTAATTTGTATTTCATCGATTGTTCATCAATGTCCAGCTCACATTAGTTGAAAGTCAGGGAACAGCACAGAGGCAAATAATTACATGAATATATTGACCTTTATGTGACTCTGATCTAAACTGCCTTTTTCTGAAACAAAGAGACACAACTTTAATGTAAAAGATTTTTGATAATAATGATAAAAAAGTAATAAAAAATAACCAAATGGTTTTATTTCATGTTGGTACATTCTTGGACAACACCACAGTATAGTTGCATGAGTGGCCAAACATAAAAGTCTTCCACAATATCAGCACATAAGCAGCAAGGGCACATGAATATACTTAGTACAAACAGTAGAAAACATACATGCTTTTTATTTTTTTTTCATATATTTTTAAATATATATTCATATCTTTTGCACGATTTCTCCATAGGTTCCAGGGCAGTTAAAAATTCCAAGACAAATTAAAGCCATATTCTGCCTTGAGTGAGTGAATCCATGAGAAAGTCCTTGAGGGAAAGAAAGCTAAATTCTGAAATTGTAAACAGGCCAGAGTGAGAGAGCCATGGTGAAATTGTCATTTACGTCAACATCAAACATATCAAGCATGCATCGACAACTGCTACGTGAACACGTTCTTTTAAAATATTCGCAAACACCATCGTAACCAGAGCTGGAGTCACTGCAAACCAATGTGACATCTCTCAAAGTCACCAAAACACAGTCGATGGTCTACAAACCTGATGCGAATGTCAAACAATGATCAAAAACGAAGGACTTCATCAAATTTCCAAGAATGAATCTCATAGAGAAGAATATGGCTTTAATACAATGTGCATCCAAGAAGAAAATCTTGACTGAAAAGGAAATAAAAACGTGGAAAGAACCACACAAATTCACACAGAAAATCAGAGAAACTCGCAGTTTGGAAGTACATAAACGAGGGCCTTCTGGCCCGGCATTCCAGCGCCCTGAATTAGGTTTGTGATGAACAAAAACGTCTCACCGAAGCTCCATCACACAAGTGCAACCAAAATCGGCGACCGAACGATGATCTGTCGCATTGTGCCTTCATTAACAAATTAAATTGTAAAACAACAAAATGTATTTCCATCTCTTAAAGAATCTCTCGATTCATTTCACCATTTTACAGTGGTCAATTAATTTAGAATTTTTTGGCTTCTATTTTTTTTCTCAAGGTATTGAAATATCCTCTGTTGTGGTGTCCAGTTGCTGTCCTGGCCCTTTGGACGAAAGATGGATGGAAACAGAGGGACACCGAAAGCCTTTTTCCCTGCTTTACAGAGAGAAACCAGGGTTTCATCGATCTCCTTCCTCCTGTGATAGAAGCCCTCAGATCACAAGGTCATTGTAGCTCACGTATTTCTTCTTCGCAGCCGGACCTGAGAGGATAGAGAGATGAAAGACGGCTTTTCATTTGACGTTTCATGCTTTTTAGCGCTACATATGAGAAGAATACATGGATTTCTGGCAGGAGGCTTGACAGCAATTCGTGTCAGGACATGAATTTGTTTTTGAGTGTAACAGAAATAGGTCACAAACCAACTCTTAGATACAATGAAATGTCAAAGAAAAAGTAAAAAATTCCTAACATTGGAAAACGAAAATGTATAAAAATGGTTGAGATTTTCACAAAGTTATAATTATAGTTAGGGTAATTGAACTTGTCAGGGGCTTCAGGAAGTAAAAGCTTAAGCCCAATTTATACTTCTGCATCAAGCCATGCAAGACCTACGCCAAAGCTCCATTGTAGACGTAGACCTTGGTGTGCACCTCCCAAAAAGTGTAAGCTCACACAGTGTAGACCCAGACTGTAAGCGCTGTGATTGGTTGATTTGGTAGATCATTTCTGGACTGAGATCACAAGTGTCATTAGCGGAACAAACATTTACCAAATCACTGAGCGATAGATTGCAGAAATTTAACCATCTGCATTAGATTGTCAGATCATTTATAATATCTATGACAGGAATTTAAAACATAAGTGAAAAGTATAAACTGGGCTTTAGTGACATGTTTTTCATAAGTTCACCACCAGGGCCTGCCTTGTAACTTGAGCATGGATGTGGAGATACGAGGTACAAGGCCAGCTCTCTGACATGGATCGTATACCTCCAGTGAGGAGGCTTGGGTGAAGTATAAGGTAGGACTGCCTTAAATAGTAGTGTGAGTTAATGGTTTAATTGGGATCAACCCTGATAACTACTCCCGCTAAGTGCTTTACAAAACATCCCCAAGTGCTTGCATTCATTTGGATTGTTTTGGTAATGCTAAAAGTAGTATATTTAAAAATTTATAAAAGGCTATTGGTGTTTTTGGTGGGACATAATGAGAGGTGCCAAGATTTGCTATGGTTTTCCAAATGTTTAGGGTGAACTTTAGAGAGGATTGTAGCTTGTTTGAATAGTTGGCAAAGCAGTTCATAGTTGTCTTTGTTAATGGGAATGGGAGCAATAGCTTGCCAGTTGCTTAGAGGCTCTGAAGTTTTGTATGTGTATTTGGAGGAGCTTCTGCTGTTTTAACATTTTTAAATTGGTTTCTAGGAGGATTTGACAGAACCTTGGGCTTCCTTGATAATTGCAAGGGTGTTTTGAAAGGTTGCTGGGTGGTTGTTGAACATTCACTGCTGTCACCAGGGTTTTTGGAGGGTTGCTAAGCATTATTGTTATTTTGCATGGTTTCTAAGTTGAATTATGAGGTTGGTTAATTAGTGTGGTTGCCTCTAGTTCTGTTTGGTTGCCATGTGTGCAAAGAGCTTTCTAACAGTGTTTCTATACTTTAATACTTAATGAAGTGGGAATATAAACAAAAAAATCCCCAATATATCCTTCATAAACAAGTGTGTTCATGTGGTGAAAGAGCAGCTCTACATAAAAAGCAGATAAATATCGCATAAGCCTTATGTAAGAAACCCTCAGATGTCTACCGTCATAACACCGTGACCTTCACAAGTCTCAGATGATATGTTTGCAGAGACTGTAGCTAAATATCTGCAGTCTCAAATTACAGCGTGGATCTGTGGCTGCTTTTTGAGTTTTTCTGCATGTAAATGAACTTTGAATGTTTAAAAGTAAAGGTTACCAAGTGGAGAGATCATTGTGGCCTTTGGGTGTCCGTAAGATATTTAGCATTTGCAATAAATGTCACTTTGAATAAAATCCACCTTGAAATATGAAGCAGGTTGAGGCGAGTCATAGAGAATTATTGGTCTGTATTCAGGTTTTTTTCATTATACTTGCGCATGTTTTTCTTGCATATCTGAAACATTTGGATGTCATTTAACATTTAATAAAACAATATATGTATTCCAAAATATCCATAAAATAAATCGATGGAAACACAGCTACTGACTCTTCCTCGTCACATGTTGTCAAAGTGTTTACGTCACAATCTTGTTATCCAACCAGATTTAAGGCTGTTTCCTTACTTCCTGTACACAGAAACGTAGATATTTGTTTCAAGGGTTATGTTTAAAGTTAAAGAAAGACATTGTGTTCCGGTATTTTTATGCTTTGTGCTTTTGCTACTACGTTGTTGTTTGATTCGTGTCATTCAGATTTGTTTGATCAGTGTTTGTGGTTCATGTTGTAAATGTTCTATATTTAGGTGTTGATTTGAGACCATGTAAAAAAAAAGTGCATTTGAAGCAAATCTGTTAGTCTGCCATTTTCTCAGCTATTTTCTCACCTGAAGTGTTAACCTTAATGATTCCCAAACGTTTATTATCTTGAGTTCGTAACACTCTCTCCACCACACATTGAAAACACACGCCCCCTTACTGCTGATTGGCTACAGCCCTGATATTATTAAATAGTTTGAATATATTTAAAACTCCCTTACATAAAATTTTAAATGTAATTAATAAAATGTTCACACTATTTAAATTACGTGTTCTGTATACCAATAGAGAAAGGTAATTATTCAAGAACATGAAAAATTTACCAAATAAATGAAACACTGAACATTCATATAACGTAACGTAACATTTAGTAAAACACGGTTGTTTGAATGATCTTTGTATGATGCATCATTTATGTTCACAAAAACATTGTATGACAAGACAGAATGAAATCTTTCTCACAACTTTCCTTAAATAAGACAATTTTGCCAAATTTGTGATGCAACTGGTATTGATAAGCATCATCAAAATGAATATTTTTTGTTTGTCCTGCAAACAGGAGACATTTTTAATAGCCCTCATTTATTTTCTTTTTTTTCCAGATGAGGCAATAATATGGGTCATTACCATTTGTAATATTGCACTCTATTTTAATTTGCGTGTGTGTGTGTGTGTGAGATCAGCATTCAATGTGATATTAAACTCATATCAAAAGCATAAACAGCATTAGTTTAGAATTTTCATAATTATACTTAAATCCTCACTGACGTCAGTGCAATTCCATTTTCAAGCAAGTTGATGAATAAAGTTGATGAATGAATAAAAACGTGCAAATGTGCCCTCCAATACACCCCCCCCCCCAATAACAAAATATAACGAATGAGGGCAGTGATTATGTTATTCCGCTTTGGGTATTACCATCTCGGCTCACTAGTTTTAGGCTCTATTCCCTGGGTGAAACATATTCTAAGGTTTAGGGACAATCATGTACATGTACATCCATAAAAATGATTTAAAGAGTGAGAGTGGGTTATAAAGACACACAGAGAGCGAGAAAGAACAGCGAGTGCACTGGGAAGGCGACACAGATGGCTGAGGGCTCTTTAGGGAGCCATGCCATAACGTCAGGGCAGTGCAGGGGGGAGGGAATTGAGCTCTGGGAATAGTGTTTGAAGCTCACAATCTTCCATGTGTCGTCTGATTTCTACTGACAGTTGAGTTCAACATTTCATAACTATGCTCAGCGAGACCCTCTTTGGCTTCTAGGAAACATCAAATATGTAAAATCCTTGCTGCATGTAGATGAGGTAAGCGCAGCTGGTTTCACAGACAGTATTGCATTTTAAAGGGATGCACAACCCGCAATGGAAATGTTCTCACAATTTATTTTCGAGCCTTTTTAGTTTTTACATGTGGGTTGTTAATGAGGGCTCTATTAACCTCCTCACTGTTACACTTTTTTTTAGATGCTGAAATGTGCAACTTTTTTCAAAGCTCTTGCAGATATTATATATTTATATTTTATATATTTGTGATCGAATATCAAGAAATGCCTTGTTATCTGCATTTTGGAGTAAATACTAGGGGTGTAACATTACAGGCTGCTCACCATACGATACATACCTCGATCTTATCAATATTGTACAACACTACTTTTAACCAAATATTGAAACAAACCATCAGTGGAAAAATGACATTTAAAAAGTTTTGAGACCACAAAGCTAAGAAAGCTAGGGTTTAGTTGTATTTGTATGAGAGTATTGGATATCATCCATCCACTAGGGGGCAGATGCATTAAGTCATCTTTTTTACTTTAAATGATAGAGAGAGCTAATTTCATAATCGCTCTGATTTAAAATGTGAGGACAGGATAATTGTCTTCTTGTAAATATTACACAAAACAAGAAGACAAGGTAAATAAGTTTCAGAAGTGACTAGAATCACAATCACTCGAAGAAGCAAACCAAGATGATCAATCAGCTCCTAAAAGATATCTCCCAGCAGCTCCATGATACATATTGTGACAATTTTATAATGCGTGCCACAATATATTGTTACACCCCGAGTAAATACAGTGTACAAACTTTTCAACTGACATTTACTTTTTAAATATAATATAAATATAAATATGGCCAACTAGTTACTGGTTGTCTTGTCATTATTCATTCACAATATCTCCTCATAGAACCAATAATTTTGGCAAACAATTTTTGAGGTGCAGAAAGCATCACCAGTGGTAAAAAAGAGACTTCACTCATGTAACACGTGTGCATGTTGTCTAGTGATCTAGAGTATTCTAGATAAAGAGAATGGGATTTACAGCCTTATCACGTACTGTTCTTTGCTAATGTTTCTCTTTGAGGCTGTATTCTTCTGGCACCAAGCTTGGAAATTATTATAATTTTGAGCTGCAAATAATGACAACAATTTGCATACTATCTTTAAGTAAAAATAAATAAACAATTCAATGTTTCTGAAAAAAGTAATTACTCGTCTGCCTGTGCAAGGGCAGCTATGCAGCTATAATAGAATCAACTCTTCTGGCAAGGGTTTCTAAAAGGATAAGGAGGGGATTTTTGAACATTCCTCATGGAGCGCAATAGAGAGGTCAGGCACAGATGTTCGACAAGAAGGCCTGGCTCACCATTTTAACTGAAATTTATTCCAAGGGTGTTCCGTCATGGTTATTTCAGGACTTTTGAAATCATCATGATCTTTTGTCATCTCCAAACTGTTCCCAGAAAGTTAGCAGCATGAAATTATTTAAAATTTCTATACTGAAGCATTCAGTGTTCCTTTCACTGGCAGTAAAGAGTCAGTCAGACAAGCACTGTTCTCCAGCTAATGCCAAACCTAGACTTGGAAGCAATCTCTAAGTGTTCAAATGAGATATACGTTACTATATAGTGTTTTTTTTTAGATCCAGTATTTCCCATTAAAATAATTCTAGGATATATTAGAGTATTCCAATTATAATGATAACATTTCCAAATCCTTTATTCTCATCTGTTTTGCAGAACTTGTGATTTATTTAACGTTTCCACCTCCCCAATGCATGAGCAAGATCATAACCAAAGTAAAAGATGAATTTGGTCTTACCTGACAAAAACGAGAATTAGCCTGTTGGGAAAAAACAGTATTTGATGAGTTGTTTCCGATTGGACCAACAGAAACAGTTTCTGGTTGGTCCAAACAACTATAATATAATATAAAAACTCCAGTTTTATTACTAAATAATAAGAAGGTTGGAGAATAAGGGGGATATGTCAGCATTCCCCTTTTAAAATAAGCATATTTTCAGCTTAAACTGAAACCAAATAAACAAAACCAAACAAACTATTTTCTCTCCTGAAACATCGTCTGGTTTTATGCTAATATACATGCTTCTAGCTAAAAAGCTAATGCTATCAGACCATCTTTGAAGTCTACCACCATGTGCTTATTAATGAAAATCAGGTACGGCAGTTGAAATACTAATGTTCTTATTAAATTCTTTTTATTGAAGCTCATGCTGCGACAAGCAATCAACTAAAGGTCGTAGTGTTCTATGATATGTGGAGCAGTGCATTCTGGGGAACAAGCATGTCTACATGCCATGGTTGGAGTGAAAGTTGCTGTAAGTTTCAAGCTTGAATAGAACAATGTTAGTTTTTATAAAAGCACTTTCATATCATCCTGTATAAATCTAAACATGCAAATTTCCATGAAAAGCAAGCATCACCAATGTTTGATAACTTCCTTCTGCTCATGTGATCAAATCAAAGATAACGAATCAACATTGAACATTGCACAGCACATTTTTACACAGCTTACAGACAGGATTATCATTAGAAGAAAATAGTTTTCGACTTTTTAAACGCAGGCTCATTCTCTATTTCCCAAAGACGCAAAGTAGTCTTTCACGCTAAAGAAGTGTGAATCTATCCATTCATTCTACATTTTTTAGCTTTTAAAATGTAGTAG
Organism: Danionella cerebrum; assembly: GCA_007224835.1. Classification (NCBI taxonomy): domain Eukaryota; kingdom Metazoa; phylum Chordata; class Actinopteri; order Cypriniformes; family Danionidae; genus Danionella; species Danionella cerebrum. Next base: position 304,374 of record SRMA01026183.1, on the reverse strand, counting down.
TTTTTTCATATTCATGCCATATTGAATCTTTGTAATCATCGAGTGATTTATGTTGATTTTGCCTTGGTTACAAGCTGAATATACACTAGATATTTGGATGGACGTAACGCATTGTAGACCTGCGCGAATGAATGGCAATAGATGCATATGACTCTTGTAGTTATAATGGCTTCAACTTTTCTGGAAAGGCTTAGATGTGTTTACTCGGCGAAAGGAAACCTATTCCTTTTTAAAGATTGTCACTTGCAACAAAATGGATAACATAATTGGTCAAAAATAGGACAATATAGTACAATTTTAATTCAATGATGCAACAAATTTTCAAAAATAGTGTATTATAATTTATTCTCCATGAGCAGGTGTTGGTTATCAGTGCCGATGATGAAACCACCATCAAATTGGTGATTAATCCAAAAGATATATGGGCTAACCCAAAGGTAAAAAAAAAACAGCAAAACTTGATGCTTTAAAAAAAATTTGCCATTCATTTGGGGAAGGCCCACACCATATAATCTTTTAAAGTTTTAAAGTTAACTTGTAAAGTTAATTTTACTGAATATTTAATTGGTCACAGACTTACTGTTTGTATCCAGACTTTCGCAGAGTTCAGTTTTGGCCTCTCCGTTGGGTCGCTCACTGGGTTTGTGGGCGAGCCGTGTTGACATGGTGGCCGCAGTTACCACTGCCTTGAAGCTTCGCTTGCGTTTCTGTACATTTAGCTCTGGGTGGAAGATGATGACGTACACCTTGGGCATGTAGAGCATCCCAAGGGCTACTGAGGCGCTCAGGTTCATGGAGATGGTCAGTGTGGTTGTCTGAATGTAGAGCTGCCAGAGAAAAACACAGGGAACTTCAATATTTCTGATCCTTGAAGCTGATTGGTTAACAGGCAACATATTTACGATAAACATGTTCGTGGCAGCAACCATTAAAACATTTTTTTCGCCGTGTTTGGAATTAATGCTCTTTTCATATATTTTTTTTTTCTTCGTTGTACAATTATTTTCGATTGTATATTTGCTTATGGGAATCTATCAGATCTTTTTGTGAAATTACATAAAACAATGTACACTTATTTGTAAATCTCAGTTTACATAAATTCATAAAAAACAAAAAGTAAAATGTATAGTAAAAATGGTATATATCAATTAAAATGTGATAAGTAAATTATGCAAAACAACTGTGCAAAAAATAATGATAATGATAATAATAATACAAAATAAATAAATATGTGACCCATTGAATGGAAAACGCCAAAACAATGATGAAAAAGAACATTTATTTTACTGGAAGCCACCATTGTGATTTGGCCATTACAAGATTAAACAGATAAAACCAAAATAATACACTCAAAATTATAGCTTTAGTACACACCTTCCCATCAAATAAATGAGTTAGATTATAAATGTAGGAAAAGAATACAACTTTTAGAGTAAGGGGATAGTTTGGTTGGAAAAGACATTACTGGGTGGCATAGTGGCGCAGTCGGTATGACCTTTAAGTGAGTTCGAGGCCAGGGGATGGCCATCCTGAGAAGAGTTTGTTAGCTGATATCCATTTTAAAACAATCTTAACATCATTTTAGTACACACTCAAACTGCACTTGCACCTTGCTGGCTTGTAAGTACTTAATGGACAGCAGGCCCTACAATGTATGCTTGCATAAACAACCATAATTACAGCTAAAATGGAAATGGCATGTCTTGTGAGGTAGAATACGAAATTAAATTCCCCCATGAGCCCTAACAATTGAAAAACTCTTTTGTAAAGGCCTGTAAAGGAGAGAGAAAGACACTGTATAAAAGTTTAATGTTGGCAGATCATGAATTAGGAGGTTCATTAGGTCTTTCTGCAAACTCCAGTGCAGGATTCGAGATGAAATGAACAATAAAGTGAATTGAACAGGTCAGTTCCACAGCCGCTCAACACTGACTCCATGCTGAGAGAATTCAGAGCCAAATGGATGATAATTGTACTGAAAACTCTAGACTATGAGCCCAGCACGGACCGACTTTTCTTGGATGAAAAAGGGAGCTTGTCAGAGAATTATAATGAAGGCTTTCATGCTATGGCTATATCACATTAGTGCTACGACACAGATTCATTTCATGTGGCTGTTAAAGGCAACTGGGCAAGTATGTAATTACCGATATCTTCGATGTGTTTAATTTTTAATGTACTGTCAGTTCAAAGCCTGCTGGCAAGGTCACGTGTGCTTTTCAATAATGAAAGGAGTCATTCATGGAACGCAAGTGAATGAGGAAATCTTTCAGATACAAGAGAAAAAAAAAGAACAAAATAAAACTTTTTTTAAAAGCTTTTATTTTCTTTAAATGTTAATTTCCGAAATGTTTTTTTTTTAATTCACAGTTTACAAAAAATTATGTTATTGAACATAATTTTGTATACAACTGTATTTCTCCAGGATTCAAATCTCCAGAAGAACATTGATAAGTGTCAAAGTTGAATATTTCGGAAATGCATCTAAAAATCCAGCACTGGAAAATCAATCTAATGCAGTGTTGGCAATACCAAAAATAGAAATTGCTGATGATTAGCAGTATTTTAAAAGTTAAATATGGTAAAAAAAAAAAATCAACTAACTCTTTGAAAAAAACTAAATGAGTTCTTATTATTGATCAGGGATTTTTGCTACCTGTTGGATAGCGGTATCATTAAACTTACCAGTGGAAATTTATCTTTGAAACCTAAACAGCAATTAAAAATAGCACAACAACACCAGAAGATACACTTTCAAAAGAAATCTGAATATTTTGAATTGGTGACATGTATTAGCAAGGCCAAAAATAGAATTCTGATTTTCACCCCAAAAACACATAAAGTTACTTAAAGTAACAACAACTATAAATAATGAGAATAAAAAATAAGGAATTTGTGAATAATTAAACTATGCTGGTAAAATGGGTAGCAATGGGTAGCTGTAAAAGTAGCCTTAGTCAATTCATTTTTTTATTCTAAACCTTACGTGTGTACAAGATGAAAAAATTCAGCATTTGTGGTTTCTACAGAGCCACAACAGTTGATGAGTCAGCATCTTACAATGAAAGGCTTAAGATTAGAACAGTTTCAGGCGTCAGGCATTTGCACTTTGGAGTGTTAAAGAAATTTGACACTCTTGAGGTTTTCACACTGTTTACGCTGGAATATTTTTAAATTGTGTGATTCAAGGGCCTGTGGGAATTTAGATTTCATGGCTGTTTGTGTTGTGATTTGCCACTTCCTACATGCTAAAAATAGAAGGTGCAAAGCCAAACACGGGGCATCAAATTCTGATCAATGTCTACATCTGCTTTTGTACTAAAAAAAATAAATACAGGGTTTTTGGTCAAACTGCAAAAAGGATTAGTTTCCAGACGTCTAGACATGATCACATTTCTTAAAACAGTATACTCAGGTGTAATAACTATAGTGATGGTCCACTGGATGCTGTTGTGAATCCGAATGACTGGACAGCAGTTAAGTGGTTCAGATGAGAACCTACAGCATACACAGATGATCTATGAGATGAAGGGGAGTACATGGATGTAAATAGCTTGTTTTATGCAGGAACCAGGATATTGATCATTGTAGGCAAACAAAAGTCCGTCTGAGGTAAGCAGATCAATGATTCGTGAAGAATAAAAGTCTAGAAACTGTAAAGAAAAGCACTGCTAAACAATGTGGAATTTCCCCACATGCAAATGCATCTGCCCACAAAATAGCATCGTTTTAAAAATTTTCAATAATGACATGCTAAAAATTTACATTAAGTCAAATTGAGCTATCAAAAACCTCACACATCTGACCTCTCTAGTCTGGAGGCTCAAGTTACACATGTGTCTGCAGGTCAAAGGTCCTTCCAGCTGACCTTTCTGTCAGAGCAGATTACAGAATCTCACTCTATAGGCAGAAACTTCTGCTTTCGCATTGCTGGATGCAGTCCTGTTCAAATTAAAGGAATTTTTTTATGATGAGGATGATGATTGATGTGAGGTGGGCCTTAAGGAAGGAAAAGGAAATGTCCAGCGTTTGCCGTCTGACTTCAAACTGAACAAACACACAATGACCCATGCACCATCACCAATTATGAGTCCAGAGGCATGAGTAGATGTATTTGCTTTCAGAACTTTCAGAAGCTATTAAAGAAACATTGTATTCTCTTGCTGACTAAATAATAGAGTCCAATCTCAAAAACATCAACAGCTGTTGAAAATTAGAAAATCCATTATATCGGAGAATGACAAATTTATTCTTCTAAAGTTTAGAGATTGAACTTTGAGATGACTGAAATGGTGGATGTGATGAGGGTTACCAGTGGATCAGTCAGCACTGGAGAAGAATAAACCGACTCATGGAAAAAAATAAATTGGAGAGAAGAGACCAGTAGCCTGAACATGTTTTAAATGAGATATGGCCCCAAGACTCAAGGATGGCAGAGATCCAAGATGATGGTAGAAACTTTCTGCTCATCCCACATCTTTTTGTCAATTTTCGACTCTCAAAGAGAGACGAACTGCCCATATGGTGACAACTGGCTCTGTCAACTTCAGAAACCTATTGGTGAAGTCCCAAGTATTGACTCAGAATCTATGCTTTGATGCATATATTCAATCTACTGTGGCATTTTTTTTTTTTCATTTTAATACCACATATGTAAATTATGTGTAATAAATGCTAATCAGTTGTAGAATGGGTGTGTGAGGGCCACTGACAACCATCTTGGTGAAAAGGCAAAATCAGATAAATAAATACATTTCTTGGGGATCTTCTGACCAGATATCATAACTACTGGCTAACAGACAACAAAGAACAAGAAAACACTCTGGTTACTCCACAACATTATAGACATTTTCTATTTAGATTGTATATAATAGCAACGTAATTTAAAACTGAAATATAAATAACTAAACTTCAAAATCCAGAGGAAATCTAAAGCAAACATTGTCCCAGACTAAAACACATTCTCCCAAATCACCTAAACACATCACCTATGACAGCCTCATTAACGCTGGTGACAGACACATCCACAATCCACCACCTCATGACAACATGCAATTTAAATAGATAAGAATTCAATCGTTGCGACTCCTCCAGCGAGCATATGCTAATCCTCCCTATCTATCAAGTAAATTCTCAGGCGTCATTTTTTATTCCTGCAGTCTGTTTCTTTCCCTCTTCTTCCATGAACAAGGACACAACGATCTGGAACAGGAAATAGAGCTGCTTTTTATTCCTGAAAATCCTGCATAATACCGATTTTATGAATAACCTCCCCAATCCCAATAGAGAATCTCGATTGGATTGAGGTCTGGGCTCTGGCTTAGCTACTTTAAAATCTTTACTTTGCTCCTATGTTTTGGGTCATTGTCATGTTGCATCACCCAACCTCTTCACAATTTCTGCTGATGTACAGACATTCTCACAATATCCAGAAGAAAAGTCTGATATCCTTGGGAATTCAGTAGAGAGGGGGTTTTATGATGATTTTCCGTGCAATGTCTATGCTAGATGTAGTTTCATCAGTACACAAAACATTTGCCAATACAGCAAACTATTTTGTGAGGTGTCAATGTGCACTTTTGCAAACTTTAGATGTGCAGCAATGTTTCTGTAGTAAATAGTGTCTTCCTTCATGGAGTCCTGCTGTGGATAAGCTGCCTGCTCAGCTTTTTTAGCAAGTTTCAGTAATACTTCTAAATTTTTGGCCATCATTCATGATAATTTCTTTACCTCGTTCAGTCTTTGTGCTCTCTGTGTCAATTTTTAACCTTTTAGTTTTTTTGGAAAGGCATGGCTCAGATAAGCATTTTCTGTTTGTTTAAAGAAATCTTTAAATGTTTGAAAAGTGTTTTATCAGTCAAAGTCACTTGTAGTCCGCACCTCCAAGGATCTGAAATCTAAATGTTATAAGTAGGAAGTCTGGAAATTCTTGGAAACTAAACAGCTAACAAGTTATTTACAATATTTGCAAAAAATGCTTCAAAATCTGTTCCAAAGTTAAGCTTCATAAATCCACCTGTGAAAATAACCTTGGGTTAAAGACGACACTTGTAATAAGCCATAGGGATGCTTCCTCTTTGTGCTGGAATAAAGTCTAAGGTAGAACTGCCTTCTGAGCAACATCTGAATAAAAACGTGTTTTTTGAAACCAGTCCTCATTTATTTGATGCATTCTGAGCATCAAACCTTCAGAGGAAGCAAAATCCAGCCCACGTGTTCTACATAAGAGGCTTCATGAACACTACACAGGCATCAAATAGGAAGAGACTTATTATATAAAGTAACACAAACCCAGCTCAAACTGCACTGTGATGCAGTTCCATGTCACACTGGATGAAGGGTATGCACTTGACACTTTTGTGAAAGGCAATCATGAGAGACAGTAGGCAGAAAGCTTTGTATATTCTCTTGGATCAAGTTCCGAGGAAACGAAGAAAAAAAAAAACATGTCACCCAAATAGACTTTACTTTTCCCTGAGAAGCACCTTTTGATTTTGGTGTCAGTAGGCTTAAAGATAAAAGATAGATTTTTAAAATCCACTATTCATAGATTTGCACACTAATGATACGTTTCAGCAGAGCAGATTTAGGAATCAAGCATCCCCTGTACATTCTTGAACATTTGACATGATGTAGTTTTCCAACAACTGTATGCTACAGTAGCTACATTTACATGAGCAAGAGTACAAGATCCAGAAATATGCATTTTAATGCACAGTATTTTAAATAAACACACCATTAAACATACGGTCTGTGTCCTAGAAGAGACACAGCCAGCAACCAAGAGCACCTCCATGAATTCACCTGCAGACAATCACCCACAAGAAACAACCAACCCATCAGAACACTCAGCCTCCCTCTGTTAAAAGAATCATCCGTGCACCTTCTCAGTTGTCAGATCTACGGTTTACGCCCCCTGACTCTACATGATTGCTTCCTGCCTTCTTGGATTCTCCTGTGTGGATTGCTGTGTTTCATCTGAGTTTCTAGCTTCACTTCATCTGTGATTTACTTCAGTTTCCTCCACATCTCCTACTCAACTTTATTCCTCTGTAACGCTACAAAACATTGTGGGTTCTGTAAAACACTTCGTTCCTTCTCCATCCTGCAGCCAGTGTGGCACGTGGATCATTTCGTAGTATGTGGTCAACAAATTGTGTGCCTTTTTCACTGATAATTCGGGTGGCAACGTCATTTTCATACATTCACACTTCTGGTCTACTTCACTCAAAACGTTTTTTTCTGAAAATGTGACAAAACTACAAACTCTGCATTGAATCAAAGTATTTTTATGTAAATTTCTGAATATTACTCATTTAAAAGACAATCATTGATTATGTTGTTGTTAACCAAACCAGGGAAGTAAATACAGAATATTCTTCAAATTTCCTAAATAAAGACTCAATTGCATTTATACACCATAAGAATATTTTTGTGGGCGGGATGTTCTCAGTTTATTGTGAAATCTCTCTTTGTTTAGCATTATAAACATGCTAAATCTACAGATGCACAGAAAACAAATACATTACTATACATAGACTGTTATTATCTTATTATGTTATTATCTAGATGAATGTCTGAATGTGTCTGATCATGTGATTTCCATTAAATCCAGATGTATTCCACAGTAAGCATGTGTTTGAATAAAGAATAAAAGCTTCCCACATCAGAGCAGAATCAGAGGCACCTGTGTTCACTGACCTGAATCCACATGGGAAGGCCACAGATGGCATCAATAAAACAGAACCCTGCATTAATCATGGGTCAACACACATACCCACACACAGTCTCCCGAACGTAGCATGCATGCTTCTTTTCCAAAAATATATGAGCTTACAAAAAACGAAATAAATACATTTTTATAAAAATAAATAATACAATATACGATGACATCACAATTTAAGTCCCTGTTCTAATTTGTTAAATTATGATTAAACAATCTAATCTCTTTCATACAAAACATTTTGGGACCATCCCAAACTTCCACTCTTGAACTTTCTGGACATCTTGAAATTCTTCTCTTGGAATTTCTTTCTAAACTCCGTAATCTAAACTCTCTTTTTACAATTTAAATCTAAACTCAAAACTCATCTGTTTAGAACAGCCTGCTCCTTCAACTCCACTTGTTTTTTTAAATTGTGTTGTATTATTTGAACTGAATGTCCTTGATGTCTTGTACGGTGACCTTGGGTATTATTAATAAACTCGGAACACGACCCCCACAGAGGAAGTGGACTTCCAAAGAGACTTGATGGTCCATTGTTCTGGACTGTACCTTCACTGACAATCAGAACTGAATCTCTTCAGAGATCTCTCTTCATGGTTCTTTAACTGGTGTTCTTCTGAGATTCTAGACTGAAATTATATATTTATATATTATTCTATATTTAGAATGTGTGCTCTTCTAGACTGGTTTTCCATGGATGCCCTGAATATGTTGTGGGCTGTACCTCAGTCAATTGAGAAAGCAAGTTAAAGCGATATCTGTCCACATTTTTTGGATCACTCGCCACTGGGATCTGCACACTAACCATAGGTGGTTTATCTGGAACTGCTGGAAAGTCTGTTAATGAAAGCAGACAATTGTCTCCATGTACACCTTGGTTGCTGGGTCCAAAAAGCCCCTAAAGACAGAGTCACCAGGTGTTATATGAATTATTGGCGCATGTTTTGCAGAGCTTGGTTTGGAGTAATGCCCTGTTGCAACACATATTTCAAGCACGACTCGTGATATTGTCTCTTTAAAGCTTTCTTTTTCTTTCCAAAACTTTCCAAACACATCTGTTTCTTACTCATTCTGTGCAAATTTTGCTGATAAAATTGTTCAGACTCTGATAATTGAGGATCACTGCTTTACAGTATGTTGCCTCTGAACTGGTGGCCTTCTAACTGAGAAGCAGACATTTGAATATCTCTTCATTTATATCTTCACTACTTAAAATCACATAAAAATAATTATTTTGATAATGAATACAAATAAATACACTTAATTACGGTCAAATTTAATTCAGTTCAGGTGCTTTGACTCATCCAGCGCATTATGTTTCTTTGTAGCACAGCAAAGAGATGCTGTTATTCACACAGATGCAAAGAGAGAGAGAGAGAGAGAGAGAGAGAGAGAGAGAGAGTGGGGGGGGGTATGAGAGGGAGGGAGAGTCATAAAACATCCCACAGCTATGTAAGAGTGAAGGACCCACAGGTAATTTCAGCAGCTTTAGCCTTGAGAGTCACCAGAGAGGAACATTTCACACGTCACCTCATTCAAGGGATCAGACACAATAAAACACTGGCTTTTCAAGAGCCAAATACAGCACATACTTTAGCACTCAGAGCAGTCACAGGCAAATAGAAGGCTCTTATATTCATCTGCTCACATTAATGTGACCATTTAATGGAAAACAATTTCTGCTCCTGATCTTTTCAAGACGTTTTCATTAAATCAGGACTTTTGAGAAAATCAGAAAACATATCACCAGGAAGCATGAAATGGCTCATCAATTTAGTCCAACAAAGACTAAATAGGCAACACATTTATGCCCAATGGAAGTCACACTGGAGTTAAAGGGTAGACACTATCTGTCTGAAGCAGACAAGTGTTACACTGGCTTCAGTGGGCAGGAAGGAACTGGGTCACTTCAAGTAGAAGAAAGGAAGAAAAATTGAAAGGAAGCAAGATCAACCTGAAATCCCTTGCTTTTTTCACTTCTGTGTTTTCTTGTGAGCGATGGAAGGCTGCAGTCCCCAAGAAACTGTGCATAGTGTCTATAAAAAAGCAGCCTGTGGTCGTTGAAGCCCATGAACCAAAGAAACATTCAGTACACTTGCCTTTTTCTTTGTTAAATCAGAAATGGTAATCCTGAATTTTGTTAAGGTAAATTCGAAGAGTCAACCAATCAGGAAACTTTCCTCTATGGTTGATTTGTCTCTATGATAAAACTCGTGAAGACCATTTTACCAACCACTGCTGTTTTCCAGTCGAGGAAGGGGCCAATCAGAGCAAATATCCAAAATATTGCTGTTTTCCAGTCTGATAAGATTCATATCAAAGCAACCAACCAGATTAAATTTCATAAGGTCTGAGCTGCATCTCAGGAAAGCAGTCAAATAGACTACATTTTCCACTACTGGGAAGATGGTATCCATCACAATGAAACCACCAATTGGGAGATGTTTTTCTCTATGATTGCACTTGTGTCAATGATGATCCTCAGTGAAGCAGCCAATCAGGAGGAGTTTTCATCATTTGGCTGCTTTTGTCTGAGATGCATCACAGGGAAGCAATCAATCAGACAATATTTCCTTGAGTCTGAGCTGCATCTCGAGGAAGCAACCAATCAGACCACATTACGTACTAACGCTGTTTGCCAGACTGGAATGTGTCTCAGGGAAGAAGCCAATCAGATTCGATTTCCTCAGGTATTAGTTTGTGCGTCGATCAATGATTGATTTTCGATGATCAATCGATGATTGTCTCGAAGAAGGCCGACAATCAGGAGGAGGTTTTCTTTATGGTTGCTTTGTGTCTGTGATGTCTCTGCTAAGGTAAGCATTGTGTTTGTGGAGGCAGCCAATCAGGACACACATTCCTCTATGTCTGCTTTGTGCTTATGATGCATCACAGGGAGGCCACCAGTGAGAAGCTGTTTTCCCATTATGGTAGCTTTTTCAATGTTTAGTATGTCAAACTAGCCACTTGTAAGCAGTGTCTTTGGTTTGTGACACTGTTTACAAGCTTTGATCCTAATAACTTTATACACCCTATACCGCTCAACTGTAACAATTGTATATGTTGACCTGTTTCCTTGCATACGCATACATGGGTACCTATATATTGCTCTATGTAGGTCAGCACAAAGAGTACATCTTTCTGCAAGCATGACAGTACAAACAGATGAGCTATGACCGTTTTATGTAAGGTAAGACCTATGGTAGATTCTTCAAAAGTTTCTTTGGAGACAATGTGCTGCTAGCAACTTTTCCAATACTAAGTAAAACCTGTACAGTTGATTTCTAGCAGATTGTACTTTGGAAGAGCTAATGGAGGCATCGTGCAGCTAATGAATTTGGGTCGCACTCCAGTGGAGATGCTCTCTGAGGTGTTCTCTCCAGTTTTCAGAGTCAAAAGACCAACTTCTGTTCTCAAAAACTGAAAATAAATTGGAACATGCGCTCACTCTTTGCCCGCAAATTGTTTTGAGGGCATGCCATTCGCAGGTTAAATGAAAGAGGCTAAACAACTCAAATGCAATACTCATCTCAATCACTTAATTTGTCCAGTGTTCTAAAAGTAATAAATGTGTTTAGCTTTCTCAAAAATATACAAAACATAAAAAAAACGTGCATTTTCATTATTTTAGAGTACTGTTTATGGCAGATATTTGTTTTGTAAAATCCAACAATTTTTGATTAATTCCAACAAAATATATGGTCCCCATTTTACACGATGGTTATATCAGCAAGCTTGAAGACCTTCAAAGACAATCACATAAGAGCCTGTTGAACGTGTGAACTGAATGAACAGTTCACATATATTTCAGCCCCAAGTTTTTAGTGTTTTTCAGTCATGAAAGGTGTGAGATTGCCATTATCGTGTGTTCAAGAAAAAGTGACAAATGCAAGTCCTTTTAACTGCAAACGCTTACGTTGAGTGCTTTGATAGAAATAATAAAGATTGTTTACATAGTTTCTTCATGCAAGCCATTTTACATAGACATGGGAAGCTTTGGAGTTTCACAGAAAAGGTTAAATCCTATAGGAGTTTCCCAATGCATTGGCCGAAATGACCAGATTGTGCAGGATACCAAAAACACAACCTCGCTGTTTTTGGGCAGTGGGTATCCGCTTTTATTGATACAACTTCACTACAGAAGTTTTTGCAACAAGTTTTGCTTAATTAAAATATGACCAGTCGTGTGCTGGCATTTTACTAAGTTTTGAACATATTCTCTTGCACTCTTTTTGCCCTGCAGACTAATGGATGAACGGTAGCATCAAGTCAAAGAAAGAGAAAGAAAATCTCGAATATACAAACCAATTAGTCCCTTTTCACACAATTCCATGTGACATTAACATAACTATATGATACAAATACCGTAAAAATGACCTTTTACGGTTTTTTTTCCCATACATGATCTTTAAAAAATAGCATATATTCAAACATAACAGTAAAATGTAAATAAAACAACACCTCACTGAGCGTCATACTCTTAAACATCACATTTACTTTTAATTTATGCTTATTCAGTCACTTATATTTTCAAGGAGCTCACTTTGCCTAGGTTTTGAACCCATCATTTTGCTAACACAATGTTCTACTGACTGAGCCAAATGAAAGACATTTTTCTGGAAAGCTTATTTTCTGTTGGCACCAAAACCATTTGTTTATTTTTCAAACTCCAAAGTAACTTTAGTACAGACATTGCTTTCCAAGAGTCAGAACCAGACTTTGTGTTGGGTTTAAACTCCCTTTTCTTGGTTCAAACAGCAAGTGGCATGGGCAAATCAGATGCTTAACTTTGGGGATTAAATACTGGATTTTTATCAGCATAAAAAACTGGAATATGTGCTCCCTTGGATTTACATAATTGGATTGCATAATCTAGTATTTTGTACTGATGTTGCAAAGGCCTTTAGAGAGTATATAGAACATAGATCTATGTCAAGCATGTTAAATATTAGCAGAAAAAAATGGCTTGTCAGTCTTAAAGGGGTAGAACAGCCCTCTTGTTGAATTATAGGGGAAACATAGGAAATAGCATTTTCAAATGTTATTTTCCATTCTTCAGATCTTATAATATTTAATGAATTAAACAATTATTATATGACCAGAATGGAACCACATGGGAATATTCTACCAATGTTTTATGTAATCTTAGATGTGACCCATAAAGAACCAATTTGAAAAAAAGGCCCACAAAAATAAAATGATAAGCTACACCACTTTATAACCCAGAGATGATGTTTAGAAACGTCTTTAACATCATCTAAAGGTTCAGGAAGTTTTTTAACCTTTAGAAAACCTTTTAAGGGATATTGTGAAAGGTCACAAGAATGTTGCTGTCTATCTGGGTCATTGATTTGAAATGGATTGAAAGCGCTTCCATTTGATGCAAGATTTTAACTTAACTTTTGATTAAATTTATTTGATTATTAGATCAACGCAAGGCATCACAAGGGATATGCATAAAATGCATATGCAAACAATGTGGCACAGTCTATTGTGGAAATTAATCAGCTTCTGACTTGCTTCAACCTCCCAAATTCGATGTCTAACAGCCATACGTCATGCTCCTCTGGCATTTATATATTTACCTTCATTACCCATCACAGAAAGCCAGTTTTATTGGGTTATGTAAAACATCATACCTGACCAAGAGAGCATCTATAAATATCCCTTCTGTTTGGTTGGCAGGCAGAGATGAGATAATTTAGCATTTAGAGCTGGAGAGCCTTCGGCAGGATCCCCGGCCGCTGTTGTGATTAATGGCATGGTTAGCTGTAGCCAGCCTATTAGTCTCATGTATAAAGAGCATCTGTGTGCGAGGTGTCACGGAGAACACAAAGACGAAAGAGAAAACAAGCAGGTTAATAAACAACAAGGCATGATCAGATGGAAAACAGCTGGAATCTGTGACCTAGGTTGAAGAATATTGTTTGGATTAAACTAATATCATTTGGATTCAGACAAGCACTGGTGTTAGAAAGAAACCCAACAACTATATCGTAAAGACAATAGAAAATACTAAAATTCTTTGAGATACAACTGTAGGGGTGTGAGTGATTAAGTATTCAATTCGTTCAATTGATCTTTTGAAAAGTACCACCCCCTTGGGGCACAGTGAGGTTTGAATCAAGGTCAGGGAGGGTGTTGGCACTTACTTTAGAGTTAAAAAAAAAATATCACATTAAATAAATGGTTCTTTGGTTTTTCATCTATTTTTTTTCCAAATGAACCCTTTGTTGCATTTTTCTCAGTTCATACATTTGAAAGTTTCTGGACGAGTTAGACATTTTTACTTAAGGGTTGAGTTGTATTTGACCTCCAGACCTCGAGTTCTCACTCTGCATATTCCAGCAAATCCTGGTGCAAACAGCACCTGTCAGTCCTGATCAGCATTAACTGAAGCCGTCAATGGCAAATCACACTGCTGAAGACATTTCTGTGGTGAAAAATAACAGTGTGCTGAATATTCATGAGGCATTCATTGAATATTCATCAATGTGGCACTCAAATCCACTACAAATGACCAAAACCCCATAATCAGTATTCCAATATAGATCAGGAAATGCCTTTAGTAGCTTTATATGGTAATTATGGTGCCATTTGCGAAGCCATTCCACATTAGCGTCAATATAGCATAAATCCACGGCCAGTTACAGCTTCTTAAAGAGACAGTTTGTACACCATTTAAAGTTCTGTCATATTTTCCTATCGTTCACTCTTTCATCAACTCAATCTTTGAAAAAGAATCATAAACATAACTATTGTTAGACAAAGTAATGGGTGGTAATGGCTTTTGGACTTTATGTGATGTAATTGAGTAGCATCTATAGCGCTAATCATTGGCTAACTACATACAATTACTGGTCATGTAAACAGTAGCACCTGCCAGTTTGGGGAATGCGACCTACAGTCGAGAAATTTTACTTAGCGTACCTATCAGGAAACACACACGCAGCCACCTGTTTCTCTCCGCTCTATCACTTTCAGACACTCTTCAAATCAAGCTTAAAGGCCTGCAGCAGTACAGATGTTTGCAGAAAATCCACAGATGCAAGAAAAGCCGACGGCTTCAAACCAGCCCAGGCTTGAGCGTCTGCAAGAGAGAATTTTCAATAGGGGAAATGAAATGAAATAATAAAGGCAGGGTTTGTTTGAAGAGGGGTTTCTTCAGAGGATTCGTTGTTACTGAGAAAGATGCAGCCAGGGGAGTGTACTGATCCAGTGCAGGACAGTTCATGCTCTTGTGAGCTTTACGGAATGAAAAAAGAAAGAAGGACAAATAATAAGCAATATAACTGTTCTTTCTACTGTTCTTTTTTTTTTGAAAGTTATGCCAATGAAGGAGGTTTGCTGCTGCTCATGCTCAACATTCACACTCCCATTAACTTCTATGTGCATTGAAATGTGAAATCTGAAAAGTATTCCCAATTGTTTACAGCTTCCCCCTTCCCGGTGCTTCTCCCCCTATTGTAGCTCAGGCTTCATGACTAAACACTTAACCCAAACCCTGACTTAGATCACAAAGCCTTTTTGTGTATTATTTTATTTCTTTGGGTCACAATAACATACATTGGACCTACTTCACATAACTGACTCTCCAGTAGGTAGAACGGGCTAATTCAAATGATGTGATAATGTAATCAGATAAGTATCTGTGATATGATCAAGTCAGAAACTCTTGGTTTCTCACACATGCTTGTATTTTAATTCATGCTGATTTTATGTGGCATTTGTCTTCCTGAGGTGTACTGTTTGGATCACCCTTTTGTTCACGTTTGCCTGGTTTCAGACATTTGTGAATTAAAAAAAAATCAAAACTGTAATTGGATTTCAAGTTTCTGACTCCCATCTTTATAAGAATGTTTATGTATGCTATTGTATAGGATAAAGTTAGACAAACATCTCTGGTAAACATCTTGAGACAGTGTCTTTTGTGAAAAATAAAATTTGTTTTAGATTGCTTTTACAAGTTCGTCATCCGGGCATGGCAGGTACAAACATACAAGGCTGGTTGTCTGGTATGGGCCTATCCATGTTATACTCCCCCAAGAGTCGTTGGTGAGGTCTTAGTTAGGGAGAGTTGGTATATATTTGACATTTATATAGATGTTAGATAATGGGAAAGATGGAAGCATGAGGGTCACGTCCTAATTACTACTCCTGAAAT
The DNA here is from genome assembly GCA_007224835.1 of Danionella cerebrum. Lineage (NCBI taxonomy): Eukaryota > Metazoa > Chordata > Actinopteri > Cypriniformes > Danionidae > Danionella > Danionella cerebrum. The sequence goes on along the minus strand of SRMA01026183.1, from coordinate 288,484 downwards.
ATGTCTATCCTTAAACGTTGCTTAAAGCTAATCACTTTAAAACTAAGGCTTTGATGGCAGTATCAAGGATTCAGAATTTTCCATGAATACTTTTTTATCAGAGCATCAGAAACTAGCACCCAGTTGGTGCTATTTCTTGCTAGTTGTTAATGTTGATCCCTAATCTATTGTTCTTTTAATAAAACAAATATGATCTTTCACAACAGCACATTTATCAAAGGCTTGAGCTACATCCTCTGTGTTTATACAAAAACATAATTAAAAAGTCAAACAAACAGGACAATTTTTTGTGTCAGTCTATCATCACAGCTAACATCGATACAAGCTCATATCCACTCACTCTATTATTTAGGTAATTGCTTTTCAGAGCAAAAAAAAGCATTCCATCCGACTCATGTGCAGATAATGAGCAAATGTCCTTATGCTAATGAATCGTCTTTAAAGGGTTTGTTTTGGGACACTGATTCTGATCCTTAACTGTATTAATACCTATTTGTCCTTCCATTCTCAAACATGCCAACCCTTTCCTCTGTGGTGAAAAGTGATTATTTTAAACAAATTAAAAATGGATGATCTTGCAGGTAGTCTAGATTGCCTGCAGCTTGCAAACAGGTAATACAGAATAGAGGCATTAAGGCAACATCACCCATAAATTGATTGAAATTGACCAGAAACGCATGCATTGAAGCTGTCTCTGTAGGGATTATGAATAGTAAAATATTCAGATGGGGAAAAAGCCCAAAGTAAATGAATGAAGTGTGACACTTCAGGTGGTTTCCTTTCAATTGCCTGGATTCAAAAGGCATACATTTCAGTAGGTTTGTATGGAAGTATGGGGCATATATTAAAATGAATGGTAGAAAAGGTTAGTTTTCCTTCTTTTATCAACCCTCTTCATTATGTCCACAGTGTCTCATATACTTTCAAGCAAAATCAGGGAAAACAATCCAACATCAAAATCCCCCGCTCCAAACAAAGAAAAAGTCAGAAAAGTATATTTCTCCTGGAAACAGCTAAACCAAGACACATTCATCGACCTGCCAGCATATGTCGTCACTCCACTTACCACATGGTGGTAAGAACACCCTGTTATTTAGATGTAACTGTAGGCAACATGAATTTTGGAGTTTTGTAGCAATTGACTGCACAGAACATTGTTCAAAGAGTTTTAAAACTTGACTCTTCTACTCTTTTGAACTGAAGTGATGTCCTTTCTATAGGATACCAATAGCTTCTATTATTAAAGCAAAATCTAGAAAGGTTGGCAAGTATGTGCCACATAAAATGACTTGCTGAACTCAAAGGCTCAGCGTTAAGAGAAAGAAAGCCAGCATTACCTTCTCTGCAGACTGTGCCGTCCCGAAGAAAATTGGGATGAATGCGAGCCAGACGATGCAGGTGGTATACATAGTGAAGCCAATGGGCTTGGCTTCGTTGAAGTTTTCAGGAACACCTCGTGTCTTGATAGCATACACTGTACATGTTACCATCAGCAGGATGCTGTATCCCAGAGAGCAAATGATTTGCAAGTCTGTAATATCACATTTGAGAACACCTCGGGCTTTATCAGGGTTTATGGTCTTCTGCTCATCATAATCAATGATCGTGTTTGGTGGATCCACTCCAAACCAAACTAGCACCCCAAAAAGTTGGACAGAAATCAAACTAGATGTGATGGCCAACTGCGACGTTGGGCTGATCAGCTTTGGTGCTGTTACTGACTTCTTCCCTTCCTCAAAGATACGATAAATTCGGTTTGTCTTGGTAAGCAGTGCGGCGTAGCTAATACACATTCCCAAGCCAAGGAAAATTCGTCTGAAGGAACACACAGCAACATCCGGTGTTGCAATCATCACAAATGTAATAATGTAACACAGGAATATCCCAGTAAGCAAAACGTAGCTAAGCTCCCTCCCAGAGGCTCTGACGATTGGTGTATCATTGTATCGGATGAAGGTTGCCATGACAAAGATGGTGGCTATGATCCCCAGCATTGCCAGGAAAACAGGGATGACGGCCCAGGGTGAGTGCCACTCCAGCTTCACGATTGGGATGGGTTGACAGGATGTACGGTTGGGATTGGGCCGCATGTTGTATGCACAGAGCTTGCAAGAGGTTTCGTCGTACTGGTACTGATAGCCATCACAACGTTCACAGTGCCAACAGCAAGGCATGCCCTTAACCGTTTTCTTGCGGTGACCTGTCTTACATGGGAGACTGCAGACTGAGCGAGGGGGTTCCAGCTCACCTCTTGGCCACTGCATCTCATCCATCTGAGAAGAAGAAAACAGATGTAGATTAGCCCTAGTGTCAATGACAGACTAACAGCTGATCCAATGTATGCAGAAAAAAAATATTTCTTTGCTTTCAACCCATTTTCTTATTTTAGAATACACAAAGCTGAAAAGTAGCATAGTACATCATCAAAAATTAAGAATAAGTGGAGGTAAAAATTGGTTTATTGCTACTTTTAAGATATAAAAAATGTAGTACAAAATAACAACCTGGTTCAAGATGTACCATGCTTTTAGAGTTTTCTGTATTGGTCTGATGGTTTGGTAAATTAACGTAAATGAAAGAACACATACACCAGTATTTGTTTGATCTGCATCACAGGCAAAAAAAAAAAACAAACAAACTGTTCTCACTTTTGATTTCCTCTTTGTAAATTAATAATAATAGTAAACTATTTTATAAAGCACCTTTAAAGAATTCCTTCTCAAAGTGCTGGACACAAAAGCACATAAAACCAAAAATACATGAAACAAAAAACATAGAAGCAATAAAACAAAGCACATTAAAAAATCTCAAAGTTTGACAACCAACAGTTTTATGTTTTATAACAAAAATCAAGACTGTTAAAACAAAATAAATAAAATCATAAGTCCCCCCAAAAAGCAAAGACAAGGTCAAAAATTTGAAAATTGCATCAACAAAGTAAACAAACCTCTCCTAAACTTCATAAAACCCTTCAAGCACTTTTTGTTCCATTGTTCTGTTTTTAGGGGGAGGCCCGAAAGAGGGCTATAAGTCCAAGGAGGAAACAGAAGCCTAGATACCCTCAATTAAAAGGTAGTGGAGATGGGTTGCCAATAGAACATCTGAGAGATACGGCAGTCTATGAGCTTATGTAGGAGGGATGATGACGTTAAATTAGTGAACCGCCTATGCTCCTTATCTTCTCATATCCTCGTCCGAAACTAGCCTGAATACATCACGTGGTGAACGATTAAGAGACAAACTTAAGGACTTTTTATCACCATATTACATCACCATATTACATATTACATAGTCCGGAACCAATCAGCATTGCCACTGTTCACCCATGTCTGAGTTATGTAACAGCAATTTCTCTGTAACAAGTATCTATCAGATACAAAACTCTAAATATATAGAGTGTTAGGTAAACATTGGTTAGAAGTTCGGAAATTGGGAAGAAACGTTTGTTTTTATTAAAGGTGAACAATGAGTAATCAACGCAATCATTTCTGTGTTTGATGCACTGAAGCGAAGTTGAATACAGCCTTGAAACTGTGAAGAGTAACGCTAGCAATAATTTCAGCACAGTATATGGTTTGTACAATATTTACTTTCACTTTTCACACATGAGAGGGCAATATCTATCATACCCTAGCAACTCAAAAACACTTATTCATCCCAAAAACACCACATCAACAATTATTTGCTTGTTCCAAAACCTGTTTTACGGTTTTGGAATCCAAAACAATCCAAAAATCCTCTTTGTTACTTGTTCAATCGTGCAAAATGGTGAATCATGTATTAGATGGGTCACAATAACTAGCGGGATATTATATTTTTTTCATTCTTTCATTCCAGTCGCTAGTCCATTGCAGAATATTATATTTACATAAATAAAACAAAATTTTGTGTAATTACTGAACAAAACCCCAAAATGTTTGAAAAAGATTTTCTTGATAATGCTATATAAAATCATACATCTTCTATATTTGAAATGGAAGAAAATTAATTACATTAATTTATTTAATTAATTGCATCAATTAAATCTGAGCATTGCTGAGGAAATGTCAAATGAGGCAATGGGTCAATTCTTAAAGGTAGCAAAAATGTCTAACAGACAAAAAAGCTTAAATATAGACAAAAAAAATCCCAAAACAAATGTTTTCAAGCTGTTCATAACGTATAGGCAGTCATATCTATTGTCTTACCATATCATTATCTTAGTAACAATATGATTAGGTCTTTAAATTTGGAATATTTACTAATAGTTTAGGAAAAATAGGATTCATTCAAGAATGATAGTTTAGATTTAGTAGCCAAAATACAGTATTCTGTCTTAAAACAAGAAACCCTTGCATTATCTTTATACAAAGACAATGCAAGGGTTTCTTTTTTTTTTTTTGTACAAACCCTCTTGCTCGGGATTTAAACTTGAGTCACACTGCTGCTGTATTTACTAAACTTTATTTTTTTTCTCTTATCATCAAAACTTGGCTCCCATAGCAGCCAAGACTGCAGCAGTGTGTCTGGTAACAGGCTCTAATAAATATCAAAACTTTTCTCTCATTTTATCCTCACTCCACTGGTTGCATCTTAGATTCTTTTATTTGGTTTTAAGGCTCTCTCAAGGGAAGTTGGGAAAGCTTACCAGCTACCCCTGAGTGCGCCCAAAACAAGGCACAAGCTCCAAGAGGGCTGTAAAACACAAGTCTTTTTTAAGGCCTTTGAAACTTTTTTTATATTTTTTATTTATATATAAAATATTTAATACATTAACTGTAATTTTTTTTTAAATCTGAACTTATATCCATATTAATGTTGATTTACATATAACATAAACATCTTAATATCATATGAACAACTTTTGACACATGTAAGACACATTTTTAGCAGTTCATGCTGAAAAACACTTGAGACGTTAGGAAAAATTGCAGTCTGGCACATGTTTATATCTTCCTATCTTCCTTTATTATGCACTTTGAATTTCTTGACTTCATTTTAAACATTGCTGATTGCACCATGATTACCAATGATTTCTTGCAGCCCTTCATGTCAACAATCACCATGGAGACGAGAACAGGCAACAGGAATGTGGTGAGAGAAATGTGTGAAATGCCACTTTTTGGATGTTGTGAATAAATCAGATCTCATACTAATCAAGTCCTACAGAACGGAGTCGTAATCAGTTTTATGTTGGTATTTATTATTGATCTGGACTGAGGGTGGAAATAAAAAAAATCCACTTTAATCAGGATGGTGTTATTTATTCTAAGCATGAAAACTCCATTCAGATGAATGTTTGGGATTTGAACCAGAACATTGTTACCAGTGACTCCCAGTTTTGTCAGAACAGACGACTTGAAGAATGTTGGAAACCTTTTTCAGTGTTCCTCATGGAAAAAAAAATATACAAGTACATTTTTGATTAAAAACATTTAAAAAAAAGGAATAAAATCTAGATGATGACATCACACAACTTCCTATATGTATTTTAACATTTAGCAATTTGTTCATAAACTGAATATGAAGCATTTTTCAGTAGACTATACATATAAATGTGTTCCTTTGGAACGAATCTTTCATGTGACTCCGGAGGAACCTATCTTCTCAGAGAAGAATTCGTTCATTTGGACATGCGCAGCTTGCTCTTTTTTCGAGTGTAGCCTGCTCATCATTAATGACAAAAAATATATATATAAATACTGCATTGGTTAACATTATGAGGTGAACCAGAATAAAGACCCAGGTAGGCTTTGGTATTTTTGTCGTCTAGCAGTATAGTTTTGTCGTATTTGTAGTGTAATTCGTGTTTGCTTATATAACAGATGTGTTAGGGACACACAACATTTCATTGGTATTTTACTAAAATGAACAAAATGACAAAAAAAAAAAAGATTTGTTTATTTTGCTGAACGAGACTCAATGATCCGATAAAATGATTCGACCATCTTATCACTAGTGTATTATAAGTAATACTGGGTATAATAAGACAAATCCAAAAATCTAGACAGCATCACAATAACACAACTATTTTTTAAAAAGTACCACACAAGGCAACCTAAACTTAAATACAATCCCCCAGTGACACGCTGACATTCAGTGCCAGAAAAACCTTCAATTATATCTAGCTGTTATTGGCCAGTGTTTCTTTCTCTGTGCTATTTATGTGCCAAAGCTGTGAATGCCAGACTGACACCTGCAGAAGCCACAGTGAAAAGCCGCATCTCTGTGGATAACGCTCTCTGATTGGACACGCCGAGCTACCTGCTGGCCAAACAAAAGCAGAAGGACAGCACAGTTAATTTAGAGAGTGAATCCCATCTGGAAGTCGATGTGGAGGGAGGAAGAAAGAATGAGACCAGTTTCTTCTTATTTTTATCCTCTCAGAGTCTTATTTCAAATTCCCTGCACCATCTAATCTTCTTTGCCGCTACGGTTTTCAAACCAGTTTCTTTGCAATAGTGTACTGATCCTTTAGCAGAATACATCCAGGGACAGATCTGATTTAATTCATCGCAGGTTTCTAAAACTTACTTTCACTTCTCAAAGTCTCATAGGAAATATTGTGTACAAAAATCCTCCCTTTGATTCGGCTATGAACCATCACAGCTGCTAACATCAATATATTACCCCCACACCTCGAAGAGATTGTCCTGCCAGGAGACAACAGTCAGAACAAGATTTATTAATTACCTTGAACAGCAAATACTTTCGTTTTTTTTTCTGAAATGACGCATATTTGAAGTCAAAAACATAGCCAATACTATTCAGAGAAGCAGACTAGTCAAAAGTCAACCCAAGTTTCCACTCTCAGCCAAGTTTCCACTTTCAAACATGGGCTTCTATTTTCCTGTGACAACCAGCAATTTGCTTTTCTGCTTTTGTCAGTCCTTTAATCAGAGTTTTCTTTTTTGTTCAAGAAAAGACCCAGGAAAAAGTCACCAGTGAACCAGTCACTCAAGTCACTTGATTTCCCCGAGCTACAGATATATTTAAAGAGCAATGTCTAACTCTGGTCGAATCAGGTCCATGGTCATCAATGCATGAAGTGGACTGCACACCATCAAAGCAGTCATGAAGGGAGGTCATTTGGGGTCAGTGGGAAATTGTAGAGTGAGAGACTGAGAAACTGGGCTTAACAACAGCAGTGTTGACACATATACAACAGAAGTCAATTGCTTGTTCCTCAACAACCGATTGCCTTCACGTTTTCAAAGCGTCAACATCAAAAGGATCCTTGATTTAACAGATTTGCTGTCTTGCAAACCATTTAAAATGTAAAGTACACCAAAAAGCACACAAGATGGAAAAAAAAAGATAGTATACGTCAATCCAGGCTGTCAAGGCTTTTGTTCCTGAGACAGTTTAGACTGAGCTTTTCATGAGTAAAGCAGAATTTGTGCTAAAAAGTAAGGGTAATTGACAAGTCACTGAATTATTTTTTGAAAAAGTTAACATTTCCACATCACTTAAGCATTTTTTGTCCAAAGTGACTAAGTTATTTTAGGAATTAAGAAGTTCTTGCTTTCCCTGTGAATCAAATCCTTAGCATTATTAGAATCATGGTCATATGAATGTATATATCTGGAATATCACAGTAAAATCCTAAGAGTTAAATTAACTCTACTTGGAGTATATTTGGTCCCACTCTATATAGAGTTAAACCGCCTCTGAGAAAGAGTAATTTAATAATCTATTTTCTTCATGTTTTTCCAAATCTGCATGGAAAATGCAAACTAAATATTAACTATTCAAAGAGGGACGAAGTCCACTCCACAATGAGTAAAAACAGACAAAAATAGACTGTTTTGTTCAAATAGACTTATTTAAATAACTCTCCTTCAGAGTTGGTTTAACTCTATATAGAGTGGGACCAAATACACTCTGAGTAGAGTTAATTTAACTCTTAGGATTTTACTGTGTGGAATTCAAATGATCAAGTGCTAGTACGCTCTTTAGGTCAAGCTTTAGAGACCAACAGCAGCAGTCCACAAAACAGGTTTCTGTGTATCAAAAATATGTACCGTAATATGTCTGAAAACACAAAAACAATCCATTAAAGTTTGCTGTCGTCGTCTCACTCTGAAAAATTGTCGCTATGGTTAGCAATGCATTAATATTTAAATTGAACCAGAGCTACGTGTGCAGTTATACACATTTAATCAACAGCCGCCAGCCAATCAGATTTAGACCATGTCATGAATGACTATTTAATAAAAATATTTATTGATAAAATTCATTGTATGATATTTTTCTTGAAACCATACACTAGTCTTTATTTAACCCTTTTGAAAATCAAAAATTGATTTTTTGAGGAAGTGAAAACTGTATTTAAATAAGCATCAGTATTTCTGGAAAAAAATTACTGGAAAAAAATTTGTCAATTGTCAAATGAAAGTTTTGTCAATTAAACCGATGGTGATACCTTTTGAAAAATAAAAAATAAATAAAATAAATAAATAATATTTTTTACAGAATTACATTTATTTAGATGTTAGTGTTATACATTTTACACCTATTTTCAAATAATGTTTTCTAATATTCTGTTCGATATTATTAATTTTGTGAAAATATAATAATTTTATTACAAAAGCAGTATGGCAGCCTATATATGTAATAAAGTCATAAATGCATGAAAAATGATGGTCATTTAGCATTTGTCCCAGACAAGTGTATGCTTTTGCCAATCAGACTTTGGCAACTTTTGAACCCTAAAAGTGTGGGGAAGAATTCCAGACAGAATTTCAGCTGATTGATTTTGTTATCTGGGACAACTTCATCACAGTAGGTTTATTGAGCTGGTTTATTAAAGAAATGCTTCACCCAGAATGGAGAGCATGGTGTCTTCATTTGCTTGTCCTGAAATACCCCGAGTTATGAGAATGAACGGTTTTTGTTCACAGACCAATTTGAATAATTCATTCATGAATCTGCCTGTTACCATTCCACAGTTTGACTCTTGACATAGCGGTTTAACACAGACTGAGACAGACAGCAGTCTAAAACATTCATCCTGCCTACAATTTTAGAAGATGAAGAATGTGCAAAAAAAAAAACACATTCAATGTTTTATACATTTGAAAACTCCTACCCCCAAATGCTGGACTTCAAATACAACCAATTAACTAATCTATATTGGAATAGAAAAAAAAAATCAATAATTATTAAAATATATATATATTTTTAAATCTTAGGTTTTCTATCGATTAAGGTGGTGAGTGGGACAATAGACACTTTGTGGACAAACTCCACTCTCCTCTCACATTAACCAGTGGGGTCAGGTGAATCTCCTATTCCATCAGTACCCCCCCCCCACACACACACACACACACACACACACACACACACACAAACACAAAAAAAAACCCAACATTTAATAGTGGCATCTACTCAAACAGTTTAGGATCTATCAGTCCACGAATCAATCCATGCAAACCAACTAATAAGTCTACAAACTATTTTTTTCTAACTCAGAACCTGAGCTTCTGTCAATCCTTAGTAACTATTGCCAGCTCCAACAAGAAACTTTTCAATCAACCGAGTTTAGATGAGCCACCAGCCTGGTCTGGACAAAGTTTGGCCAAAAAAAATCCAAATTTCAGCAAAGACGATACAAGTTGTGCTTAAACAACGAACAAAGCAAGCATTGCTGTGTTCTATTGCCTTGGAAATCGAATAAAAAAAAAAAAAAAACAGATTGCCTTAGGGTCTTAGGATATCTGAAAAAAGGTTTTTAAGAATACCCTGCACATGGGGGGTAGAACTCAAAAGCTGCTGAGAACTCACAGTTACACAGCTGTAACATTTTCAACAATAATAGGTTTTGGCAAAAAAAAATAGGACACATTTGTATTGCTGTACTGTGTTTGCACATGTGGGAGTAGTATCATCCCATTATTTCATACGATTTGATTATTGGTAAATACAGAATTAGGTTTATGTAAGGCTACATCCAAGCTCACTTACAGCATATGATAGCACTTTGTTTGGGATTTGACCCACAAACTTTTGGGAATAGTTGCAGCCACTTATTTGTATAAAGTATAGCTTGACATATACTGCCTGAATAAAACTGTACAACACTTTCTAGGAGGACAAGCAACAACAGCAGCAGCAACGATGAGTAGCATATCTACATGAAACACACTTCCCCAGGTCAGGTCAACAGGCACAACATAACCTTCAAAAGTGTGTTGTTTCCTACTATTCGCTTTCCTGATTGGTATTTTTTCCACACATGGCTGGGTCGGTTGGGTTGTAGAACCCTGTTTATATTTCCATGCAGAGAGGAGTGGAGGATAGGTCTCATTATATCCAGAGCCTCCTGCTCTTATCTGAGTCAGCCAGACCTTTCCTTCTAAGCCCTACCTTTAAAATCTGTGTCAAACACAACCATCAATAAATCGTGAAAGTGGGCAGGTCAGCGTCACAGACGAGGCTACAACTCAAATAGCACTGACCTGGGGGTGAAAGGAAGGCCTCATGTTTGCCTGATGGAAAGTGATGGATAAAAAATAATAACATTTAGGATGCACATAAATGACCAGCTGCTGGAATAAGACAGCAGATTTGCCAGTAGCTGTGCAGTGAGATTGGAAGTTGATATAAGAAATTAAATGTGGTTTTTGACCTTAATCACCTCAACCTTCATGAATGTGATTAACAAAGGGGTTCCTCAACAATGAATATGTCTCGACAGTCCTGGATGGACTGCATTATTATGTATATATGGCCTTTAATTTGTAATCATTATGGAGCTTCCCTTTGATCTTAATTCAGTGTAAATCAAACATCGTAAAAATGTGCCAATTAATTACCTTCTATATCATACACCAGAATCGCTGTCCATTTTACTCTTGTTTTTCGGCTTGCATTGATCTACTAAGAAGACTTAACCTAAAGATATTTTTTTCAATTATTTTAAACAATATCATATTTGCCTTGCTTTTTCTCATCCCATCTATTGTCCATTTCAATAACACAGACACTAGTTGGGTTTCTTCAACAAGTGACTATGGGTGATTTCACACCTGCCTTGTTTAGTTTGATTGAATCACACTAGAGATTGTTTTCCTTTTCGGTATGGTTTGTTTGTGCCGGTGAGAATTCAACAATCACACTCAAGTGCACACCAAAAAGGCATGCAGCAACCTCCTCTTCAAGCAAACTCTGAAGCTGTTTGTTTGTGTTGAAATCAAGTTGAAAACACAAAAAGACTTAAAAAACACACAATTTGAGCTGCACCTGCATAATGGGATCACAATGTGTTTTTGTCACCAGAAGCCTTAACAAAATCGCTTCGTACCAACTCTAAGACAAACCTGGTGCTTTGAGGGATTGTGTGGTCTTAAAGAAATTTTGTCTAACTATCATAATAGGCCTGTATATTTTAAAAGCCTAAAAGGGGATTTGAAAGATTGGCAGAACAGTGCCAGGATAACCATATAGTAAATGATGACAAGAGACAATGGGTGCCATCGATTCTCAATTCGTCATGCTCCCTGCCACATTTTCTCTGTGCATTGTTTACTTCAGGAAGTTCGGTTTTCAAGATTTTTCCACCTGATAATGGCGTCACATGACTGCATTTTGTTTAGTTTCAACTAAGAAACAACATATCAGTTGTTGCCCATGGTCTGGACCAAATTAACCCAACCCCAGATGTCAATATACCCTAATCCAGGGCCATTTTTGCAGTTCCTGCCAATACTGTCTATTCGGTGACATGTAACTGCCTTTAGATTTTAAAAACTAACCAGAAGAACTTCCAGAAAGTGTTCTGCTTTCACCCACTCCTAAACAAAGATATCACCCCCTGGTTGTATGTAGAATTCCAATCACAGTTCAATATGATGCTTTGCTCACAGCAGTGATGTGAAAGAATAAGTCACATCCCATAATTTCATACAATTTGATTATTGCTAAATACAGAATTAGGTTCAAATAAGGTCACATCCAAGTATAATTATGCCCTAAGATAGCACTTTGTTTGACAAAGAATACCTTGGTGATTAAGACAGATATATTTATTGTGAAATCCTGTGAACCGGAAAAAAAACTGTCATGTTAAGACAGATCATGGCTAAGTCGATAGAGCATTGCACTAGCAAGGCAAATGTTCCGCATTCAAAACCCATGGAAATGTAAGTTGCTTTAGATAAAAGCGTCTGCCAAATGCATAAAGGGTAAATGTGAGCAAGCCAAATACTCTCTGTATCTCTCATTATAATTCCTTGGAGTTCCGTATGATGAGACTATTGAGAGATAATGCACTTATTTTCCTGATAATGCATCTATTTTCTTGAAAAGGTGCCAGGGTAGAGCTGAGGAGTGCTGCTGTGTATCAGTTATTCCAAATATAATTCTGGAACATGATCATCAGCTATCAGGCACTATCTTAGAGTTACAAAAAAAATGTATTATTAGATGTTACGGTTATTTCTCTGGCCTGGAATGATGTGAGATATAGAAAAACACTGCTGTGAGTGCCATGTCTGCCAGATCAGTGGGAAGCCAAACCAATGCGTTCTGCCAGCAGTTCTTGTTCCTGCAATTGGAGAAGCGTTTCAGCATAGCATCAACAATGTTGGACTATTGAAAAGCTACCAGATTCTCAGAGGTTATTCCCCTAAGGATAATATCTTTAATCCCTACTATCTTTAAAGCTAAAGTGATGTAGATCCCCAAAGTTATGGAATCCATCTCAAATGTTTATCACACCAGGAGATAGAGAGAGCCTGAGAGAAAGAGTGGACAGAGGATACCAATTTAATGCAGAGAATAAGAGAAACCATACAGTAGTCTATTAGTTTCAGCAAGGCTGTGTTCTGACATCAGGTTGGGGGATCACTGAAGATTTTTTTATGGTAATAGATTTTGCAAGACTAGTATCATTTCTGTTCATGTTCTTGACTACAAGTTAAGACGTGCCCACACAAACCAATCTACTAGACCATGATATTAATGCTAGAGGTTCTAGATCTTCCAAACAGCATGCATACTGTGCTGCAAATAATAAAAAAAAATGATCAGAAGTTGAGTACTTGGTGAAAAATAGGTTTGCTAAGCACAGTTCTAGTTCCCAGGTCCATTGACTTTGGCCCGTCTTTTTGTTCCCATGTCTGATCTGTTCAGCACAGACTACTGAAAGGTAAATGCATCCCTGGAATGTTAATAGATGGCGTACATGGAGGTCTGCACAGACAATGTTGGTTCTGATGATTTTATTATGAAACCAGCTCTGATTAAAGGATAAATTTCTGCCATCATCGCATCCAAGAAAAGATTTAAGAACACGATTTACCTTATGTTTCTTGATGCATTGTTTATTTAGACAATACCAGAGAGCAAGAGTCATGAAAGAAAAGAGACCCCTAGATAGCACGAAGAGAGACAGACAGAGAGCTGGAGGAAAAAGAGAGGAGGGGAAAAGAAAGGAGAGAGAAAGAGAGAGTGAAATACAAGAAAGAAGGATAGATTGAAAAAAATAGAGAAAGTGAAAGAGAAACAGAAGTGAATGAACAAAAATAGAAAAACAAGAAAATGAGATAGAGTAAGCAAAATTAAAAAAGAGAGATAGAAAGAGAGGGAGAGAAAGAGAAAAATAGAGAGTGAAGAGAAAGGAAGAGGGACATGAATGGTGAAAAAGAGAGAGGGAGAAAAAGAATAGCAGCAAGAGTGAAATAGAGAGAATGGAAGAGAGAATGAGGGATAGAGAGCGCAAAAAATTATAAAGACAAAAATTGCAACATAATTAGTAAATAGTTGTTCTTACAATATAATTTCTATTTGTACTGATTGTATTGATTTTTTTTATGTTTTTAAATGCCTAAACATCTATTTACCCAAGACATTTTTTTTAACTGAGATGGAACAACTGCATGGAAGCTTGAATAATGAATGAATGTATACAGTACCTTCGACTGACTCGACAGTTTTCTCATGTGTGAGGGGGAGAATCAGAGTTTATATGTGAGAATATGGGATAAAGGATGTGTCTCTCCCTGTATTTCGTAAGTGGAACTTTTTAGCTAGACTTGCACCTCAAAGCCAAGCATTATATCAAGCATAATAAAACTAAAGTCCTCCCAATCTAGTAATAAAAACTACTCAGTCAACAAATTTACCAGATAAATTGAGTAGTGTCTAAGATAAGAGAGAGTGCTTCCAAAGGTGCCAACTAGTCTCTCTAGTTGCTTAGAAACCAAGGATTAAAGCACCAGCTCTTCCTTTCTTTCTTGTCTTCCTTTCTTTCCCTTTGCCCACACTGCACAGAAAAATGTCCTATGCGGCACATTGGTGATGAAGCTTTTGCTCTTTGACTGAACATTTGGCTCATGAGGCTCATCTGTTTCCACCACATGGTGAAGCTAGAAAAGCTAGCGCTGAGCTAATGTTTAGCACATGCGGGGGAAAGCAGGAGTTATTAGCTTGATATCTACTCATCAGCCTGAGCAATTTTCAAGACAAAGTTCGTCATTTTGTTGTTTGGTGGGTGGGGGAGGGGGGCACCATATTCTGTCCTATTGCTCCTAATTAAGCACAGCATGATGATTCTAATGAGATTAACAGCCGTGTTGCTATGGCTACAGAATGAGATGATAGTCTTTAGTATTGGGTTTGGTTTGAGAAACAGTATAAATAGAAATACAAGATTTGTTCCAGTGTGTAAAGCAGTTCTGGCAGTGATAGTTTTGTTAGCATTGCAGCACTGATGAACATCATAGCTCTACTGGATTTCTTTCCCAGCAAAGAGGGCAATACATTATTCACATTTTTGTCCATATATTTATATTCCACAACTGTAATTGAATGACCCTTGAAACTTTTTGCAGGTTGAGTTTGTGTGTTCAAAGAGATCAAATTAATTTAAATTCTACAAACACACTTCTTATTCTGACCTTAATTTCAAAGAAGTGATGGTTAATTTAGTGAACTGATCATGAGGCTTTCTCTGCCTTTGAGAAGGAGTGAATAAATCTGTCTTCTACAGTCTCTACCAGTAAGCGTTTTCTAAACACAGTATCTAGTGACACCTCTAATCCGACAATCCTCAGAGCTTCAGCTTTTGCTACTCTAATTAACTAGCATAGAGGAAAATCCTCATTTAGCAGGTCTCTCGACACAAGGGTGTTGCTGAATAAATAAATAAATTTGCCTGATTGAATAGGCGTGGCATTGGAACCTGCCATGTTCTCTAAAGGCTTAATGGATGCAGTTAGGGGCATGAATAAGTACGCTTTGTTCCTTTTAAGACTCCTGAGACTGGTATCTGAAGTGGTTAGACAATGAAACAAATTTAACAGAGTAAATACTATTCTAACTGGAAGAAAAAGTATTAAATATGTATGACATTCATTGTGGCATTTGTGACATTTATTAATATACAATAAGGTATTTTTTTTAGCATTTTTACCAATCGTAATGTTATCCTTGTTACTTTTATTATTAACATCTTGCTCTGGGGCATTTTAAAGTTTTCTGCCTGGACTTTTCCTCATCTGGTTGTGATGCTTCTCTTATTATTGATTCGTATTATTTTAAAGAAGACACGTTGACATGTTTTCAATAGCTGATTAACGTTTTAACTGTGTAATTTCAATCTATGGATTGTCTGTGCTAACTGCTGAATACTGTTACAGTAAAAGTTGGATTGTATTATTTAAAGACCATTATTTTGGTATACATATTAAAGCCAACCTTATTAAAAATTAACTGGAGAGAGAAGAGACTTTTTTTTTTATTTCTGCTTACCCAAGTCTAAAAACTCAACATAGCAAAACATTTCTAAATAAGAGTCATATTGAAAAATGAAATAACTGTAATCACTTTGGATGTAAAAACACTACAAAAAGAAATGCAAGATTTTCTTCACCATAGTAAGAAAAAAATACCTGAGCTTTAGTAATTTTTTGGAGCTCTTGTTGTCAGGTGCCTATAAAACCCTCAATTTGAATATTACAATAAAAACATTTCTATGTTAGCTTTTTAAAATCATGATTCATCATTTTTTTCACATTATATATTGATAGAATGGAAACGACGACACAGTGAATATGGAGTCTCACATTTCCGTGAATACATTTAATTTTTTGCTGCTTATTTTTGATGAAACTAGTAAAATGCTTTTCATGTGGTTATCAGAGGCATTCTATTTCATTATAACATGGGTCATAGTTGCAAAGAGCTGATCTCATAGTCAAGACTTTAATCTGGCATAAAGCATAGGTGCCAACTGGGTTTCAACTGGACCTTCCCCAACCTAAGTTTGCTGTCTAGCTCAGATGCGTCTGCGTAGATTCCCCCAAAAGTGGTCAGGGGGAAAGTGGGAGCGATGGAGCTGATTCGCACTGAGTGAAAGTGGAGAGGGATTGTAAAAGCTTGTAAGAATGTGGGTTAATGGAATAATTGAAGTGGGGGTCCAATTCAGATTAACTCTCTCCTAAAAAGACATATTTTGAAACATTGCACTTCATTATTTGACAGCCAATAAATGGATGTATTGAAATCTGTCCCTAGAAATAACTTCATTCATTTTCCAACCCACTAATTCTATTTTTGGGGTCGCAGGGATCTACCGGTACCTATCTCCAGCACACATTGGGCAACAGGTCGCCAGTCCATCGCAGTAGAAATACCTTCTGAATGTTATAGTTGGGATTGAGAGAAAATGTTTGATAACTGGGAGAGAGGGATTGTGGTATGATTAATAAATAAATAAAAATATAATGTTTATAGGCGGTGCGTGGATGTAATAGATAGAAACTATGTTTTTTTGGCAAATAAATGGCAAAAAGAGATTTTTAATTGTGTGTTCTCATTGTTTCCATCCACCCACCCATCTGTCCATCTCTATATATCATCTCTATATAGCCTCTCTTTTATGTCCACATGTGCATCAATGCCTCTGTCTCTCTGGATGTCCATCTACTTCCTACGGCCTTGTCCATCAACCTATCGTCCATTTCTCTATTTGTCTCACTATGTCCCTTCTTCCAATCCTCTTTATGGTGCTTTTCTTTTTCAACCAACCTGTTTCAGTCTGTATCTCAGTCAATTCCACCTTTTTGTCCATCTGTCCCTTTTGTTCACTATCCTTCAATTAATCAACCAATCTGTTTGCCTTTTCAAATCCTTCCTTTACTCTATCAGTGTTTCTTTTTGTCTATTCACCCAAATAATCTCCTGTCTGTCACTCAATCAATATAAATCAATAAAGAGAAAATGTTATGACTGCTTTGAGAAAGAAAAAATGCAGCCTAGAGTTTTCATGTCAGTCTCTGTAATTTTAACATTTGATAATAACCAACCGAGTGAGAAAACCTCACCGATTATAGCACAATGAAGAAAATTCGAAAGCTAAAGATCCTCACTGTGACTCACAGAAAAGAGCAGAAAATCCCCTCAAGTGAAAAAAGACGCACCGAGACACACATAATCAGCTCGTGGGCTATAAAGGCTCAATTCTCTCAGACTAATCAAAGTTTCAAACTCCGGGGAAGAGCATAATTATACCCTTATGGTATTAGGGAAAGTATCCAATGATAAGCTAATTAAAAATGAGGAATGGGTGAGCGGTTTTGTTTTCAAACAATGCGCTTTTATATGTCACGCTTGATGTTCAATTTGTGTAAATACCTTCCATTAATTTCGTGCAAACTGAATGAATAGTGTTGAGCCATTGTCTGCTGAGGATTGAGAGCTTTTTTCAGTCTATTGTGTGTAACGTTTGGAGGAGACTGAAAATTTCTAAGCGCAGTGCTGGCAGACATTCAAATCAATGAAGAGTGTTGGCATGACTAGCCAGTACGGTGACTATTTTGGGTCAAAAAGTCAAATGTTTAAAATAACCATTAAACTAATAAAATGAAATACCATGAAGAAAACCTTTCAGCTGTTATCAGAAAATGTTGAAATCAAGGCAAAGTTTAAAACCTGCTCTGAGTGCAGTGTGTGTATACCCCGCTTTGTTACTTTCTGTCAGAGAAGTGTATGAAAAGGTTGAAATTCAGGTTTAGTTTTTCTTTATTATGTCATTGTGTTATGGGGCATTACACTTGTATCGAACAACACAGAATTTTTCTGCAGGCGAACACGTGTGTTCCCGCCCACAAAACAGCATCATTTAAAAAATAAACAATGCACTAATATAACTCGTCTAAACTATAACAGAATGCTCTCTAATCTGCTTTAAAGCAAAACTGAAGTCCTAAAAATATACATTTGCTTCATAAAGAGTGATCAAAAAAGATCACGTACCTGACCTCGCCAATGTGGCGGCTCAATACATATTACGTAACCCGATATTGCAGGTCAAAGTTCCTCGCGGCTGAATTTTTATCACATTCAAGTTGATTAGTGTAAAAAAAGGACAAGCTTGCATTCTACGAAAACAGGCAGCGTCGGCATATTACTTTAAAAATAAAACAGATTTTGTTCAAACACATTGTTTTACACTACAGAGTAAAGTTAAGCAAAAAAATCAGTTTATCACCCAGTTATACCTTAAATTGTTGCTCGTTTATAACCACACCCACGATAGTATATTACATTTTGTGACATTTAATGATATCTTCATCTCAAAACCACTGTTTGAGAACTAGTACAAATCAGTTTGATGGTGCGATGGATCCCAATGATTATTTATTAAAGCAGAGAAATCAAAATTCATTCTCTATTTCTTCACAGTCACCTTTTGTAATTATTCCTGCCCTAGTCTACTTTATGTAAGAGTGTCATTCTCGAAATTTCAATTCGCAGTTGTACAAGCATCTCTTTCTGTCCTCTGCCTGTAATAACTTTGTGGGTTCCAAGAATCACTCCTCAAGAGTTGTTTTGTTAGTTAGCTCATTCCTCAGAGGGTTTCTTTATTTACTACTTGGATGTGTCCGAGTTGTTCCCCCTTGTATGGTGAGGGAGAGGAAGGTGGGAGAGCAAGACCAGGATCCAACCAGAGTCAAGTGAGAGAGGAGCAGAATCTGTTTATATGGGCTTGAGGTAATTGGATGACTGGCGTGACCCTCTTACTCCTCTAAATATCTGTACAAATGAACCTGTTACAAATGAACCTTACTTTACAAACACACAAAAATGGTTTGGAAATGTGTCAATCACTGCTACAGCACCAATCTTTAGACTGATAGAGATATTTCAAAGGTCGACATGTTTCGTCCTGCTATTTTTCAGCTCACCATTTTATACAGTATATACTAGAAAAAGTGCCCCCATATTGCCTTTTTCACACCCCCGGATCATCTAAGTTAAATCCTGAAATGTCATTCAAAAACAGAGTGCTATTCCACAGAAAGTGCATTGACATTAAACATGTGATGCACTGAATATGTTGCCAGCAGCAAGCTAGCATCCCTTTTTTTAAAATTCAGAGCTTTTAACGAAAATGCAAATCCTAGCAAATCAAGGTTGATCATTAAAAATTAATTCCTCTGCAGCAAGTAAAAAAAAACACACACACACACACACACCCACACACACACCCATTAGAGCTCTTTTCATGGCACATGCTGATGAATTCAGTAACAACCAACTGCCTCATCATGCACTGCCTTTTCTGGGAAAGGATTCAGTGCAGCCTTTTATCACAAGGCTGCTAAGAAAGAGGATAAAACCCAACAACCTGCTGTTGTCTCCTGCCAGCTATTCGATAAGAGCCAGTAGGTGTACATTCAGCATCGGCGTTCCCATTGCAGCTCAGTGCTTCATGACCTTTCTTTGCCTGAGCCAGAGATTGAGAGGAAAAAAAAAACTCTTGACGAATTTTGAACTGATGCCAAAACCAGAGACACTTTGACTGTAGCATACAGAATCAGCAGCCATGACTTTCTAGGAGATTTTGGAGCAAAAAACTGCCACACTGTATATACAGTATACGTCTGCAATTTAGATATACCATAAAAGTAAACATCCAAATCAAAATATAACTCTGTAAAGTTTTATGAAGGAGGGAATTGTGAGTTACTTGAAAATGGGGAAATGCTTAGAATGGACCCATCTAATCATTAAGTGTGTTTATGCACATCTCATCCCTCAAAAGTGAATGCAAAGACACTGAGCCAATTAAACTTAGCATTTAATTTCAACCACATATTCTTTTCTCCTTTTTTGTGCACCTTAGCAGACATTCTGCCATCTAAAGTGCAAAACATATTTCGGTTTTTGTTGTATATTTTTATTTTGGAAGGTTTTAGTCCACGAGATACAACTGTGTTCACTGTATGTTCCATTATAGTAATCTGTTTTAATCCGTTAAAGCAAATGATTGCTCGACAATCTAGTTACAATATTCTATTTAAAAAACAAGGAGCTGAATTGACAACTTTGATCAACAATTAACGCCTGGCATGAGCCAAATCACGATCAGAAGGAGAGCATCATTCATTTTCCAACCCGCTTATTCCCTTTTCGGGGTCACGGGGGTCTGCCGGAGCCTATCTCCAGTGCACATTTGGCGAGAGGCGGGAGCACACCCTGGACAGGTTGCCAGTCTATCGCAGAGAGTGACTATCAAAGGTTGTAAAATGACAACAAGTAGGACGTATGATGTAATAAGAAGAATTTAAAATAGAAAATTTGGAAAAAACGAATAACAGGAAAAACAAAACTACAGCATGTTTCCGCAACTCTATAGGAAACCTAAAAGCTGAGACCTTTTCTTTATAAAATGACAGCTAGGAAAGCAAATAAATCCCTGTGGGGCTGCTTTTTTTGTCACAGGATTCTCTCGCTGTTTCCCCTGTGTGAAAGGCTAAGGATGGGGTTGAGCCATACATGACATTTGTGGCAATCCCCTCAGGCGTCGGTGGAGACGACTCATCAGTGAGTCAGTGGAGAATGTGAATCACCATTCACCCTCAAACTCTTCTGATAACATGACTTCTCCCAGCCAGAGCAAAAAAAAAGCTTTACGGATATGAAATATAAAATGTCTTACAGCCTTACTGAGGACATGGCACTAACACAAGCTGACAAATTTGAAGAATGTACAACGAAAAAACATTTTTTTTTTGTGACAAATGAGTCCAAAATGGATTTCTGTAGAAAAAAGGCACAATTTGCATTTCTTGAAGGAGTGCATGGTTGATGCTGCTGTTGCATACTTTGAATACTTTCAGAATTGTTTTAATGTATAAACTGAGTATGAATTTATAATGCCATTATTTTATCATTATTCAACTTTTCTTCACCTTGAAAAAATATACATATTTTGTCATCTCTAGGTATTACAATATGAAAAAGTTTTAAAAAGCTCCACAACAATTTTGCCACTGGCCACATGACCTATTGTTTCGACATGTACCTGTTGTCTTATGGACCTGAAACATACATGGTCTATATGTTTTGACTTACCATACTTTTCAGAATATAAGGGTTTATTTTCATACTTTCAGCCTTTGATTATAAGGTTCAGTAAATGTCTGAACAAGTTTGAAACTTAATTCAACTCATTCACAAAAACATAAAAATAAAAAAATATAAAACAAAAAAATATAAAATCACACAGACATTTTTTTTCAGTTTGTTCCTTTTCTATAAATTCATCAATTTCTTCAGCTTCAATATCTGAGTTTATTATATTGGGATTTCTGCATTAATTGGGAATTCATCCATGAAGTTGTGATGAATGCAATAAAAACTGATAGAAAAAGTATGTATAGTAAAACACCCACAACCCAGACAGTTGCAATGTCCCATATAATGTCCCCAGTTCTTATAGTCATTCTACATTTTTGTTAAGTAAACACCTTGGTTTTTCTTTACTTTTTGATCTAATGCACTTACCAAGACGCTAACTGTCAATAACCAAAATGTTGCCAACTTGAAAATCTTTCATTTTACACTATATTGTCTCATAACAACTGAGCGCTAGAAAGTCTTAATATTTAAAATGTACAAACTTCACTTGAGCTGAACTTTCCTCTCTTACTCAGACCTGAACAGATTGCTGATATTATTAATGCACATATAATAAGCTGTCATCCCCAGGGTTTTCTCAGACATTATTACGGTATAATCTACGGTTCAGTCAGAGGTTATGATCTTATGAAGCTGTGGCTATTAAGATGAATCTTTAAAATGTCCCTATAGCAATTATCAGGACTAAATGAAATGATGTTTGACTGCCATGCTTGACTGGCTTTTAATGTCGGACTTTTAAGAGATTGACTGTATCTTCACAAACCATCAGAATCAAATTAATGAGAGAAAAACAACTGAGTGTAAAGAAAGATATAATCAAAACAAGACTAGATATTAGAATGAGAAAACAGCTGGCGGCAATATTTGTGCCAAGAATCTTAATATACTAAAACGAACTAAAATTCAGAAAAAATGAATATTTTGTTGATTAAAAAGTAAGAAACACATGACCAATTTAAATAGAGCAAAACATGAATACATGAACTTTCGAGAGAATAAAAAAAAATACACTAAATTGAGAGATTTTTCATTAAACCTCAGAGAAAATGTCAATAGATAAATCATTAACAGTTTTACTGACCAAAACAATTTTCATATAACTCAACAAAATCAAATTGTATATTTAACAGCAAAACCCTAAAGTAACAGAATCTGAAAAGTTCTGAAAAGTTCTGAATGTGATGAAAAATGGTAAGAAATGCTATAAACATAGATCACTAGAAGTTTTATGCAGAAACAGTGGGCCCTGTCAACACATTATTTATCATAGTGCAGAAGCCAATCAGGATGCAGGTGGGAATCATCACATGATAACAGCCAGTGAGAATTTTATCCTACAGTGTCATTAAGTTTACATTCTATAATTTACCTGAAATTTATTTAACACTTTTCCTGTTTTAACTTCTTGATATTATAGAAACTTTTTTGGTTCTAATGAAAAACATGTTTGAGTGGGTTAGAATATAATACACTTATTTGAATAAAACTGAATGAATAAAGTCAATAAAATGAGTTTGAATTATTTTTTCCAACAAGGAAATCATGATGGACAATAATTCAATTTTATCTCTCAATGCATTGTTTTGGCTCTGATCAAATCTACTCACATTCAGCTGCAGAGTTTCTGCCCACTGTCCGATGACTTTATATCCTGGAGTGCTGTTGATGTTCATCTGATACTGAAAGAGATCATAACGTCCCGGTGCATCTCCGTTACGATTAAACGTGACCAATGTTCCCGCACTTCCTGCAAAAACAAAACATATTCAGATCACCAATTTAGGAATTTCCATGTTAAATCCATGTTAAGCATACATTACGTTACAGATCGTAAAATTCTCATCAAATTTGAGCACATAATTCTAATGTTTAAAAAAATGTGAAATATGTGGTTTATATTGAATTTACTTTATTAATTTGGATGAAATGTTCACTTGATTTTGGTTGAAAGAAAGCACAAGCAAGAACATAGCCAATACATAGGTACGCTACACAGATACATCGTGTTTCAATGTAGCATCTCAAAGTGAGTAAAAAGAACGCTCACCATTGAAGTTGACCGCACGGATATGGTCCAGGAGTGTTTTTCCACTGTTGCGCTCCATTTTCTCACATATGACAGACTGATTTGGACACAGCACCTTCTGCATGTTGTGCAGGGCATGAGCCATGGCATACACTGCATCTATCACAAATTGCACCTTCCCTTCCTGCTCATATTTCGAGTCTATTCCTATTCGTTCTTGCCCTGAAAGAAAGAGAATAAAACAACACAGTATTGAGAAAGAGTGGAGTCTTTCATGCATATTTAGTGAGATGTGAGCTTAAATGGTACTTCAAGAGGACTTGAACAGGAGGAAACTAAGTTAACTTTGAAAAATGGGAGTTGAGGCACAGATAAAAGAATTCCTGTTTAGGAGCAGGGGAGATCTTGGCTGCCATCTTGGAGAGTAATGCCTGAAATCATCTACACTTATTTCTCTTAGCTATATTTAGAAATCCTCAATGTCTTTTGCTTGAGATATCACCATAAGAGTGTTTGGGAAGGACAATAGGAGCATAGTTGCTAAGATTAGCAGCATTTCTTCACAAACGTTTGGATATTTGCAAAAAAAGTATGCCTTTCAAAAGGAGCTGGTGGAGTTTTTGGGACTTCTCTTCAATCTTCTCTGCAAGTTTAAATAAATGCATAAGCAATTTGTCCTTCAAATAATTGTTTAACATCCTGGTGGTTTCAATTTGATTTTAAACCTGGAAAGCATAAGTAAACTTGCTTTTATTTGGTTGAATTGTCATTCATTGCTCCCCAAAGATGAACAAACATTCTGAAATTGTTTCTGTTTTGCTAAAACTTTCCCTGATGTCTTTCTGTGTGTCAAGGATTCACTGGTCACAACAGTCAGGAGACCCTGACCCACAATGCTCAGGTGCCTGGTCTTCAACTCGGGTTGATCATCTCAGACACCTTTATTCTCTGTGATTCCTGTTTGATTACTTACCTTTGGCAATTCAGTGATCTAGAGTTCAACTCTGGCACTTCCCGTTTCTCCATGATCTGGCGTCACCACTTCATGTCTAGACTAATCACAGACTCACCTGGAATACTTACCTTCCCTCCATCAACTTCTGGTTCCACCTGAGGATTATGACTATTTACATGTGTACTTTGTGTTTCAATTGTTGTTTTAAAATAAACTGTTGGGTAAATTCTTGTGGTGCAATACATTAGCATAACTTAATGGCCCTTTTTGAATCTTTAGCACGGTATAAGTATTGGTCACCTGTTACCGGGGCTTGATTTATACTCACACTGTTGGAAATATCCGTAAATGTGACCGCAAATACCATATAAATGCTACAAAAAATTAACAAAGTCCTGTATTATCTCCAATAGAAAAGCATGATTTTATATGTTCTAAAATGGGTCTTGGAGAATTTTTGTAAGAAACCCATCAGACAGCTATAAACCGTAAAAAAACATGACAACAATATGGAAAATGTGTAAAATAATCCTGTAAAACCAATAACTACTGTAAATTTGATGAAAATGTTTTGGCGACCAAAGCTTACCATAAGATTTGCAGTTTATTTTTTTTTAATTACCACTATTATTACGGTAGGCAATTCTGAGCTGTACATCATTTTAATTAACTGTTATCATTCTAATACATTTAATTGTAAAACTATGCTAAATAGACAATTATAAAAGTGAGGAAAAAAACAGCAAAGAGGACAGTACAATCCTGTAAAAACAATAACGGTGCTACCATATATTTGACGGTAAAGTTCTGGTGACCACGGCTGCCATTTTTTTTTTTTACCGTAAAAAGTATGGTTTATTTTTTACAGTGTATGGCAGTTGAGTGATGTTCCATAACTTCAGAACAAAGCCAGCTGGAGTCTGGACGGGTAATTCTTGGCAATACTTAATAAGACCTGGTGCACATTTTCTGTCAAAGACAACAGTATTTTTGAAGCATCATGTATTACTATATCTGTCAGCTTAACACCAGCTTTTTTTCTAATGGTTATTGTGACCTTCACTGCGTCCAAGATTCTGGCAGAATGTGGATTTTGTCACTGTCTAAGGTCACTGATCCCTATCGATCTGAATCCGTTAAGGCTTTTTGCTGACCCTGACAAGTCAACTGTCACAACCTTCAATTTGTTGCCATTGCCTTGTGAGTGTAAAATCTCTTGCAAATCCGTCTTGGTACAGATACACATACACTGTTGAATTTCTAAGGAAATGCAAGGCCTGTCTAAATTTATTCTAAAAAAGAGTGCAACCTTTTCATGGAGAAATTTGAATGTTATCATTATTTTAGCTATTATACTTAACTTTTTATTTTTAAAATGAGCTACAATAGGAACCGTTTTGTTTCTCTTAGGGCATCGTCCAAATATCAGTCTATTGTTGTACAATAAAAGGATTGGAAGTCAAGATGAAAAGTCCCATATTACCTTTTGAAATGTTAAAAATGGGATCAAATGTCAATAGTTATACAAGCAGTAAGATTTTAAGAACAATTTATTTGTGAAGAGTAATCTCAGATATGCAACTTTTTGAAAGAAAACCTACCAAGGCAGCTGCAGTGTTATAATGGAAGCCATTATTATTGGAAGAGGGACTATACGGGCGTCCCTGAGGAACTAGGACTGGCATCCAAAGGTAGGATGTCAGATCTGGACGACAGCAGAACTAATTGGAAGAAAATTGCTGAGGATATTGCATGAAATCTTTTGACGTCCCATGAGAAAATCTTGCGATGGATCAGGGGGATTGTGTGGCTTAATAGAACTGTCACAGTTTTCCTCGCAGTTTTAGGTGTACCTAGTCTGACCACTGTCTTTAGTAAGACATTTTAGCAAAAGTCATGCTTGGCATGAGGTCAGATCCTGACAGGGGTTTCAAAAGCTTCTTAGTGAATGGAATACATTCATGTGAATTACCATGACTCCAGTTGCTATTTATGAATAGATTAATTTTGTAGAATATATATATATATATATATATATATATATATATATATATATATATATTTTTTTTTTTAATTCCAGCACTGCAATAGATTGACAAGCCTTCTAGGTCTTGCAATTAATTTGCAAAAAAAAAAAAAAGTGAACTGGAGATATAAACGGGCAGAATCCTCTAGCTCTACCATTCTTTTCAAACTACAGTAATTTAACAAATTATTGAAATAAAAAATGTAATCATGTCAATATAACAATATAATATGGAAACAATGTACATAAATTATTTCATGTTACAATAAACACTACCAAAAATGTTGCATGCAAAAAAGCTCTTTAATCTGGACTCAATGTGAAGAAAGTTTAAAAGAGCTACTTGTATATCTTATTAATGTAAGCAGGATTGTAAAGCATGCGTACAATTAACACAATGGAATTCCATGACACTCGATGGTGAAATTTAGCGTGAAAGAGAAATTAATCATATGACATAGGTTGTATATGCTGGTTTATAGATTGGCAAAGAACTCTGAGATACCTATGTAAGTATATGGGATATTATGGAATTCAAATTCACACAAACATTGTTTGTTTTCTCCTAATTATTATTCTGTTTTAGTAATATAGTTGGCTTTGCTTTTAGGCATTTATTCAAATAAAAAGGTTGTGGGATTACTCATTATAATGGAGCTCTGTAATAGCAGACCTACATCACATGGGGAGGGGGGGTCCACCCTTTAACAAAAACTGTTCACCGAATCCAACACTGTCCTCTTGCAGATTAGCACATTAGTTTCCCTGGTTTAGGTGGCAGGGGCATAGTACTTTTCAACTCTAAATTCTTATTAAAGACTTGATAAACAATGCACTTTCACATTTAAAAGTCAAATTGGATGTTTCTCAAAGATGAAAGAAAATCCATAATAGAGGCTCTTTAAAATGATCAATAGCTTCAGCCCTAGTTTGATGGACTTCTATCTTTGTCTCATTGGAAATTGGATATTACACATTGTTATCTGGCCAACCATTACTTCACAGGAAGGGGGTTAAATTTGATGCTTTGGATTTGAGGACACCATCAAAAGCAAATAATAACATAAACACTAATTTATTTCCAAGCTATTATTGGATATAATGACTAATCTTTTGTGTTTGCCCCTTGTGAATGAAACACAAAGGAATGTGTCCACTCTTATTTCTTTTTGAAACAGACAAATGACAGATGTGGTCCCACTTTAGAAATTCTAGAATCAGCCTACAGCAAATCTACCCACAATCCTTTGTTCTAAGCAACTAAAGCAGCACTTCCTGAGAGCCTCAACATCTACCACTCCACACAGAAATGGAAATGTTTCATCTATTAGGCAACTTGGAGCTAATTAGGAAGCCTGATTCTGGTGGTGAGGGGTTTAGGGAGCCTTAAAAGGTAAGACCATTGCTTTCAATAATAAAGTGTATGCCGCCTCAGTTGCTTGTTTAAACTGACCTGAAAAGTTATCCTATAAAATCCTTAAGTTACAAGTGTGGAACAATACGAAGAATGGATTGGCTGAAGAACGTATGGAGATATTCCTGCCTTCAACTTGCAAGAAAGTCATTGTGAATCTCATAAAAATCAGCTCAAATTCAGTAAACCCTGCAGTCTGATCCTGAAGCGTGTGGTACATAGATAAACACAGCATGTAATTATGCTGAATAGATGTCTGTGGGCTGACTGCATAATGTTGAAAGAGGTCAAAAACGGAAAGGAACGAATCAGGTTGTCCTCATTTTCTTTGAACAGAACATCCCACGCAAAACTGGTTTTATTGCCTATGTAAAAAGCAGAGGCTCACTCTGAGAGTGAGGGCTGGAAACTACAGTGCTGAAACAATCAATCAGTCTGACTGGATGATACATGAGGATTATAATGTGCACATTATAGCATGAATTTAAATTAAAGATGCACCTGTTTTGATACATTTGGTACTATAAATACCTGAAAATTTAAGTCATAGTGATAAAGTTTGACGAAGAGCATATTTTTTCAGGTACAAAACTACAGAAAACCCAAGGATCACTCACTGGAAATGATGGCAACAGCAATTCTCGAGAATTTTCCTTTTTTTTTGTTTCCTTTCTTTGAGGGAAAGTGAGCTATAGGTTCAATCACTATTGTGCCAAGGACACAATGTTCTGACACTTTCAACTCCAAAATAAGGTTTTAATGCATATCAGTGTAGTTATTTAAAAAGATGCAAAGACTATGCTTTCTAAAAGAGAAAAAAAGGTTTCAACCAGACATTTTTAAGATGCAATTAATATTACAACTGCCTTTTAAAATGATTATTCTGCAGCACATTCACCAAAATTTATGCACCAAAATATACATTTTATTTCAACTTATCCCCTTTTATTTGTGTCTTACAGTAATAATCCTGGACTAGAGCCAGCTCCTCTATCAAACCTCTGGTGCCATTCATCAGACCTGACTCTCCTTTGCTCCCAGTTCACACACTGTTGTTCTAGGGACAGAACCATGTGCTTCCTCTCTCATCACATACCCGAGCTCTTGATATCTGTAAATTGGCCCTCACACTGTCGGTGTCTCTAGGCGATGCGGACTGCTGTTGCCAGCTGTCGCTGACAAAAAACTGCCTCCACCTCCAGTTCCAGAATATCTCACCTCTGTGTTCAGAGGCTCCCAAAGCAGACAGGATACTCAATAGAGGGGATTTCTCAATAGATGAGTCTAAACAAAGGTGGTGTACAACAAGATCTGGATTGGAAAGGTTCACTATATCACTATCATGTATCAAGTTACAAAATGCCCAATGAAGCAGGGTAACTGTTACAGTTCAGATGTGGTATGAGGAAAGAAGATGTCATAAGTGAAAGCTGTGGTCAAAAATTATTTTTATTAACAAAAACATAAAAAGATCACTGCGATGGACTGGCAACCTGTCCAGGGTGTACCTCTACCTCTCGCCAATGTGGGAGGCATAAGCGGGTTGGAAAATGAATGAATGAGTGAATGAAAAGATCAAACAGAATAGAGCCCACGATGGGGAAAAACTGAATAACGCAAAACAGAAACTAACTAAAAGGCAGACATCAAACGGAAAGCAGGACTCAAAACATAGGAACTCAAATAATGTAACTCAAGTTTTTGTGCCTCCTCAAAGCATTGAAGTTTCGAATACAGCCGCCTGCATTATGTTGAGTACCTGCTCATCCAGGACGTGAGTCCTTGTGTGAGTAAAGGGTATTGATGGGATTCAAGAATAAAGTTTCTAAGTAAAATTAATGTTTTCCTCTGTGATTACTTTCATTTGTGATCTTGTGTACATTCAGACACGCAGACTATACGGTTTAGACAATAAAGTAATAAAAGAAATCAGTTGGTCATAACACACACAACTTTATTGATCATAATCTGCTTAACAAGGTCAAATTTAATGCTTGTTTTTTTCATTTTTAATTTCAAGGAAAACAAACAATCAATGAGTCTTGAGGTTGCTCAGTTATTGTCTCTTTACTCTTGGAATTGTATTCATCATTACTCAAACAGAGTTGCTGTTGTATTAAAATGTAAAAATATCAATAGATGTGTTTTTCTTTTTTTATGATTTTTTTGTAGATGATCACTTTAAACATCTAAACAATGAATTAACACATGGAATAATTAAGAGGAATAAAATAGCCACTCTTTACTTCGATTACTGCTTTGCAAATTCTTGGCACTCAATAAGCTTCTGGTTTTCACCTACAATGGTTTTCCAATGGTCTTGGAGGAGTTCCCAGAAATACTGAGCTCTAGATTCCCATTTTTTCTTTACTCTGCTGTCATCTCATCACAAACCACCCGGGTGTGTTCTGGTCAGATGACCATTAGGGCTATCACTCTCCTTCTTCATCAAAAAAGCCTGGAGGCATTTGGGGTCATTGTCTAGTTGGAAAAAAAATGTTGGTTCTAAAAACCTGGAAATCAGATGGGTTTTCAACTGCACTTGGTTCATAGATTTTGCAATTTCTTTAAATAATGAAGGACTGTTGATTATCTGAACTTACAAGAGACATAAACCTGGTTCTTGTCATGAAATTGACTCAACAAGTTGTTAAATGGGGCTGACGGGTGTAACTAAGGGACCTGTTCAGTGTTAACCATTTTTTAAACTGTGGCATCTGTGAAGTGTTAACCATTTCTGGTGACTCCATCATGAAGGTAATTAAAGAAAGGTCAAGGAATTCCAGAATGTCAACAGGGTGGCTTCTTTTAATTTAACAGTTACCGTAATTCAAAACATGTTCATTGAGGAGTAATGCCTTAAAAATAATATACCATGTAAATATTCAATAAATATTTTTAAACTGATCTGAACAAGCATTCATATTTTTTTTTTCAAAGAATGTGTGTGGATCAGATTTTACCCGTCAGAACAAGAAGCATATCTCTGTCATGGCTTTTATTCAGTTAGAGTGTAGTCGATGTTATTGATTCTTACATTAATTACTCCAGATAGTCCAGAGAGTTTACTCCTTGTGTGATTATTGGCATATCCATAGGCTACAAGACCAAATACTGGAATGTTTATCGAAACTTTTATGCCTATCACTGCCCAAACATTTGATTTTCTGCTGAAGTACTGTCTCGAACCTGAGAAATGCTCATCTTACTTATGAATTCCCAAAGACTTAGAGAAGAAAAAAAAAATCAAGGGATGTTTCTTTCACCCTGTAACAAGTGTGCTTAATTTTTGGATGACATTCTTGTACTCTGTCTTGTAGCAAACTGGGAATTTGGAACCAGTCAGCTTGAACAAGCCATGATGAGCTGAGGGAAGCTTATGTAATTGAGAGCGCTGTTAAAGAGGAGTATACGCCTTGTCTTCAGAAACTTAACCGTTAATAAGCTCAAGTCAATGAGCGTGAGATGCTTTTTTAGGTTTAGTCAACAAGGTGTTGGAAACAGAAGAAGTTTTTATGCTTATTGTTTTATTACAGAACAATGAGAAATAGGGATTTTAAATCCAATCAGTGTTTATAAGTATTGCAGGTTATGGGTTAACGAGAAGCAGAAAACCTATGAGTACTTGTAATTTCGCTACAGTGCATCAGTATAAAAGATAAATAATACATGAACAAGTAGTATGAACAGGAAGATTAACTCTATTCAGAGAACATTTGATCCCTCTCTGAATAGAATCAAAATAGCTCAGTGATAGAGTAGTTAATTAATAAGAATATTTAGTTTTTTATCATTAGTGATGATGCAGAAACACAAAGCAAACACAACTAAAATACAGAATGTTCATTTACTGATTTAGTAAAAATGAACAAAATATATAAATTAAATAGATGATTATATAACACTTCTTAGAGTCAGTTTAACTCTACATAGAGATGGACCAAATGTTCTCTGAATAGAGTAAAATGTACACTAAGGATTTTCATTGTTTGAGAGGCAAACAACGGAACCAGGAGAGAGCAGAACAAGAGAACCATGGCGATGAGGAGACCAAGGCAACATGGTGTGGTGAATAAAACACTAAACACTGACAATCTGGGAAGTGGGGGTACATAGCGGTTAATACTTAGGCGATTGGGATCGGGATCTTGAAAAAATCATTGTTCCCTTATGAATTAAAAGTAAATATTATGATTAGAATAAATAATATTAAAAGCCTCATCCACTTAAAAGTGTCACTTGTTTGAAAAAAACAAAAAAAAAGTATGTTTCAGGAATCACATACAACATTTTGAATATAAATACCATGTAATATTTGCTATTAGCATTTACCTGTGCACTTTCTGCTGGTGTCTTCTCTCTTTGAGGAACTCATGAGCTTGCAGTTGAAATTTTCCTCCCAGAATTCCGCAAACCAGACGTTTCTTCTGTTGTTCTCCAGCGTGCGTGAAGTAAAATAGGCATCAAACCCTAGAGACAGCAACACAGCGCCATTAAAATCCCAAATGACAACCTACACCCTCACAGCCAAGACTTTCACAATATTTAGCTGATTTTATTTGATTGCGGGAAGAAGTGTGCATTGGTGTTGCTTGACAAACCCAGCAAAATAATAATTATTCACCAAAGTGGCTTGCATTTATTAGTGCAGAAATTGTAATTCCTCCTTCATCGCTGCTAAAGTTTCTTCTCAAACTGTAGCCAAGAGTGTAGTAAGGTGGGTTTACCCTCAACATTTAATTAATACTATATATCTGGATGCTGAAGGGTTTTTGACCTCATCCATTTTTACATTACTACATGAGATTTATAAAAAACAAATTTCAAGGTAGTTAATTAGACAAAAGCCTGCAGAATGTCTAATGCGGTTGGAGGCACTGGATCACTCACAGTCACAGCTCATTTACACGTTACCCTCCGGTCGACAAAAGTGATTTTGGTCTGCTTTACCCTCTAAAAATGAAGTGCTATAAAAGAGATATGGTGCTATCATTAAGCAGAGACAGCAGGAGCCTAAGTCCATCAACACGTGTGGTTCATGTCTTTATTGTACTCCAGGTTATTGCACATCAATAATTAGAGCAGGAAAGGAACCTAGAGTATCTGTGGATCCTAAGCTACATGCCTTAAGTTGGCATCTTGGGGGTGTTTATCATCTTGTGATGTCAGTCATTTTCTTTTTGAAGGGTTGAAAGGTGCCAAATGGGGATACAATTCAAGAGAATCTGAAGATTGTAAGAGTTCATACATTTTTTAGAGAGAGCTATTGAACAGCAAACTTCAGTCGCAAATTCCTACAGTGACTCTATTAATTTTACTTGATAAAATGATACTGTGTAAACATTCAGAAACATAAAACAACATTTATGAAACAAGGGTGCATTGAAATAAAGATGCAAGACAATTAAATGGAAAAAAAAATCCACACTTCTCAAACAAGAAACATGGTTTTATGTCAACAAATGGTTAAAAAAATATAAAATACCCTCTTTTTATTAGTGCTTATTGAAACAGAAAGAGTTGAGCGAGAATATTATTGTGTGACACCAGAAAAAAGACATTTAAAATGATCTTCTCACCCTACTCTTTCTTTTAAATAGCCTTTTTTAATTCATTTTATTACTACTGTGGATGTTACCAGACAATAAGGCAGATGAATTAACCGATTTTATGTATGTGGAACATTTTTAAGGAAGAACTGAGTGTCTTTAAGTTTCAATCTTTGATAAAAGTGGACAGTTTGGATTTTTTTTCAGTCATCTTCAACTACTGGTGTTAAATTCTACTTTAGGCTGTGACGCATCACTGCACCAGATGCACAGTCATGACGCATCATTGTCTCATAAATAATCAGAGCTAACAATTCTGCAATGTTAAGAGATTTATGTATGTGAAACAGTTTTAAAGTGAATCATTTTTACTTACCAATTTCGATTTTGAATCAATAGTTTTGTATTTACGATTCATGTGTGTCATAAACTGAGTTTGCTTTTCCAATGAACGACACTTTGCAAAGACAGTGGTTTCAAACTGAGCGAGCAGATTTGTAACGTTTCACAAGTGTCACACCCACTCCATTCCTTCCCTGCAAGATGTCCAAACCCATTCCAGTAGCATTCTTTTAATAAAGTTAAATCAGGCAAACTTGAACCGAATTATGGGGGTTCAATGAAAATACCATCTGAAAATGTCAGATATAGCAAAGATACCGTATTTTTCGGCTCATAAGACGCACTTTTTCTTCCCCAAAACTGAGGGGGAAAAGTTGGTGCGTCTTATGAAGCGAATGCAAACCGCCGCGAAGTCCGGTAACGGCCGTATGAGAGGTGTAAGAGCCTCCGGAGCTAGGCCGAAGCCGCGGCCATATTTGTTTACCAAGCGCTGCGCGCTGACGTCATCGCCCATCTCTGCCATTGCGCGGACGTAACGAAAACGGGGGGAAAAACTACATTTCCCACAATGCCTTTGGCATCCGCATCCATACTTACGTCACGAGCGAAACTACAGAGATCAGCTGCTGTGTCTCACAACGTAAGTCTCTTGCACTTGAGTGATCTCTCACGCTACAAACCCGTTTTCTCACGCTAAAATACATTTCATGTTGTGAAATGGGCACAGCTCATAGTTTGTCTGCTATGTTTTTTGAGCCTGACGATAAGATGATGATCGATAAGCATCGTCTTCAGTCTGTGAGGGTTTTATTTCCACTAAGCATTCACTTGGACAGTTTCACAATCTTGGACAGTTTGATCCTTTATTAATGGAGTTATTTGGGTTTTCATAAGCTGACAAAAATCAAAAGGATTTATATTAGAACAAAAAGCATACGCTTGTTTCCAGCGCTCGCTCTCTCTCTATCTCTCTCTCTCTCTCTCTCTCTCTCGCGCGCGCGCGCTCGCGTGAGGTAAACAAAACGCTCTCAATGACTGAAACTCTTCTTTAATAAACTCAAACTCAAATCATCTCTCAACGGTACATCTCACACAAGTACATACGAGATAACAAACGTAAGTAACGTGCTCTGCTATTAGGGAGTGTTTGTTTAAAGGGGGGCTCGACTAAAAAAGTTTGAGAACCACTGTATTATTACTAATGTGTGACAATGTTACTGGCTATTATTAGTAATGTAGTGACAATGTTACTGGCTATTATTAGTAATGTAGTAACAATGTAACTGGCTATTATTAGTAATGTAGTGACAATGTTACTGGCTATTATTAGTAATGTAGTGACAATGTTACTGGCTATTATTAGTAATGTGGTGACAATGTTACTGGCTATTATTAGTAATGTAGTGACAATGTTACTGGCTATTATTAGTAATGTTGTGACAATGTTACTAGCTATTATTAGTAATGTAGTGACAATGTTACTAGCTATTATTAGTAATGTAGTGACAATGTTACTAGCTATTATTAGTAATGTAGTGACAATGTTACTGGCTATTATTAGAAATGTGGTGACAATGTTACTGGCTATTATTAGTAATGTAGTGACAAT
>SRMA01026183.1:118826-253132 GCA_007224835.1 Danionella cerebrum | reverse complement strand
AATGTAGTGACAATGTACTGGCTATTATTAGTAATGTAGTGACAATGTTACTGGCTATTATTAGTAATGTAGTGACAATGTTACTAGCTATTATTAGTAATGTGGAGACAATGTTACTAGCTATTATTAGTAATGTAGTGACAATGTTACTGGCTATTATTAGTAATGTAGTGACAATGTTACTGGCTATTATTAGTAATGTAGTGACCATGTTACTAGCTATTATTAGTAATGTAGTGACAATGTTACTAGCTATTATTAGTAATGTAGTGACAATGTTACTGGCTATTATTAGTAATGTGGTGACAATGTTACTGGCTATTATTAGTAATGTGGTGACAATGTTACTAGCTATTATTAGTAATTTAGTGACAATGTTACTGGCTATTATTAGTAATGTAGTGACAATGTTACTGGCTATTATTAGTAATGTAGTGACAATGTTACTGGCTATTATTAGTAATGTAGTGACAATGTTGCACTGGAACAGTGATGGTGATAACGAATGGTGGACTTTAGAGTGATGAGTGGGGGCAAAGAAAAACATTACAGCCTTTTTTTTTGTTACTTTTACTGTTTACTGTCTGTTCATGTTACATGTTTGGCTGTTAACTTTTACACAGTTGATATAAAATATATTACAACAGTATTTGGTTCAGAATCTTTTTTTTATGGATTTTCCTCTATAAAAAGTGGGTGCGTCTTATGTGCCGGTGCGTCTTAAAAAATACGGTATATCAAAAACCATAAACCTTAGTTTAGACTGTAAAAGGCAGGCAAGCACTAAATCTCCATGTTACAGAATCATTTTTAAATGGTTTCCCTTTACATCCAATTAAATTCATGCACATACTGCATAAAATGTTTCATGCATAAACTGTTCTCCTCTGAATGTATAAACAATGGTCAGATTTACATTTAATAATAATAATAAAAAAAAAAACACTTTCATACAGCTTGAATTGTTCTCTAGCTATGCTGATCTGTCGAATGACCTCGAAAAACACGCACCACATATCATTCCACTTGGGTACTTGGCAAAAAAAAATAAATCCCCAGCAGGTTTACGTGTTTGCTCATAAATTCTACTAATTGCAGCTTATTTGTACACAGGCCTTGTATGCAAGAAACCCCAAAAGGCTTGTCTCTGTCTTTTTCTCTAGGTCTGGAGGACAATGCTCAGAGCTTCACCTTTTGTTTAAAGCGTTCAACAGCTGCTCTGTTTCGGAGCAATTAGTAAGCAACCCACGAACTCGGTCACAAGCTGTCCTTGCTATATCTAACAATGTCACTTGTTTATGAAAGTTAACATGGTTTCTAAAATAAGACTTCTGACCTCATTTCACCAAAGAGGCCAACCATTTGGAAGGGGATATAAGGGTTTGCCATTAAAAAGTGATGGGGAGAATGTTTGAAGCCCTCCATTATAAATAGCATCATTCATAATTAATCATCTTTATGTATTTAATATATACATTGCTCCCCGAGGCACAAAAAGAAGACCAGCATTTCCTGTTTTAAAGCACATGTAGGAGTCACACATCTTTTCAAGAGAATTGCCATGGAAGATTAATTCGGGCAGTCCTACGCAACCCACGTCCAATCCATTGTCATGGGAACCCTGAAAGCAAATGAAAAGACGATTCTCAAACTACCTCATCCATCCTAAAGCAATTTATAAAACATTACATTCAAGTTTCAGACACCCCGACAAGATCAGCTCTGGATAGGCCTGCCAGAAATGTGAACTGCTTGCAGCATTTAGCCATGCAGGAAACCTCCGGTGACAATCACTTGCACTGATGACACTTCAAATAAAGTATCTGAGCCTCGAGTGCCATGCTAGATCTCCAATGCATGGCTGTGATTTTATAGACAGTCTGAGGTTAAATGTAGCTAAGAGTCTGTAGAGAGAAAAGGCAAACCGAGCTGATCTCCAAATCAACAAGGATCTCACTCCAAGCTGTCACTCTGCTTCAAGTGTCTCTGAGCAGATGATATAATGCTGTTGCGGAGTGCAAACGACTAATGTACTCGCAATTTGTCTATGTCTCTAAAGTGAGCTTCAGACAGATGGGGGTTGACAATTTCAAATCGAGCCATTCGGGGAGAAAAAAAAAATAGATCAGCATCACGGTCGCAAATGCTCTTGCAGTTTGTGTTCAGATAAACTGGAAAAATAAGAAAATACGATATTAACTTAGAATGTTGCTGGTATTATAAGCCTGTACAGTCAAACAAAAAAATTGTCCTCCTGTGAAAATGCACTTTTTATATTTCCCAAGTGAATATCTCCCAAAAAGAAAATAGCTTATTCAGGAATATTGCAGTGTTTGTTGTGCAAATATAAATAAATAAACACATATTAGACACCTTAACATGTGTACATTAGTTTCTTACAATACTTTGCAGATTCAAAGTTCTGTTAATGTTCTTTTTTGTAAATGAAATTAGAAGCAAAACACCTTCAGCATGAATTTTTGAAACATAAGCTCTATAAATTATTCAGTTCATGGTAAGAGCATACCACCTTGAGATTTACCTTACACAATAACGTTTAACTGGGTCAGAAAACAAACATGCTCACTCATGGTGATGTAAAGCTTGTTGAGTCAATTCTAAAAATCAATAACTAAGTATTTTAGCATTAATGATATTGTCTATAAATGTCTATAAAACACCAACCTGGAAAAATAAGATGTTAAATGGCATGTTAAGTAACGAAAATAGGTGTGTCTTGTGTTAAGTTTTGCCAAAATTTCAGATAATATTTTAGCATTTTTATACACCAGCCACAGATTTATTAAAATAGCCATAATATGCTTTACACATACATGTGAGGTATACATCTATCCTGATATGTATGTGAGTGTTTTCTGATTTCGAAAACATTTTAGGGTCATAATGGGAAATCCCGGAGTGACAATTTCTGGATCCCACTGCTGGAGCACTATCTACTACACAACACAATAAACGTCCAAACAAACAGACTCCGTCAGAGGTCACAGCAGACACCCGGACCCGTGCTGTGAGTCTAATGGCTAAATTAAAACTAAACCAAGAGACTGAAATGCCACATGATATGGCAGAGAGAAACCGCTTTGTGCACAGTTTGATCCAATTACGATCTGGACCACGAATGTCAGATTCCTGCA
The DNA here is from genome assembly GCA_007224835.1 of Danionella cerebrum. Classification (NCBI taxonomy): domain Eukaryota; kingdom Metazoa; phylum Chordata; class Actinopteri; order Cypriniformes; family Danionidae; genus Danionella; species Danionella cerebrum. The sequence goes on along the minus strand of SRMA01026183.1, from coordinate 249,977 downwards.
AGCTCATATGCTAATGTCCGAAAAACAGCAGGTAGAGAAAGTTGAATGGTTGAAAAGTTGAGGTTTATGTAAAATAAAATTGCTAAAAATAACCTTAATGCTAGTGTACAAATATTTGGGGGGGTTCTTATAACGGACATCTACAGTGAGTTGTAGTTGAAAAAACCATTCCATTCCATTTTCTTGGAATAGATTCTGATTTTACACACTTTTTTTTTTTACCAAACATGTTACCAAATTAAAAAAATTCAAATTAAATTAAACATCACAAAGCACCCTTGAATAAAGAAAAAAAAACATCTTGACAAAAAGGGAAAAAAAACCTAAAGATAGATCATCTTTAGAAAAGTTATGAAAATTCACATTTTAAAAAGTCACATTTGATGACAGAAAAGCATCAAGATAACTCATATTTAGACCTGAAAAACAGCTGACTCTTCATTCAGACGTGGACACGTTTTATGATAACAAGATACAACTTAACAAAAAGGCAAAATACATGCAAAAGTTTATGCATTTTAAGACATTCCAGAAAGAGGTTAAATGGAAGAAAGAGGCCAGCCCATCAGAGGCAGTGGAGGTGGGGACTACATTTTTTTGCAGAGAGCTAAAGAAAAATAATGTTTGAGACCCTGCATCAGAATGTAAATGAATGCAGAAACATAGAAAGGAATAGCAGGTTTCTTGTGTGGTGCATGGAGGCTTGGCAGATGTTCAACAGCATGTCGCCGAAGAACAACATTCCCGGCTCCTCAGACAGCGCAAGACACAGACACCACTGTCACTGTTCTTTGTTCCCCAATCATTTCCTGAGGCAGATATGGTAATGCAAGGTCAGATATCTCAATACTGTTGTGTTTAATGCATTAAATATATGTCTAAAATAAAACCCATTAACCAACATATACTGTAAAGTTTGACAAACCTATTGTTATGCTTTTAGTGACTGAAGAGTAATACAATTTATTTACAGATGCTGTACATTTAAAATGATCCTATGTGTAAAGGTACATCCAACAAAATGCATACATCTTGAAAACATTTTCTGGAACTAAAAAAAGTGATATTTACACTGACATTACAGTTTGAAATTCAGCATTTTAAATCAAATTCAGTCGTTATTGAATTTGAACAATTGTGTAACCAATTGTGTTAAATTTATAAGACAAACCAAAAAGATTTGTTCTTCTCCTTAATCATTATTTATAACATTATTTACATTATGAACACGTTTTGTGTTATGACGGTTTTCAAGGTCAAAATTTTTGGCAGAGATCGGGCCAAAACAGCAATGGGTTTCGATGCAAGTTTTGTATAGCCTGTTTGTTAAGAGACGTTAACGTCACTGTAAAATAAAACGGCCAAATACGGTCATGGAGAACGAGTGCATGGAGAAAGTGCAGAACTCAAATCACATTTTTACTTGAGGTTAAATCGCAAACTGTAAATATAATAAGCCAAAATTCAGCAGTCTACAGTACAGCCCATATGAGGGACGAGTTGGGCAGATCACTGATATAAAGGAAACCACGATTTGATTAAAATGTTAATTTTCTTATAATTGTGTGAACACTCAATCAAATTTCTTCATTAAATTCAAACTTAGTTTCTTTGCTTTAAAATGTTTCCAAAAATAGCTCTTAAATCAAATGAGGAATTTCACATTTAAAATCCAATGGCTTCAGTTCCTAGGTGCTATATTTAAGAGATGGAAAACGTTCAAGAAACTGTTACGCTGTTAACCTTCCCATCTTGCCACATGAACATTGAATAGGTGATGTAACTTTCAACCAATCGTCATCAATGATTTGTTGAAGCCGCTTGGAATGTTAAGCAATACTTATTCACTTTCGAATACATTCAGTCCACCTCTGATGCAACCGTCTGTCGCCACAATCTTCAAATGGTGTTAAAATGCTACTGCTTCCCAAGATTAACTGCACTGCAACTCCCAAAACCCACAACTGTTAGAGATCAGTTATGAATTGTTTAGTCTGTGTTGCTTCTTTTGTCTTGAAGATGGCATAAACAATATCATGACTCCTCAGATCACCAGTTTGTGTGTCAATGATCAACACAAGCATTCTATCTTTACCTTCAGATCAAAGACAAGATCAGAATGGCTCCCAGCGTATGTGTATCCCCAAACAAAACAGTGTCGGACGGAGGCAAGGTAAATGGGCCAAGAGTTTCTCGTCTGTGGAATGACTGCATGAATGCGCTCAAACATTTTTTACAGGTCTGTTTCAAAGAGCATAATGAAGCTGTGAAGGCAAGCTTTCCCTGACAAGTGCCTTTCAGATTGTGCCATCAGAGCTGTGAAATGCAGGGCCAAATGCTCGACCCAGCAAAGCATCGCACCATGCACTTATCAGCGAATGGCAAACACCGGCAGCAGAGAGATGCTATCATCATAACCCAGCGGATAACTGGAAAATACACTGCACTGTGTGACACGATTTCCATTTGCAGCACAGCATCGGTGGATTAACTGGTGGCTGAGTGGAGATGTAAATATGGAAAATCATGCATAACTTTTTCCTAGATAGGAAACCACTTGTTTAAGTATAATGAACTCTGGGTTTTTTATTGCTTCATTTATTTGCTAATAAAGGTCTGAGGCAAGGACTTGATAGTGCAATAAAGCATTACGTATTAATATCATATAAACACTATTACATGAGAATGTGACATATGCAGTAAATATAATAATTTAATGGTGCTGATATGTCAAGAGGAGTTAATGATATCATACTATGAAAATACATCGTGATTTCATGTATCTATATCACAGCCATAATAGTCCTGTTGGAAATGGTGAGATGCCGCCCACAAGTAATGTTTGTGTTGATATTTAGTGTTTTGCCAACTATCATTATTCTTCAGTCATGAAGTCAGAAGTGTTTTATTTGCTAGTTTCTACAGAGCTGCGCACTCTGATAAAAAATCTGACGATATTAACCTAAAAGGTCATGATTTGCAAATAAATTGCTTTTAGTTTCACTAAGAATCAGAGATTTATTAAAACCCCTTTAAAAGATAGAAACGACTGAAATGGAATTTCAAGAGCAACACAAAAGTTGATCATGTTCATCTGGACAGGGAGGTTTCAAATATTTGCCACAGTCTTATAATCCTATGGATGTTTGTCCATAGTATAGTAGTCCATGGTCAGGCTGGTTAACAAATTGACCAAATAATAAATAGTTTTAAACATATTAGTGTTGGTTCTTGTTGGATCAGGCAACCTACTTGGTAACCGCTGATCTTGCAGGCCAACTGAAAAATGCCTCACTGTGGACACTTAAGAGTGCAGTCAAATGCTCAACTACACATAAACTGGAAGTAAAAACAAAAAAGATTAATTAATGTGCAAATTATTCCTGGATGAAATCAAGAATTGTCTCATCAGTGTGACTCGAATGCTGAAGACTTCTTTTCACCCAATTCATGGCCTATTCTGTCCAGAGCTCTCGTTTTATCATTGGGTTATATCTGCTGTAAAGTTCACCATCACAAGGATTTTTATTAGTTAATCTAGTACTGCAATGAAGGCCTAAATTCCTGCCAGCTAGGTCAGTGTAAGTCCAGGCCTCTGGCTGCTTTCAGTGTATAAAACAAGTCAGGAGAACACTTTTCTGAACCATTATTATCCAACTATAGTCTCATGTTTCATCATTACATGGGCGACTGGCCATCTGGAGCACCGGAAGCTTTCCCAGTGGGTCAGTGTACTGTATAATATCCAATTATTGCAATTATCCCATATGAAATGTATAACACTTATGCATAATATGGTCAATCAACAGCACTTAAAAATATTGAAATATTCAGCATTATTCCCTTCTGTAGAGCGTACCGTGCATTTGTGCACAGGCCAATCTTTAAAGCACCCAAACAAATTCAATTAGGAAAGATTTAATGGTTAATCAATAATAGTTTTTTTAAACAGTATTAAAATACTTGATGAACGGCCCCATTTTTGTCTAAAAAACCTTAAAAAAAACTCATTAGACTCCAACGGCGCTCTAAGAAAATGAAATCTATAAAAGTCAGAGCACCATAAAATGCTGAATTGTTATCTGCAAAATCCTCCAATAAGTCAATTCAGAGATACAGTGCTTCCTGAATTCATTAAAATGTGTGTTTTGGGTAGTGGGTAGTTCTCTTGTTCAAGAAGAGTTCCATGTCTTATGATGTAAACAAATGACAAAATAAAAGCAGCAATTGGTCTTTGTCAGTCACATGCTTTTTGTTGACATTGACGTCACTAACACATTGTTTTGTACAGTACATTGCTTCAACAATTTACATTTGGATTTTTATTTATTGAGCAAAAAAAGAGAATTCGAGAATTCTCAAGAAAGCAGAGTGTGTTAAGTACTGTAAAAATCTTCGAAAACATGCAAGGGAGCGTTATATTGAAAAATTGGCTTGAAAAAAAATGTAATTATTTTTATTTCACCTAACAAAGTATTATTGTGTTAATGGGCTACCCTTGGCTTTAAATGAAGACATGTATGCATCCTTTTTTGTAATTACAAGTCAGTTAACTATTGGTTGAAATTGTTATAATTTTATGACAGCACAATTTGTTATATTATTATACACATTTAATTAGTTGGACAATAAGAACAAAGCTGAACACAATGAACACGGCTTACGACAATGTTATTATACATTACAAATGGCCGCGGTACCCACAATGTCTTTTAGTTTTCGATCGAGCAGCGCCACCTGACAATAACCAATATAGACTTTATAGGTTATGTTTCTTTATTTGGTAAAATGATAACCAAACTGTTAATAGCAAACTGTTTAACTCAGCAAGAGATAATTTGTGACAACGCTCAGGAGCTATTTGAATAAGCCTTGAATAAAAATAGGGTAAGTTGATTACGTCATTATTTAGGAATGCACTCAGATCTGAGCTCTATGCTGCTGAAGAATGTTTGATTTCCTCATACACCAGGCTTCGTCGCTATCAAAATTGACACAGTTTCTCAGACACCAGGGAGCTCAGTGCCTATTATTAGAGCGATGTTCCTTCCACCCATCCATTCAGCCTGATAATACTCTGAAAGCACAGAACAAAAGTTGCTTGTGCAGTCAAAAAGAGGGTTCTTCCTTGGTTCATGAACTAACAGTGATGATCTATATAAATGCACCTGTTGCGTGTATGCTGAAACCAGACACAATGAATTTGTTAAAGAAAAAGCTTTAACAAATTTAAACAATTACATTACTGTACCATTTTTAATTACAACAAATTAAAATTCGTCTTTGAACCTAACAAGTAACCACATTCATATGCAATTGTGAACCAGGGCCTCCAATGATCACCTGTCTCCATTAATCTACATGTATTAGTTTCGTTTAGTCAACACTTTAGAAATGGTATTACGCATATATAATTACCGATTACTTATCTAGAAAGCATGTACAATATTTCATAATCTATATTAAATCTGATGTGGTTTTGTGGAACACTCAAATCAGATGTGGTTCAAAGTAGAAAATCTGGACTAAGGCAAAAAGGATCTACATTCAGCATATAGACCTGAACTGAAAACAAGGGCACCAATGCCTACAACCAAGTTTTTGGACCATTGCCTGCTTCAGTAATGACTCTAGGTTACCCACATCAGACCCATTTTCAGGTTGTAGTGGAATCTCTATTGTCTGAACCTTTCTAACATAGGTAACAGATCACAAAATAATCATGTAATTTACATTTTATCCAAATATAGAGCACTCAAATAATAATAATAAGCCATTTTTAATAATAACCATTAGCATAATAAACTTCCATAACACAACTGGTCTCACCCTCGATGGTGGCTCTCTTTTGCATGATTGTGACAGCACCCACAGCAGCATCCTCCAGGCCTTGAATTGGACTATTCTTTGCCCCCCAGCTGTCCGAGCCAATCCAGAGGAAATGTCCAACTTGATCAGCTCTTTTTGTGGCGTTCAAGATCCCTCTATGGACAGGTGGCAAGGTAGAAATTGTAATACAATTTAACTTTACACAAAAGCAAAATCATTTGTTTATAGTTCATTTGATGGTTATTGGGAAGTTTAAAAAGACAATGTTTTATATTTTTAGTGTGCAATGTAATCATTTTTAGGGTATTTTTGACAAGGATGTCAATGTCGTCTTTCTATTTTGTCAAACATAAAGACATCCCTTCTATTAATATCTCTTCTTAAACACAGGGAACAAATACTGTATGTAAAGAGATAAAAAGTCCATGTATAACAATTAAAAAATATGAGCAAAGGTAAGACTGAGAATTAATTCCCAAACATGAAAAAAATTTGATATCAACTCAGAAAGAGACCAAATTCAATCTGTTCGTTTAACTACTGTGTACCAAGCTTACATGTGCCAGCAAAATTTGCTTCACACACAGTAAAAAATGTCCCCAGACCTTATGTGGCTTCTGTACAGCTGTCCACCTTACGTAACAGCGTTATTATGAAACATCAAACCAAACCTCTGAATCACCCTGCTGATTGATAACACGCTGGCATCTTTAATCAATATCTATAAGGATTATTTTATCCAGCAAAGTAAATATAAAGCACCCTTGAGCTTTTCAATGAATAGCTTGCAGGCCAGCAGAGTATTGACCTGTTGTCATCACGAACTTCGTCCCAGAACTCAAAAGGGAGCAATTAATTGTTTGAAAATTGAATGTGCGGTATTGGTTTGTAGAGCCTCTTTGCAGAGCTGTCAGATTCTCACCGAATGTTTTCGTCGTTGACAAAAATAATGATGGCACGAGCATGGCGAGTTTCCAACAGCTGCCGGATGATCTTGTCAAAATGCTCCTGTTTGGCTTCATTAGGGATCTTCAGAGACTGAGCAATGCAGATTCCACCTGCAGAAGAGACAAATAAATCAAACTATTACTAAAAACAATAATAAAACAATCATTGAAGAATGCTAAACGAAGATGGTTCTAGTTATTTTGACATTTCGGAAAGTTAAATGTTAAAATGTTAAAAAAAAACGATGTGTCCATGATCTATTTATCGTCCTCGCATGGCAGCGTTATTCAGAAAGGTGAGTTGTTTTTTTCTTCTTTTAGGACTCCCCAATCATAAGATGCTGTTGTCTTTTGACTGTTTTGCATCACAGTAATGTATCCTGATTAAAAGTGGCTGAAACCATGACCGTTTGGTGGCTCAAACACCAACACAGAACTCAAATTTTGGCATCATAAATGATTAAATACTAAATTAAGCATTAAAAATGAAAAACAACATATCTTTTTAATTAATGATGTCATATATATGTCATAGATTTATATACAGGCACAATTACAATGTACCAAGAAACAATATTCTCTACAACTATATGATGACTGAGAGATGGAAAAGTGTTGGGATTATGTCAAAACCCATCAAATCTTCAGCGAGGTTTCAATGACACAAAAATGGAAAATGTCACTCTTTTAAAGAAATCCATTTCCAAGACATTTTCTCACTAAATGGATATATATCTCTGGACATTTCAGAAGGCCTTTCTTTACAGTCCTGAGATTACTATCTTACTCCAATATAACTTAATAATAAAACTCTGAACAAGTTTGATACCGTCGTAGTTTATTTTTATCAAGACAACAAAATGTAACACAGTCATTATTAGTCAGTAAATGTAGATTCCAGAATTGTTTTTTTCCACACCATTATGAGTAGCATGATACAACATGAGAGTACAAATGAATAAAAAGTTAATTTAAGGTCAATTGTTAGGTATGTTAGCAGTTATTCTGGAACAGGCATCCAAACGTTAGCTTTGCAACAACAAAGCCTTTTGCTTTTGGCTGGGTTTTGAGTGAGAGTGAGTTACGGCTTGCTATTTTTTAATAGTTTCCAGGTTAATGACGACTCCAAATGTCCCTGGTGATTTATTAGATGGCCAACATCAATATCTGAGCCTGTGCCCGATGGCCTGGAGTGCCGTTTTTATGAGCGTGGTATCAGGAGATTGGAAATGCGATAAAACCAGACAGACAAACGATGCAAACCCGCCCCTTTCACTTCAATACACTGGCTTCTCCAGAAAGAAAGGTGCAAACCTTGGCCTCGGCCCATGTGAAAATCCAGGAGCCTGGCTTTTCTGTTCCCGATCACTGCACAGCAGGCTTAGCTATGGGACTTTTTCCTATTATCCATAACATTCATTGGGGACACTAACACTGTTCTGGCTTTCTAATGTGGATAAACCAAATGGAACAGTGTAAGTCTTTGTGTAGAGAGTGTGCATTGTGTGTAAATTCAAAAACAACACCAGACTTCTGGCATGTTTAGAAAATGACGAAAGGAAAAAAATCTTGAGTTAGTGACTAATTAGAGTTAGAATCTATGTCCTTTTCATACAATAGCTCACCTCACTACACAGTAAGATCCTAAGAGTTCAATTAACTCTACTCAGATGTAGAGGCCCCAGCCAACATGGAGTTAAACCAACTCCAAGAAGAGTTATTTAATTGAGTGTGTTTCATGCACTTGTTTCCAAATCTGTGAATGAAAATTCTGTCTTTTAGTAATTTTTTTTATATTAGTTTTCCATAAGCTTGCTATCTCTAAACGTTAATTATGACTTATGTTCAAAATACCCGAAACCGTCTCATTTTAAATCGATTTAGAGTCCATTTGGTCCCTCTCTGAATAGTTCATTTTGACCATGCATTTTCCTCTACAGAATTGGAAAAAAATAAGAAAATAGATCACTCTTTAGTTGGTTTAACTCTATATAGAGTGGGACCAAATACACTCTGAGCAGAGTTATTTTAACTCTTAGGATTTTACTGTACATCACTACAGAGCATCAGAATTTTTAATCTCATATTGGTCAAATATGCTTTACTTGTTGCCAATTTACTTGTAAACAAATCAAAAGAAGGCACTTCTTAAAAATAATATGTTGAAAAAAACGTTTGAAGCCATTTACTCATAAATTAAAAACAAAATACAGATTTTGAAATCCCAAATTTGTGCTAGAAAGAATCGCATACGCTGGCGACATTCATTACCTCAACAGGCAGATTCTGCAAGTGAATAACATTTCTAAATACAATGAAACAGGAACCCACAAGCTCATTTTAAATCCAATCGCACACATCACAGCTCCTGGAGGTGATTCACTCTTGTGAATGAATACTGGTCTCAAAGCATGCGCATAACCATTCCTCTCGCTCACATCTCTCTGCTTCATGTTTGCTCTTTCTCTGCATGCGTGGACATTTTCATTTTTATCACCAAATGTCACTGATTACTTTTTTGCATCATGGCTAGAGATGTCTTGGATGAACTAGTGCCAACAATGATAGCAATTCCCTGATTTATTTATTATACTTATAATATTCAACCAACCAATGATATGCTGATTGTTGGATCTTCTAAAACAATTATGTTTTTGTTTGGACATTTTTTTTTTATAGAAAAATTTAAATAGGGCCATAACACAGGATGTAAACAATATATTTCCTGAGATTTTCATGCGTTATTCCGAACAATTGATTGTGGGTGAAACTGTGCTATGTCTATCTTTTGTTCGCAATTTTTGACTTCCTGTTTGAAACCAAATTTCTCAGGATGTGAGTTTTTGTCCTATATGGCATCTATTGACTCATCTGTGTTTTAAATATTCATGAGCCTGATCTCTATTATTCTATGAGAAGACACTGTGCATTAATTATTAATGACGCCTAACTCTTGACATGTCCTGTAAAGTTTTGAGTTCATAATGGTTTGCAAGTGTTTGTTTCTGTGGTGCTGAGGAAGTTATTCAAGGAATATTGTCAGATTCGATTCTACTGGAGCTGGAGTACAGTTGAGTCTCATGAGCGATATGAGGAATGTCTTTATGAGAGGTAAGTCAAGATGAGAGTTTAGTAGATCTTGGTTTTTATCCACTGATGGAAGCTGTTACCATGCACGTGAGCATCACCAGTGCGTGTGATTGATTTTTAGCAACGACTGATACAATCAGAATTATTTGATTCAGTTGTTTACCTGATTGAATTTGTTTTTTAATTTAATTTAGAGAAAAATGCACAAAAGCACGATGTTGACTTAACAAGTACAAGACATATTTATTTTATAACAAAATCGTTCAAACAATGTCTGCTATGATCTTGATAATGGTCGAGACTGTTACATTATTTAGATTGGTATTCATGGACCAATAACAAGCTAATAATCCCCATTCTAAACCACCCACAAATGAAAGAAAGAACAACATGCCCATTACCATTTAACCAAAAATGGAAATAATTTCTGAACAATACAGTTAAAATCGAAACAAGCAAGCTAACAATTATAGTATAGTTTTGATATATATTATATATATAAATGTATTATGTAACATTTATCAGTCTACAAGTAAATTTTAATTATTTACCCTTGAATGGAACCCTCAATTAAGAGAAAATGTCCTTTTGTTTCGATACAGATGTATTTTGTTTTTGTGGTGTAAGTAGTTCCCTGAGTCGCGTATATTTCCAGGTTGAATTTTTGGTTCCATTCAACTCATTTCCAGTTCATTTGATTTCTTCTTGATTTCACTGAATCAGAAAGGATTTTGTGAATCTTAATCCAAGCATATTCTATCATTAACTTATTCACACAGACAATTTTTCTGAATGGTTGTTGTTGACCATTTCACGCTGCAATAAGATCGATGTAACTCACCATGACTCACGTCACTTCCTGGTTTACTGAACCATCCGTTACTACTAAACTCCAATAGGAAGTCCAAAACCAGAACCTTTCTGGCCTTTCAATTTGAGTTAAAACCTTTTAATTGATCTGTCAACCAATGTTAACTGACCAATTAGGGTCTTGCAGAAGCTTGTCAGGAAGTAACTAAATGGACACGGACAGGCCCTGCAGACACCAATTATAATTAAACCCCTCTCAGGCATGGCTTTCAATCCCAGCATGCCTTGCTAAACACACAATGCAGGCTGACAATGTATGAATCACCAAAGCGGATCCTGGCTGTTTTTCATAGTGAAATCTCTGAAATGTAATCCTGCTTTTGTTTTTGGCTCTTTGTATTTCGAACGACTCTCAAACCCTGCTGTTTTTTTCACAGTGCAGATACTTTTAAGTGTGTTTGCATTCAGGCTTCCTTTATCCCCATCACTAATTTGACTCTAAAATTAACTCTTGGGCAGTTTCAAACATGGAATTCCTGTGATGTCAAAGCAAACAGGATTAAACTGTAAAATCACACACCTTTATAGCCTCTAATAGCTCTGTTTTGACTTTACCTTAACACTCTCTTCACCCTTCCCCCAAAATACAGTGAAATATATTTATTAGTGTGACATTATATACATTAAAAAAGTCTGTTAGGATCTTACTTACTACAATATTCACAAACAATGTAAAATCACTGCATAACTATAAAGCCAATTGTGTAATTTTAAAATGTATTATGCAAATGTTAGTGACAGATTCATCTATAAAGAGTTATTGAAGCATCTTAGCTGAATTATGAAAATTCAGAATGCTCTCTAAGAGACGTGCAGTGGCAAACCCATCTAATCTGTAGACATTAAATCACAATAATTTACAGGTATTAATGTGAAAGATTATGTGAGACTTTCTGTTGGGTAAAGTTACCGTGTGCAAGCACTGTTTTATCAGATGTAATTATGTAAATTGAAACACATGAAACACGAGTGGCCATCTGTACCGTCATCATGCAAGTCACACACACGCGCACACACACACAGCTGAAGAGAGAGAACTTCTGAGAATCATTCAACCAGTTATTCATCAAAAGGGAATTCTATCAAGTACTTTCTTTTCTTTTTGTGGGATCTATACAAAGGGTTATTTAAAAATTACTAACTTGCCAAACCATCAGAACCAAACCAAAAACCGTGATTAAAAGCCGAGGTACTTACCAAGCCATGAGCTTTGTGTATGTTGCTAGACTCTATTCTGTGCCTTGTCTTGTGTATAACCTTTTATTCAGTATAAAATATTTGCTATGAGGTCCACCTCTGTTTCTCAATGGTAAACCCATTAAAGTCACGATTTAACACTTTCACAATCCTGTGACATTACAAATAGATCTAATGCACAGTATCCAAGGCATGTGTTAGACCCATCCCTGAAATGACTACAAGAGCAAAGCTTTTCAAAGGTACAAGCACTGTTATGCCTCTCCAAAATAAACTATACTATTATTAACTAAATAATTAAACTAAGTCATTATCCAGGTATATCTCTCCAGGGAGAAATTACTGGCTGCTTCAGACGATGGTTTGCAGGGTCAGATTTACTGCATGGGTTCTTCTGCCTGGAGCTTGACTCTGATTTAAGAGCCTATGACAGAAGAAGCTCACAAAGATAAAAATCAACAGATCCCATAAAGTAAAAGCAAGAATCTGATGTTTCTCAAGGCCAATCCTTTTATTCACATCTATAGAGCTTGTGAAAGGGAATCTCCATCAGTCTATTCTCTAACTGAAACCAAAAGATCAGCACAGACCAGGTGAGTAAAATACAATTTTAATCATCACTACCATCATTGTCCTTTTTCCCCAACAATTGAAACGATTTCTTTTGTTTTATATTGTTTGCCTTTATAAAAGTCAAATGTGATCATTTTAGATTGAAATGAAGGGAATGATTGACAGCGCATCAAAGAGCAGCCATCACTTATCATTCACATTCACCCATTAAACCTCAAATCCGAATTTTGGGGGGCTGATCCCAGGAAATACAAGCTCAGGTAAATCATGTATACTCAAACTCATACAAAATGGAGACCAGAACTCGAGGCTTGATTATTGAAAGTCTGCAGCGTTAACCAGTATTAGCTTCCAAGTGTTTGATTGGATGCTGAGTTCTGTTTTCATTCCCATGTTTGATTTAAACACACCCTCCCCTCCCTGTCACATAAACGAGCCTCTAATGGCAGGAAGAGTCTCAAATCTTCAACATTTATTTCACAGAGTGTGTTTGATAGCTGTTGAAGCAGCCTGATGAAGAGATGAACATCAACATCCTCAAAAGAGCCAATTACTGGAGCTCTTCATCAAGCACTTGCACCATTCAGTGTTCAGCGAGCGACAAATCAGGAAAGATGACGATTCAGGGGCATCTATCTAACATTTATGCCAAAAGAGAACAGGGAACAAGTTGGAATAAATATAGCAGGCTAGTTGCAAATCTAAAGCTTTCAGCCTACTGAAATGTGTGTTGTAAAACTTGAGTCAAAAAAAAAAATCTTCATTTACAGTCATAAATATTTCAGATTTTAGATGCAGTTGATTTACAGTCCTAAATAATGTGCAATCTGTCTTTTCTTTCTTTTTTTTGCAAGAGAAATAACCCTATTATTAAAGCTTCGATCAAAAGCTTACTACCACTATTACCAATCCTTATTTAGGAAAATATTCAAGCAAATTGTTAAAATTACTGAATATTACAGGCAAAACAAATTATGAAAACCACATGTTATGACCTCCAGGTGGCACTATGGATGAGTTGTTTTGGCAAATACTTTTGTTACTTATGTCAAAAATGGTATAAAAAATAGGTACCCTATTTGTTGTGGCCATTTGGTGCCACTATATGTTTACAGTTCAGACTTTAACAATCCGAAATTGTGTAATTGAGTTAAAACAACTCAATTGATACCACAACTTGATGATACCAAAATTTTGCGCAAAAAAAGCTTTCCATATACCTTAAGATAAGACTGATGGACTTTGGAGATGAACAATGAAATCTCTTGTAGGACTTCGTATGGCTCAAGCAAAAGCGGCCATTTTTAGAAGTTTTTGCAAAATAACCAAATTCCTGTCAACACAATCCATAATGCTTTTAGTTACGTCTTGGTATCCTACACATGTGCCAAATTTCATTTGTCTATGACAAACTGTCACAACTCCCTAAGCTGTAATGCATTATGTGGTGCTATAGACCCATTATGCCACACCCACTTTCGAACCCCAGTTAGATGTAAATTTTCATCAGTTCTGATGAGTGCAAAATTCGATGACTTTCCGAAAACACATTAGGCCCCCAAAATGCATTGAAAGCTGCAAAAGAATATTACTCTGAGCAATTAAAATAGGATTCTACATACTCTCGGTTTGCGAGCCCTAACTAGATCCAAAGCGTTGCTACTGTTCAACTTTGGGTGAATCTTCCACCATCATCCTGCATCGAATGTCAAAAAAAGAATTGGAATTGCACCTAGTATATAAGTGCCAATGAGAAAGAGCCCAGATCGCAACTGGCTGAGTTAGTAGGAATATCTGTGTGATGGTAGTCATTTGAGAGGATTAAACCCCAAAAATTAGAGCTAATCTGCTTGTGTGCGAGTCGACTGGATTTCACGTACACACATTGATCTGGCTCTAATCCCTCAAAACAGCCCATTTCCCCCCTGATAGTATCAATGCGACCCACTCCACACTGACATTTGTGTTATGTCAGGCTGTTCATGGCTGTGTTCTGGTGTGTCGTGATCCAATTAGCTGCAGCAATGGCCAGCTTCTGCTCTGAAATACTTTGACATTTCTACTGGTATCAAGTGACATTTAAAGTTGAAGAGAATGTATTTATCTGATAGAACTTTACATGGAATAAGTTTATACAACAGAATAAACAATTTAAAAAGGTTTTAATGACTACTTTGATCACAAATTTAAATCAAATTCGCCCTTTCAATAAGGGGAGATCACCTAATCACAGTTGAATAGATTAAAACAAAATTATTCACTATATACGTATATATACACACACGTACTTACCGGCCAATTTATTAGGCATACCTTTCTAGTACCAGGTTGGACCCTGGAGAGTTTGGTCAATGCTAAGACGATAGCGGATTGAGATCTTGTTACTGTGCAACCTCTGACCTCTGACATCAACAAGGTATTTGCCCCTACAAAACCGCTGCTTACTGGATGTTTTTTAAAATTACTTGTGTGCGCAAAAACTCTTGCCACAAACAACTAGTATCAGTTTATGCAAGATGACACTAAAACAGCATGAGGGGATTGAAACGGACTCAGCTTTGCGAATCTCTGACATCTGTCACCTGAAACCCTCCTGTTATTATCCACCTTGGCACACTTCCCTAGCGACAGCACTTCAAGGATGAGCGGAAAAAATCTATCAGGATTATGAATGAGAAAATATTGATCTAGGTAATCATTTCAGAGTTAATTCATTTCTATTCCTTGGGCTGGAGCAATGGCTTGAAATATGACTTCATTCCAGCAGAGCTAAATCTAAAAATTACACACCGACTGTCAAAACTTACAAGGTCAACCTTGAGGAACGAGCTGAACTCTGGCAAGCTTGAGCGATCCAGCTGCAGTTTCATCTCAACACTTCAAGGTTGTAATTAAAACTGCGGGGCAACTCCAGGGTCCCTACAGGTTTTACAGCCAAAGACAAGATTTAAAGAGCTTGTTATGACCTTTATGAATGAATTCAAAAGCCATCAACACAAAACACATTTCTATTTCTGCCCACTTTCTTTTTTTGTCTTTTTATTGCTATGCTAAGCTGCTATTAATGACTATAGATCCACTTCTGCATTAGGAATTTTAAGAATGTGGCATAGTTATTTTGATTAAATTCTGAAGTTTAATACTTCTGTATTTTCAAGCCAAATAAACATATTTACAATATTGTTGCATGTGAGAGCACACTTCAACTTCATGCAAACAAGCGACAATGCAAATATTGCTCTCATAATTCTGAAGCATCTTTGTGTAGCTCTGGATGATTAATAATGCATAGGAGAGTAGAGAAAGATGACAAGTAAAAGCCAAATTTACAAGCACAAATTCGATTTAGCCTGTTTTACATGCCTGGTAAACAATTGGCTGTCTTTGTAATGAAAAATCTTTGTTTATCATTCCGTTTTCCCGTATCCATGACATTCTCTGCATTTACTATGAGAAATGTGACAGCATAATCATAGCAATTCAATTCAGAGCCAGTACGAACTGAGAATAAACTAAAATAACTGTGGTTTTGTTTGAGGAAACCAACACATTTCCCCTCTTGGAATGACAAATGTTACGAGTGCACACACTGTTTCACAAAATTCACTTATTCAGTTGCTGTTAATGCATGTGATCTTTCTCAATTCATTCTTACTTTAGACAAATAATCAAAAGTTTCAACTCTGGAAATCTCACAGGTAAAAGTTTAAAGTGCTCCTACAGTGGGATTCAAATAGTTCATGCTACTAATAGAACAGAGTAAACTACTAGCACGTTCGAGAAAAAAAAAAAAAAAACACTTTTATTGCTTCATAAAATCCTATTTTTTTCTTTCTGGCCAATGACTGATGATGAAAAGTTTTGCTTCATTGACTTTAGACAAAATTTCCTCTTGACAGAGATGTATAAAGATTTGTTTAAACAAGATCCATATCAGCAACCCAAGGCTCAATGCATGAAAGGTGCACTTTAAAACTTTTGAAACTGATTAATCAGATTAGACAATACAGAACTAAACATATGTCTCTTGTCCGATCATTTTATTAAGAATATGAATTATATTCAGTGCGTGCTTTGTTTGTAATTGTTTGAGTCTACTTGATAAAGTGTTCGTGTTTTTATACAGAGGACTTTAGCCTGCATCTACTGCCACCAGAAAACAAGTAAACAAGCAAATCATGGATCTCCCGCCCTCTCTTGAAAAGACAAAGTGAATTACCAATTCAATTGCATTATTTATTGCAAAGGACTTAGGTCTGTATTCTTTCATTTAGAGTTGAAAAACACTTTTTGTGAGAAAATCCTTTTACGTTGTTAACTGAAAGAATAATTGTTACGCACTGTTACGTGATTTGGCTCACAGAGCGCACAGTGAGAAATATCAGCTAATAAAGCCTCTGGTCTTAATGTTCAGAACAACGGAATAATCAGGAATAATCAACAAACTATTTTAACACTCAATTTATTGTGTAGGACTACTTAACATACAATATTTACAGTGCTAATAATAATAATAATAATAATAATAATAATAATAATAATAATAATAATAATACTAATAATAATTTAAACAAACACGCACTTGTCTATAGAATAAATTCCTTTTTTTAACAAACCAAAACAATAATAATAATAATAATAAACGAATCATACTTCTAGGCAATTATATATGTTACTAAATGTTTGAGTTTATTATTGTGACATTAAGTCTTGTAGTCTTAATAAAATGATCAAATATAGTATGTATAAAACATTATTAATGTAAATTAATCTGTACAATTTGCACCATTTTTATATGTACAATGTATTAAACTGTGTAGTTATTAATTGAATATTCATTATTAATCCAATACTATCAATTTTTCTACAGAGACACATTTACTTTTTTCATATTTGTTTTTCTTTTACTTGTCATGCATAAATACAATTCTGAACAACCATTTAATCAATAACAAATGTAGAATATTTTGCTTTTTAAATTAATTAATTCATCACAAGGTTTTGAAATTCAATTTTAAGAACTACTTTGGAAAGTTTGAACTAGTGTTAATAAAACATGCAGATGAAATTCTAACACTGACCGCAACAAGTAAATTATGTTTTAAGTATATGTATAAAGAAGTCCATATTGCCATTACCAAAAAGTGTCAGTATTTCTCATCTCCCACAATGTGTCACTGGATCGAGAAATGTGAATGGTATATGCACTTCCGATCATCTGTGGTAATTTTACAGCTTCAAGGTATTTCTTGCTTCTCTAAATTCTAATGTGATGCGTTGAATTCATTACATTCTGAACAGTATGGATCCGCATTAATTTGAAAGGACCAATGGCATTTTACAGTAGGTCCTTCTGAAACAGCGTGCTTGCACATTGTCAGCAGTCGAAACACAGTAGGGGAGCCAAACAGTGCATTTCAAATTGAAAGTATTCAAAAAGCTGAAATATTTAGAATACTGGTGAACTTATGACATGTAAATAGCCCTTCCTCAATCAATTAAAACGTTTAAGGAGTCTTAAATGTGTGTTTTTGCGATGTGCTCCTTTTTAAGGTGATTGTTTGCCAACCATCATCACTGTGAAGGTAGAAATCAATTGTTTGACCTTATTCTAATCACAGGTTTAGACTTGGCTCTTTGCATCCCTTGGGAATGCACACTTTGCTTAGCTGATGGCAAAGCAACTGCACATTAATATTTCACCCGAGTCACGGAAAATCCTCCAGTGACAGTTGTAAAATCCTATCCGTGAGCAAGCTTTCCTTCGACGAATCAGCAAGGCTCACTTTAGTGTTCCTGCAATCCTTCAATAAAACCATGTTTATATCATCTGCTCCGTTTATTTTTTGGTTTCATCGCTCAGGCTACACACACTGACACACATTATCTATGAATGCAAATCTTTTAACTGGTGCTATTAAAGAACAGATTCTACTTTCATTTCCGAGTACCTCCATTCCTATGAATAAATATTATTATTATCCAACATTGCACTCTAGTTCATTTTTTCACCACAGCAAAATGCCATTAATTAGCGTATAGATACATCACTATGTCTGGAGATCAAAAACAGACTGGCAAGGAAGAAATTTCTTTGTTGGTGGAGATGAAAGCTGAACTGTAGCCTAGCTATTAGTCTGTCATGGTAGGTTATGCAGTCTGTGCCCTTTCTAGTGCCATGGTGGTAATTTGAGCCATGAATTGCTGAGAAGGGGTTGGGCAAAGCGCTGTATTGCATGTCTGAAGACTTGCTGAACTGACATAGGCAGTGATTTGTGTCATTCTCCCACTGAGCGCACTGCTTTGTTTCTGAAGCATTCTACCCCCGTTTCTGAATAGCAGAAAATATTTGAAATCATTTAGTTTGGCTTCAAATGGTCAATTAATCTCCTTTACGCTCATTGGTTTTTAACATTTGCTATTTGCCTTATTAGAAAGTGCCAATCTGTGAGCTATTCATGACTTTAAATAACTATACAAATTTGGACACAATTACATAAAATGACTGATTATACAAAGTATGGCAGCATGTGACCACACGCTTTTTAGTCGCTCAGTCAATGATTTGTAGTTTCAGTCACATGTCTGTTGGCTTCACAGCTGAAAGTCGGAAGCTGTCAAGATTGTATGTGATTTTTGGTTCATTCTTGAGTGAGTATAACAAGCTCTTGTTCTGGATATAAACAGACAATAAAAGCCTTTTTAGGTAAACAATATTGTAACTAAATTATATTTTTAGGTTATAACATTGTAACCCAATTTGTCTACTTGTCTACTAGATCCTATATAAGCTCACAATGGGCAAAAGGGGGGTGACAAGTCACATCACAGGGTCACCCAGCATGCACAAATTGTTGTTAGGCACAAATAAATAAAATAATTTGTACAGTTTTTCAACATTGAATGTAAACTGTAGTCAATAAAATACACTTTAAAAAGTATAGTAGGTAGAAAAATACACAATTTGTAAAAATGAGATTCAAAACCACCATCACCTCACTGAGAGACAGCATGGTTAAAAATATGGGAAATATAATCACAACAATGTGGTTTCATTCTGTGTTTGAACAAGATTAGCTTGAAGCTGCTTGAGCTTTGTACCAAGTACTGGGTTAAAATGTTAAGTTAGGAATGCTACAGATTGCATAGAAAAAGAGAGAAGGCAATAGAGCTAACATGTAGACCTGCATCTGATAGACTGCACCCCCACCCCCCGCCCATGTCAATGAAATGCAAAAGCACAATAAAAAGAAAAGAAAAGAAAAGAAAAGAAAAGAAAAGAAAAGAAAAGAAAAAGAGAAAATAATCACAGTATATAGAAATTACTGTTATCCGTTTGGGGAAGTTGGAAAAAAATGGGATATTGCTCAAGACATTGCTACATGGTGGGGTTCTCTTTAAAGGGATGGGTTGAGCAGAATCAAGAGCTTAAGTCACAGTACAATGACTGGGACATTAGGAAGATATTTCAGCCCTTAATTGGTACAGAATCATTAGATCTCCTGTTCTTAAATCAAACTGACATCTGCACCTTAAATTTCATGCTCTGGATATCAGTTTGAGTCACTGGAACCTCATCGGCTTTAAACCCACAATGGAATTCTTGGAGCAATGCTCACTCCTCAATCCAGTTTAAATCACCTAGTTACTTTTCATTTGGCCACAACTTTGAAAACAGACGTCTTTGTTAAGTGATCAGACAAGTCTTGACCATTTCAAAAGCTTTCTATGATTAATCCTCAAATGTTTTGCCACACGTGTTGCAAACAAAGCGGCACAGACAAAACACTGCTTTATCCAGGACAAAAACAGCTTTGAAGAGGAGTAGAAACATGGCTTTAAAGTTGTTAACAAAACTCCTCTTTGATCCAAACTCACACTTTTCTCCCCCAGGAGCAAACTGGCATAGCTTTACAATGTTTATGGTGCATTTGCTTCCCATATTCCTGTCTTTTAATTTTTAATAATGTAGACAATAGCCATTTCTCCACTAGACTGACGCAATTGCCTGCTCACACAGGGTGCATAATTGAAATGCCTCTAATATAAAAAATAGATGGAAAAAGTACACAGACAAAAATGGAACTCTGTTGAAATTTGACAAAGCGCGTTGTGATGCAAATATACAGCATGCGGCACAGGAATCTCTGGCAACTACCTACCCTTGCAGTGAAGAGACTAGCCAAAATGTTCTTTATCCAAGTTTAGGCTGACTTCTGTGCCTTCCAGCAAAAATAATGGGCGAATGTTGCCTCATATAATTAATATTCATGAAACCAGCTGATGAAGAGTACAAAGAGCCACATTCTAGTATAAATGTATATGTATTTGACAGAGGCTCATTTCAAGCTGTCATAGTGCAGTTTATACGCACGGATGTTAGTTTTTTTCACATCTATTCACAATTCTGTGATTTCTATTCGTAATTATGTCTACATTTTAACCTTGCTTGTAGACTTCCCTACACATTACCACTCACTTTTAAGGAGCAAATGGAAGGGGTGAGTTAGGGTTGGGAAAAAAGGAGGAATGGAACTCACCTTATTTTAAATTCCTCTCCTTTAGACACCATACCAGTTTGGCCATTCATCCGTACAGTAATGCATCACTTGCTTGCTGAAACCTTTGGCCAAGATGAATATTTTCAGAAATGTTGGTTTCAATACTGTCATGTATAGTTGTTTTTTTTTCAGGGGGTCTTTTAATTCATATAAAACATGTTATTATGGTAGAATAAATAGCACCTTTTGGATTGGCACGTTCTAGACAATTTACGCTGTGCCCTGTTTCTAAAGATGCATCTAAATTTGTAGCAATGTAGTTGTGTGGAACAGCTACACTCAATAGTCAAATTTGTAGTTTAATGTAACGGAGGAGTTGTTGGAAGAGAATATTAAAGAGCTTTGACAATGCAAAATGTGAAATATAAAGTTTTAATAAATAAACTTTCACCCTTATAAAATGTATTACACATATCTAAAATTGTGGTACATGGAATTCAGTTTAAACAAAGTTGTTCACACACACACACATACACAAAAATAAATTAGATTAAAATGTAAATCAGAATACAGGCCCTGTAGTGAACTGGCATCTTGTCCAGTTTGTACTGCCAGCTTTAACCTAGTGTAAAATGGGATAGGCTTGAACGGACCCCAATTAGGAATAGAAAGTGATTATGGAAGTATTAAATCTTATAATAAACAATGTCCAATAAATGATTCCTTTAAACACTCATGTGCATGTACATAGCCATGTGTATTAAGACAGGGCTAAACTTGCATACAGTCTATTTAAAGTGAACTTTTTGTCCAGGCACATTTATGAAATAAAATTGTGAAAACCCATTGTACACATATTATGTTCATTGTACAAACAATTGATGACATTTTCTTATCAGATCAACGGATAGAATAACCCTCTGAATACAGAAGCAAAATATGACATTTTATCCAAGTCTTGATGATGCTAACAGTTAGTTTAGCCAAAATATTAACATTTGATGCCTTTAAAAGATAGAGTCGGCTTAAAGTGGAGAAGAATTTGAAGAGTGGCATAGAAATATATTCATTTTCTCTGGAACAGGTAAGATACAAGTAAATTTCAAATATTCGCCACAGTCAAATAATGTAATATGTATTTGTTCACTTGTGCACTGGAAGTGAGCAGTTAATAAACTATTTGAGAAATAATTATGGCGACTTCTTATTCTCAACACTATGAAAGGATTCTGTTAGCATACCATGACAATATGAAATGTAATTGAGCCATTTCATTGATTGGTCAGTCTTTATACAATAGTAGACAGCTGAATGAGTCTAGTGGACTATTCTATTTTAAGTTAACAAATATGATCATAAACATACATATTTGTCAATAGTCTGGATAATTGCAGTCACTACCATGCGACAGCCAAGGAACATGCCAATGGCTTAAATTAACCAACATATTCTCTCTTTGGAAATGTATATACTTAGTGCACAAGACAAAAACTCTCATCTTTTCAGCCTATCTAGTAATGGTGAGTCTGGAATATTGGGAGGGTACTAAGCTCCACTCAATGCAAGACCAGATTACCACAAGATCCATAGATTTTAATGGGGTTAAGGTCAAGGGAGTTTGCTGGCCAATTTCGAAAAAGTATACCATGCTCCTTAAACCAGATACTGGTAGCTTGAGTACTGTCTCCAGTTGGGAAATTAAATCTTCACCTCCATAAAGCTGGTCCAACATGAAGCACTCTAAAACTTCCCGGTGGATGGCTGCATTAACCTTGGACCTTAGAAAACTCTGTGGACCTACACAAGCATTTGACATGGCACCCCAAGGGATCACTGACAATGGAAACTTAATACTGGATTTAAAGCAAAGTGAATTCTGTGCCTCTACTCTCTTCCTCTAGACTCTGAGACCTAGATTTCCAAAGGAAATGCAATATTTACAAAGAGCACTCGTCCACAGTCCAGTCATATTTGTCTTGAGGCGAGGTGAGACACTTCTTTTATTCAAGAGTGGCTTGACACGGGGACTGCAACTGCTAAACTTATGTCTTGCATACATGTGTGCATGGTGGTTCTTGAAGCACTCCAGCTGCAGTCTATGGTTCCACAATCCTCTTCAGGATGTGTTTATCCCTATTGCTTGTATACTTTTTCAACCATCTATTTACTCCATTCTCATAATGTGGTTGTACACTCTGTGAACAGCCGGCTCCTTTGCAGTCACCCTTTACGTCTTACCCTTCTTGTACAAGGTGCCAATGGTCATCTTTTAGTCAACTGTCAAGTAAGCAGTCTTCCTTATGGTTGTGTTACATACAGAATAAGGCAGGGAGATCATATATATGCATTTGAAGGTGAGCCTTTTCAGAATATTATAATTTCTGACATACCGAATTTAGGATTTCCATTAGTTGTTCATGATAGTCATCAAAATTCCGTCACCAACTCCAATCAACAAGTGATTTTCCTATGGCAACGCAAACTCGTGTACAAAAATTGATTCAAAGACTCAACTTTAAACCCAGAAACTCTTTTATTTTTACACCTAAAGTGATACTTTCCTCAACAAAGTAAACCACTGCTTAGCATAAGCCGGACATATGTTCTTAGCGCCTGCTTAATCTTGCCTTTGTGAAGCGAGACCTCAAGCCGTCTTTCAAGCAGCTCACACACACTCGAGTACCAGGAATTAATATTCCACCGGCCATATTTCCATTTGTTAGGGCACAAAATCCCTGACTACCCACACAGCTTGAGGGACTCTGGGGGAGCTGAAAAGGTCAAATCCCATACGTGAAAGGAGGAAATGAATACTTCACAATGAGAAAAAAAAAATAAGAACAGGCAGAAGGTTCAGAAGTAATAATGGCAAATATATACTTTTTATATATATTTGATCTTAGAGGCTTTAAAAATGGAAAGCTCTTCTCAAGTAAATGAAATGAAGTAAGCTAGTTATGATAGAAACTATGGTCATTTTGTTAAATGTACAATATACATATTTGTGACAGCATTTTTAATATTACGTAAAATAATAATAAAGAAATTAACATTTGTTATTTTATTTTTTCCACATGAAAGTAATTTATTTTATTTATAGGTAATGAAACGCATTACTAGAAAGAAGCCATTTTTCAAGTAGGCATGTGTGCAGTCTTTTGAGATAGTGAGAAAAAAAAATACCACAGTGTACATAATATTGTGTTTTAGACAGGGGGTGCTAATGTAAATGTTGCCCATGGGTCGACACTCTAGGAATACTTGTATTATTTCAGAGTTGTTCACATTAGACATTTCTGAGCCAGTAACGGTTGATATAGACTTCACAAATGTGTAGTTGAAACAGCAAAACACACATGACACCAAACATTCATCTGAGATTGATTACAGACTGATATATGATAATTGTCTCCATTTAGGAGTTTAAGACTATGAATATGTGTTGTGTTTGTTCATAATGACTGATACTTCTTGCAAATCCTGAAACAAAACAAAGCATACTTGTGTGAGAATTTATGTGTTTTAGTAAATATAGAGTTTATTTAATATTTTAGATGCATACGAACCTAAGAGACAACAAAGTATTAATCCACAGTGTTTAATATGACATCTGCCTTCAATATATACAGCTAAAACAGCTTCAACAAAGAAAGGAAAATGCAGGTTGGGAACAAGGAATTGTCCACAATCACTTGGTTTCATTGCACCAGCTCCAGGACAACAATCCTACATCATAACCCTTCACAGTTGGCAAATACCGGCTCCTCTCTTGTCTGACCAAGGTGCATCGTATAAACACTAGACCACAGGGTTCTATATTTAGGTTCTAGTCTGTCAAGTTCGTATATCTATATTTATATCTTTATTTAGGTTTTGTAGCAGTGGGCAAAAAAATTGCAATATTTGTGGAAAAAAAGCTATTCGTAACTATGGTAACACCACAAAGAGTGAGGATTCTAGTTGATATTCACTTATTAAGGACCTTCAACATTAGTTGCCAATATAAACAAACCTGTCTATCATTTTTTTGTGATCATTTTATTTAAATTGTTTTAAATATTGTTTTTAATTATAAATTTTATAAGAAAAAGATCATATGTTTTAGATTTTATGTAAACTTACTTATTAAGTGTTTTAAGGAAACATTGACTTCATACATCCCACCCCCTGTATATGTTGTATGTTATTAATTAACACCTTTACTCTAGTATTAAATATCTGATATTCAATTTTAATAATAACAACAATAAATGGTAATAGGGGAAGATGGGTTAAAAGTGATTTTACATTGTACAACCCTGACAGCCGAGCACTTTTGTTGCACTTTTGTTGCTTTTTAATATGCCATTAGAAATGGCTCTAGGGCAATAAATATCATCTTGAAAGGCACTGTTCCTCCCCATCTCCCAGCATGCACCCTGACATTAGTGCCATTAGAAGCTCATAGATCTGTCCTTAAGAACGTCTGACAGGCTAATCTATTTTACAGCCTCTTTTACAGGTCTGTTCGGAGGCAATCCAACTGAGGAATTCACATCACTTGATGAAGTGAAAGTTTAGAGACAGCAGCATTGCAAGGAAGAGGGGCACTTCAGCCATCCATTATCCAGTAATGGACTGAGAGGAAAGTGAGAACTGCTGGTAATGGATGGAGTGGGTGGTTTCCTGTTGGATCGTATGCTTTAATTGAGCTGATTGCCTGCTGATGTCCAAGTGTGGACAAAGGGTCAAATGATCTATTCAGATCAAGCAGCTATCTTATTTATTTACTATGTTTGCACCAGTTGCACACTGACATGTATTACCGCAAGAGGATCTACATTCTCAATTTTCACAACTCAACTATGACTGAATGAAAAGTGACGGTGCAAACTCAAAATGTAGTGCAAAATGAATAAACCCTTATATAATCCAATGTTAAATTTATGGAAATACTGCTCTGCCCATGTGCACATACATACTTGTAACCATACATGCTGTGTTCGCCATCTGTAGGATTACAAATGCTACTTTTCAAACTTAAAAAAGCAAATCAAGGATTGTCTTCAAGTAGGAGCTTCTTAGAGTGGCACAGATGAATTTGGCACAATTGAATTCCTTCAAATGCAAGACCAATTCTGACTTTAGGTATGCATCCTGTATTTGTGATATCAGCAGAGACACATTTTGAGTGCAAATATATTCACAAGTCTATAAAAAAGGTGCCTTTTTTCAATAGAAATTTGAATAGTTTCTAAAAAGCATGTTATATTGTTTGTCCATTGTACAAAAGATGTAGTAGCAGTTTTCCGGCAATACAGCAGACACTAATGTCCAGAAAAATCGTAGAAATTAAACAGTATCAGGGAAAAACTGGAGAACCCCTTCCAAAGTGAGTGCAATAAAAGAGAGCTTATAACCTGAGAGGAAACACCTGGCAAACCAAATCTGGGTGCATGTTATTTTGAATCTCTGCAAGGAATGCTTTAAAAGAAAGGTATAGGAGGTACATTAGTGATTCTTGCCTTTGATCCCTAGCCCAGAGACTAGTTGGGATACCTTTAAATGGTGTTTATGTCTTTGATCTAAGTGTGTCACCAATGAATCACCAACAAACAATCTATTGATTTCCCATTTTATGAAATTAAAGAGGGCATTAAAAGAGGAAAAAAGAAAACTACATTTCTCACCAAATGTAACGCATCATCTAAAAGGTAGGAGATTTCTAGGAGACAATATTTACATGTAAATGTTCAAGACAGCCATGCCCTTCACCAGAATGCCCTGTCCTGATAGATCTGCTGCCATGTCATTTGCACTATAGCACAGCCAGTGATCATGGTGTGTTCTGATGTTCCATCAAAGGCTGACATAATGCAGAAAAAATGTCTGGTGCATGTTACCGGCTGAGGGACTTACAATATCACAAGTGATGTCACTGCTTTTTAAAATGTTGAGGGTTGACTCCTCAGTTTGTGTTTTGATTTCCTGTCTGATAAACTTTTTACTTATCTGAAGGATGGTCATATAGATGGTTTTATTTCTGATATTTATTGACTAAGTGCTCAGTAACTTTGTTTATTGTACTTGTATGATGTCACTGAAAAATTTCACAGCAATCAAACCGACCAATCCCACACCTTACAGTTCACAGACATGCTGTTATAAGTTGTTTTTTTGAAGTGCACAAAAGGCTACATTGTAGGGGTCTGCGTCTTCATATAAATATAAATTGGGCAATTTCAGCACAATTTTCCAGTTTGAAAGCTGTTTACAGAGATCCCAAGTGAAACCTGTCATTGACCTGTCATTGAACAGTGCACAAAGCATCTCATGTGCTTTGTTTCTCAATAAAAAAAACCCATGGAACCAATTAGTGAGGCTGTAACCTGCCTCACATCTGTTTGCATATTAACCATTTAATAACTTTCAAACCAAAAACATGGCGCTTTCAAACACATTTGCATTGCGGAGATCATATTGGCAAGGCTAAACTCAGAAAGGCTTTGGCCCATGGGATTGTTGGCTGCTATGCTAGCGTAGAATGCTAAAAGGAAATGTGGTTGCTTAGCTGCCTCTGAATTATTCAGAGCTAATCTGTTTTTGACTGCACAATTTCTCTATAACACTGTTAATACTCACGCTCTCAGCAAAAAAGCTTTAAACTGAGCAAAATTACTTGTTTTTCCCAAGGCTGAGATTTGACAGGATTTTAAAATCCATTACTCAGAAATTATTTTCAACATCTAACACACAGTTTTTATCCATGTAGCCAAAAATACGTTTTATAATCCAGCATTGTTAAGTAAATGCAGGATATGAAACTAAAAAGAGGTCATACGTGCATTGAATTAACTTTTAACACCGTGTACCTCAAATAAACCAGAATGTTTATTTGCATTTACATTTTTGTTTATAAGCTGGTTAAAATAGCATCACTGGAAGTGGAAAACACACATAGGCTCAGAGAAAACCCCAATGGTGCATTACTCATGTTTTAGAAATTCTGTTTGAAGAAGCCAGTTAGACCGAAGCTTGTCTATGGCTCTTAGCTTCTGGTATTAATGCAGGATTTGTGGTTGTTCTGTTTCCAACCTGTGCATTTGCCTTTTAAACTCATGGAGATCAGTCTGCGCTCCAATGTGGAACCTGCAGCTTAAAGCACTTCCCCAGGCCACAGGTAATCTAGTATGCTGTGCTGCATACCTGAATACATTTCCTATTTCAATAAAAAAAAGTGCCAGAGTAAAATGAGTTACGCCTCCATAAACCAAAGCTGGCTGAAATGTTTTTTAATGCACTGTTCATAACTTTGCATTCAAAGGGAATTGGTGGTGTTAATCTGTCTGGAAGATTTACTGTGTACAAACTGTTGAATAATGAAGTCATGAGCCGATAATTAACATTTTGACATTTCACGGGATAAATGAGAAATGCCTTTCACTCTAATCTGTCTTTGATATCAATGCAGCAGAAATAATAACAAAGCACAAATGCATTCTTCTCCCTGGCCCACTGGCGGTATAGATAACACTTTCTGTTTGTGTAAAAAAAATAAAACGATTAGCTCTGAAATATGAAATAGAGTACCTTTAATCAAAAATTCAAAACATCACTCAATGACATCACCGTGGCAACAGGGAAGCAGTGTGTGCTAGCTGAAAAATGATAAGATAGCTGATAAACCATCAGAAACGTTTCAAAACATTTCAGGTTATGGAGTTTTTGAAAGTCTGTAACATGTTGCAAACATGTTAATAATAACAAGTGCAAAATATTTTTTTTTAAGCTTAGAGTAAGATTGTAAAATATTAGGGATGCAACAGTACACAAAGTTCACGGTTCAGTACATTCAGGATTTTTAACTACGGTTTTCGGTTTGGTTCTAATGGCTTTGCAAATTATAATTTTTTTAACCATTCTTTATATGGATCACATGAACAGAGTTTGGTAGAATTGACGTTATTTTGCTAAATCAGACATAGACACACAATTTTAGCAAGATGGACATGAGCTTCTTCAGCAGCAAGCGGATTAGTGTGAATCAGGGATTTAAGCCAGGCAAAAGTTACGGACACCCAGGGGTCCTGAAACCAGGAACAGCTGTCTGAAGATGTTTCATATGTTACCTTATTACATCTGATAAAACACTGCTGGCACATGAACACATTTTTGTTTATCTGCTTTTTTCCATCAAACCATAGGTTTAAAAAGTTGACTGTGTCTCTTTATAGCGCTGATCATCCCTCTACTGGCCAAGTGAAACATGAGAAGTCCCACCCTCTTACTTTTGCTCTCGCTGATTGGATATTTACGCGAAGGAGTACGTTGATTGGATGTTTGCTCAAGGAAATGTGTTTCTTTCCCTGACATCTGACTTTTCACATGTGTAAACTAATAATACAGGAGTTATTCAAATGAGAAACTGAAAAAGCGTGGTTCACAAGCTCATACTGATCCGACGAGGGTGTACCGAACAATTGGGTACAAAATACCCATCTTACTTTTATTTTAGAGTTAGCCTTGAACATTGTGTTATCAATTCCCAATAAAATAGCAGTGAATCAAGGCAAACTTAAAAAGATAGTGTAGCACTCCTAAAAAAGGTGTAAAACTGCCACTGGCTGCTTACACATGGTTCATTGTCAATGGGACGCACGTGAGTGAGTGCACATCACACAACGCTACATTGATCCCGTTTGTACACCAATCGGCCTAAATTAAATATTTCACCATTTTAGAAGTGGACTGCAGAAGCCATACCGATATCAATCTGCCGGTGACAGAAGCAAAAGCAGGTTGGTAATTAAACGGGGCGCTGATGTAAACAACCACATTTGTCATTGAAAACAACATTTGGAACTCACAGTACATATCATCTTGATTTGTACACACATTATCATAGATTTTGCAGATGTTTCAAACAAAGAAATCTTGTTTGAACACCCCAATAGTTTCAAATTCACTTAAGCACTTCCTTACGGTACAATTTGGTCAAAGTCTGTATTCCCTCAGTGATTGTTCTACAGCTTGACAGGAAAGATGGATGATCATTTTCAATATATATATATATATCCTAAAGATACAGGGAACAAACGTGATGCAAAATATGACCTCCATCTTGTCAGCAGGTAAATTACATTGTGTAACCATCCAGTGCAAGCATACATACACCTCATTAATCACCCTTACGTTAACAACCATCAAGCTATCTTGTAACCGAAACGCTCTTGATCAGTGCATCGCTTCTCTAACAATTACAAAGGTTATTCTTTTAAGAGGTTATCATTAACACCCTCAGCTCAAACGTTTCGATTCTCTTGTCTTTTTCACCATCTCAGCTCTCAGGAACTCATATTTTTTAGGCTTCAGCTTCAAGTTTAATGGATCACAAAATAGGCCATGGTGCTACAGAATCCGCTGCATGTACAATGTTTGGGCCACTGGTTCTGATTGAGAAGGGTAGAGTTCTGCAAGGGAATGAATAATGCATTGGTGAAAACTAGCTGTGTGAGAAGCGTTGAGATGTCGGCACTGTTCTCACTGTTGAGAAGAACAGTGGAAGAGACATGCTAATAACAGCTTACCCTGTTTGACTTAAGACGCAAGGCACTAAATTGATACCTGAACCCAAGTCTAGTCTCCGTAGCTGACTAGCTAATAGCCATCTGCCTCTGCTTTCCTCTTAGAAGTTGTTTTAAAGAGACACAAGCCTAAAATCAAACAGGGAATTACAGCAAAGAAACTAAGAGAAATGCAACAAAGAAACAAGGCTTTTTTAGGTCGCAGATCACATTTCTTGCACTACTCTTGGACTAATCTTGGCAGCTTGTAGGAGGTAGCAAGAATCAGAGGCAACTTTTAGAGGAGAACTCAAGGCAAGACAACTGTGAAATTAAACGGAGGTCTCTTGTGCTTGGAATGACACTAATTGTTGAATTGATTTATCTCAAGGTGGTAACTCTAGATCCACTTAGTCCATCCGAAAGATATAAACCAAGTCAGTAGCAACAAATATTAATGATTTCCCAAGCTAATTATTAAGACAACTTTTAAGAACAATTAATTGATTTGGTCATTATGTATGAAATCAACTAAGTGATTACAACTTGGCAAAAATGGCAAATTGTCTTTAGATTCACAAAGCCTTTATTATACAGTCTTTGTAGTAATTTTGTAGTTTTTGAAGTCTGCATGGGGACATTTTTTTATTCATGACTTAAACCAATTTATCTTCTAGGAGCTACAGTACACTCCAATATGTTTCAAGCTCTAAGTGCACAAACATTAACATCGCCCTCTCGCAGGTGGATGATATCAAATTGCACCATAGCTTAATGGTTATAAAATCTATCATTTTTTATTTTCCAATGACTTTTCAAACTGTTTTAATAAAAAGTGTTTTCCTAGTTTCTTTTAAAAGTTGTATTATTTTGCTAAATTAAATAACAATCAAATGACCCTTTAAAATGATCCTGAATGAGTGCGGACTTGGGAAGGGCAATATTTCATTTTGGCAATTGACTGGTTTAAATCTTCTTATGGGGAAATTGTATTTCTGATGAAGTAGTTCAGAAATATAGGTAGAGCTAGTACTATGATTTTTTTCTGGGGTAATACAATCTCAGAATGCCTCTATTTAAGATTCAAAAAATAAAACCTTGGATGAACATCATTCATTATGGGGAGGCTGTTTTACATATATTACATTTCCTGCAAATCTGTATCAGCAAGCAAGTTCAAATGGATATTGGAACAGTATTTAATTAATAATTTTAAAAAGCACATCGCAGTGCCACGTTGTGTTGTGCTGTATTTATGTATTTCGAAAAGCATCAACCACCTTAACAATGCTCATCTCCAAGCAACACTGGTATTAGTTTGACCACTTAAAATGCATCAATATTAATATCCAATGCACCTAATCACAGTGGCAGTGAAGAACAAAAACGACAAGTTCCCAATGAGAACTGAAGACAACTGTGAAATTAAAATGATGTCCACTTCCAATGATAATGACACTAATTGCTGAATTGATTTATTCGAAAGGGAACTTTTGGTTCACTTAATCCATCGTTTAGATGTAATTCAAGTAGTGCTGCTTACACTAATGAGTTCCCAAGCTAATTATAAAGACAAGTGTCACAAAATATTGATCCCATTTCAAGGCGACACCTGCAGGGTGAACTGCAGAACTTGAAATTTACAAACAATTAGGATTCAAAGAGCTCATGGCAGTATGCTTAGGCTTTCCGCAATCTTTCAGCTGTGGGGGAGAAAAAGAAAGAAAGTGTGATATTCAGTGACATGGAGTCAACAGAATGTTGCACTACTCTAGCACACTCCAGGGATAGGAAACATGTCAGAGTTGGTGGAGACGAGATTGGTTTGTTATAACAAGGAATCTTTGAGGAAAGGCATGGCTTATCATATATGCATCAGAGAGGTGTAAACAATTTGAAGCGCAAGATAAAATTAATGTATTTATTTCTAAACTCAAATTGACCGTTGAAGCTTTTCATTGTAGATGTTGAACCTTCATTTTAAGGGAAGCGATATCCCAATTCATGTCACCACAAGTGTCAGTGCAGAAGAAGCACTTCAACACCCACCTCATTAATGTTTAGTCCACACTCTCAATTTCAAGCAACGGTTTCACAATTGTAGTCATTATGTGACTGTGGCCTTGGAAAAATGAGATGCCAACCTTCCTAGATGGCATATTTGCAAGGGATACAAAGATCATTACTTCTTTTCCCAAAGAGCCACCTACCTAAGAGTCACACTCAGATCTCTTAGTATATGGGTGGTTGACCAGTAACACAAATCTGATTGTCTGGATGTCTCATAAAGATAAAAAAGTAATATCTTCAACAAAATATATTTAATTGTTGTTCCTCTGACAAGATATAGTAAAATTCTACCAAACGTGTTTTGGGTATATTCAGATTTCTACTTATATTTTTGATCCAAACATAAAAGATTTTCAAAATAAAAGTGTGACATTCACAATTGTGACAAAAAAGAAACAGCTTTGTTAGTGGTAATTCATGTAAATATCAAATAGAACACATGGATATTAGGATCAATAAGATTCTCAAGTAATGTCTGTAATGTCATGTGCAAAACGTTTACCCAACATCTACACAACTATATCTTAAAAAGCCCTTTTCGAACCTCACAACTTCTTGATTACACTCAAACCGCAAAAAGCGCTCAACATCTAAACTCATTTAAAATAAATCAATGGCTTTTCTCCTTGGCTGCTCTCATCTCAGCCATGAGCATCAAAACACTCAAACTGAATCACAACCTTGGCTGGATCTTTTGAAATTTTTATGAGATTTTAGACGACACTTGCAGCCACTTCTCTGCAGTGGTCAAGGCAGGTTAGGCTGAAAGACATCTTTGAAATGCACATTAGATCAAGAAATAAATCCAGGTCATATGTGCAGGTCAAATAAAATTAATCTTGTTTTGCTACCGCCAACAATAATTCACTGTGGACAGATCATACAGGATCAAACAACTATCAATGGGGCACTTATCTATATTTACTTATCTATTAAAGCATAGGTGGGTAACACAGTTTAGATGCAACCTTCATGAAACTACTTCATTCTACTTATTAAGCTCTCCTTGTTTTGTTTAATGTTGCCAGTTTTTTTCCCCTGAAGCATGGCTGGAAGTTGGGACTGCAGCCCACCAGGAATGACTTTGCCCACACCTGTATTAGAGTAACAAATTCTCAGATATTTTAGCTTGCTAGCACAGACTATAAGCATTAGCATATGCTATCATTAGCTTTCTTTTTTTTTTAGAGCAACAGTTTATTATAGATAAAAACTTTGTAGAAAACAAAATTCTGCTTAAAACGAAGGGCAGGAGCATGTAACCCACGCCAGAGAACCATACCAATAAGTTATCAGAGCAGCTCTCTGCTGAAGTGTCTTCCCACCCCAAGAGCCAGGTAAATACAAGTGGGGACTTCAAGTCAGGATATAAAAGGTGAGAACTTCTAACTTGTAAATACTAGCCAGAGGAGTCACATGCGTATTATTCCGTTAAGTAGATCAGGAATGCAGGACATTAGCAGGAGTCTGGAACAGTGTTAATCATAAGTTAGTAAAGGAGCAGATTGAGATCAAGAGGAAGTGAGGTGAATATTCAGCCGCAGCACTTTGTAATTCGTGGATCATGGCTGAGAACTATACTCCTGACAGTAAGATTGTACTAATTTAATAGATTTAAAAAAATGTTCTCAATATAGAAATATTACATTTTTAGCTTGCTAGCACAAATTGTAAA
Source organism: Danionella cerebrum (assembly GCA_007224835.1). Taxonomy (NCBI): domain Eukaryota; kingdom Metazoa; phylum Chordata; class Actinopteri; order Cypriniformes; family Danionidae; genus Danionella; species Danionella cerebrum. Next base: position 215,683 of record SRMA01026183.1, on the reverse strand, counting down.
CATTAGCAGATGCTATTTTTAGCTTGATTTATTACCAGATTAGAGATAAATAAAAAAATGAATTACATTTTGGATGTAAAAATCATTTCCTAACCACAAAACATATAAAGCAGAGGTTTATCTCCATAGGGTTTTGAGCCCAGAAAGCCATTTGCTTAACATTTGAACATATTTAGCATAGCATATAATATTGCAGATAATACTGTGATTACAATTTGTTTCTGGTAACATAACTCTTTGTGTCCCTGATTTTCATCTATTCTATTTAACTCTGTTCCTGTACATGCCATTCCTTTGCCTTGAGCAGGAGGTTTGCTCTTTGTTGTGATCTACATATGTTTTGATCTCACATGATTGTGTTTATGCTGTTGCTTCTGTCAGTCTCGCTCCTCCTTGCTCATTTATCTCATCTGTTTCTCACCTGCTCCTCCTGTTAGCTCCAGTGTTTTCATATGTTCATAGTTTGTTCATGTTTATCATTTTATAAGTTCTTGATTTTGTAAAGCCCATTGCAGATGTGTTACCAATCTTTTCCAGTGTTTGCCACCAGGACCTGCCTTGTTTCTTGAGGATATGAACGTACGATGCAATAGTCCCTCCTGTTATGCCCTAGTGTGGTGTTTTGGGGAGGAAAGAAGTAGGAAGTTTGGGCACCGGCAATGTAGGACTGCCCTAATTCTACTGTGACATAAAGGTTTAATTGGGAACAAGGTGGTAGCCCTGATTACTTTTCCCAAAATGTGTAATTATACAAACATACGTTGTATTGGTTGAACATAAGTGTGAAGATCTTCATCTCTAAAGTGCTTCGGGTATACTGAGTTATTGTTATCAGGTACATTAATATGTTTTGTATAGTTTAAAAAGGATCCTGATTTATGTTCAGTTTAGTCAGGTTTCCTTCTCTTTAGTGTCCCATCTTACGTCATGAGAAATTTAATTTTGACAGCCTTAGAATGGGCTCACTATCTTTGAAGTATTGTAACATTTGCAAATTTCTCTGGGTGTGGCTAACATAGTGACATCCCACCAGCTACAGTTGTGTAGAAATGTTTTTTTATAATTTTTTTTTGTATTATTTGTATGTATTTATTTCTACACCATTTTACCATATTTATCCACTTTTTAACCAGACATAATTCCTCAGCCCTAGGTACATTACAAGACAAAGTGTCCTTGTTCTTTCTAAAGATACGGTCAACCAGGGATACATCATCTCAAGAGTATTACACTAGCATCCTTTTTGATGTGCTCTCAGGTGCATCTTCTCCAGTGAACAGAAGCTCAGTGAGCACGATTAATTTAAACCAAATGTTTCATGGTAAAACAGTGACGTCAGCAGTTATGGACACATATGTAAACGTACTGTTGCTGAAGATAATGAAGTTGAAGACATTCTAGATCACACAGCACTGTGTTCTCAAGCAAAAAATTGTTTCCTTCATCTCCCACAGGATGGGAGTCGTTCCACTTGTGTGCCAAAGCAATAAGAGTGATAAACAGCGCGGAATGCCACTCATGCAGGATAATCATAGACACAAATTAGAACCATTAATAACCGTCTCCTCCTTTTGTATCATGAATGGACTGTAAATCATGCCAGGAATTTGTAGAATGAAGCCATCATGTAATCTTGGATTTTGATCTAAGAAGTTGCCTGACCAAAGATAATGTGAAAAGGGCAGATTTATTTATGCTGGAGCCTGTCGTATGGTAAAAGCCTGTTCACATGCACAGATTTAGGTGGTAACATCGATGCCTGCATTACATGCAACTAGAGCCAAATATCACTATAATGTCAAGTAATCATCTAGAAGTTTGGCTAAAATAACCTTGCCGTGTAACATTTTTGCATATATAAATAAAGCTACATTATATGCAGATGGCAGAAGTATTTAATAAGAATACTTTATAATTAAAACATGTCACTTTTGTGAGCAGTCTTGATGTGAAAGATTTTTTTTTATTTTTTTTATTAGGACTCGAAGAGTAGTCCACCAGCCAGGAACAGTGAATGAAAATGTTCCGGTCATTTCTGAGACTCATGCTTCTGGTGAGCATGTGATGTTGCAAGAGAAGGTGAAGATGCCGATCTTGTAACTTTTTTGTTCCCGAGCATCAGTTTGCATCCAGCATTTATGAGAAAATATTTGGTTGTGGTTTAGAATAATAATTGTCATATTCTGTACCAAAACGGTTTTAAATGTAAAAGATCACATGTGCTTCCATTTAAAATCTGAAATGTGAAAATCTGATAGCAAAACCATTCGTTATATGACTTTAAAAATCATAATCTGTCATGAGTCTACATGGACAAATAAAGTTTTTTATAAAGGGGGTGTCCCACACCTTTAAGACGCAAATGGGGGTATTTCCCATCATTAAACCATTTCCCAGTATCAAAAACTTTGGTTGTCGTGTTTAAGGTTGCATTAAGTAGTACCACCACCCCCACAGAACAAACATAGGAGATATATATAGAACACAGCCTTTCAGATCCTTGATTCACTTTCAAATATTATAAATTATTTCTTGAGGAACTTGTTTGCTGTAGCTGACATGTTACCCAAGATAATAGCATGAAAGCAAATCAACCTCTCTTCTTGAAACGTACATCTTTGTTCTAAAAAATGAGAATCTTTTCATGTTCAGTGAAAGTATTCCAGTGATGAATGACTAGCATAATTTCTCAGATGTCTGCTAATGCCAAAAAACAATAAAGTTGTTATTAAAATAACAACCAGCCATTTATTAATTAAAGGCTGTTTTGTTTTGAGAACAGTTAATCTTCAGAGGCTTTGTGTTTTTAATTTGTCTGACTCACCAGCTTCTCGTGAAATCTGCATGAAGGCCTCGACCCCTTTCTCGCCATAATTTCCCTCCGAGGCCACCGTGGACACATAGTTCCATCCCATTGCCTTCACTATTTCCACCATGGCTTTTGCTTGGAAGGAGTCGGGTGGTACGACACGAGAGAAGAAATCATACCGACGGCCATCGCTCAGTTCTGGAGCCGTGGTGGCGTAGCTGATCTGAGGAATCTAAAAGCAAACCAAAGCAAAATGGTGAGATTCAATGTAGTTGTGGGAAGATAACTGCATGTGTCCAACTTTTATTTCTGTGTGGTCTCGTGATCTACTGATGGAGAGCTCCTTGCCAAGATTCTGTGTTGAATGTTAATTACTCAAACTTTAATTGGGAATTGTATCTGCCATCTCTGGTTGACGTGGTTTTAATCTAAATGCTGCTCTGCAAGAGATTCACACTTTTATTAAATTGGAACTGACTCTTTTTTTGTGCTTCTTTTTTCTGGCAATAATGACCACAGCTGTTCAGCTTTTCCAGTATAAAACTATAGATTCAAAAAAAAGATGCGGGCATAGCTGCACATTTATCATCTAGGACAAGCTGCATAATAAACTCATTGTTTTTTGAGTTATGTAATGAAACAGCAACTGAAGCGCTTAAGTCATTTACCTCAGACGAGCTCATGTCGAGCAAATACATTGACACTAAAGGAGCCATTATACACCACTTAGCATGGAATTCCACAGATTGCATTCCCTAATGTATCGCCCAGGGTGAAACTTGTTACAAACTCTCAAATTCATGAACATCTTCTGGCAGCTGAGCTTTTTATGTTATGAACATATGCTTTCAGTAGAAAATGAACACATTATCACTGAAAGCTAGAAATACGCACTGTATATTGGAAAGTTTAAAATAAAAAATTGCCTCAGGAACAATTTCCATACACATCACACAAATTTAGTTTTGAAAATTTAGTGGAGATCACTAGACAAAAACTGGTCACATTATGAATAGAAGTCATGCTCATTATTGCCTACAGACAATGTCACATACACCCAAAGTGTGACTTACATTTAGAATTTTGCTTAAATAATTGCAAAAGTGTACATTCTAAAATGAGATTTACCAAATGTACTTTATTTAATGTCTCATTTTAAATTAAGCTTTAGGATCACCTGGACATGTTTACCAAAACTCAATGAGAAAAATCCAGAAATGTTTACAACCAACCAATTTGAGCGATGGATAATATAGTGGGCGGTACGGTGGCAAAGTGGGTAGCCTTTCAGTTGGAAGGTTGCTGGGTCGAGGGTAGCCTGTGCATCCAATTTGCAGGATGTACCCCCACCTGAAGCACTTAAGGGATGTAAAACCTTAATTTATCCCGTAAAACATGAAAACACATTTTCACACAGGGGCATAGGCAATTTATCACTGATGGACGAATTGAGAAAACAGACAGTGTAATCATTTATAAGCATAAAACATTTATATTGCATATGTATTTCTATGTAATCAAATTTGTTCCTGATACAAAACATGGTCTTAAAGGTCAGCGCTCTAGTGTGTGTCAAAGAAATGAAAGAAATCTCTGAGAACTTAATTTGCACCGAGTTTCTTTGCAATTATCTTCAAGCTTTTCTCCAGTTGACACAGGTCTGGGATTACTTGATCTCTGACCAGGCTGGGGCAACCATATTCTTCTAACTCTAAGTTAATTCCCTCCTCTGAAGACGGCTTCCTGCTCGTCAGCCAGCGAACTTTACTCAAACACTTTTCCCCCAATTAGCCTTTTGATCTTTTAATGTTGAGTCAAGCTAAGCTTTATATATATAAAGCTGACTGTCTAAAACGACGGCAGTGAAACAACACACCTTAATCAAAATGTCAGTAAAGTAATTAACCAAAAGTCCATTGTTTTTTCAGAAGCTGAAAAGTAGAAAAGACTTGTTATATACAAAAGATCATTGTTGATTTAATGGGTTTATTTAATTGTTTTTTTTTCTGTCTGAATCTGTGAATGAAACTTGGCTGTTTCTGCAAGGATTCTGCAACAAACAACTAATGCTCATCATCACTATTAATCAAAAATACTTAAATGTTCTCATCAATACTTCATTAACTTCAGTGCATTTGCACCCTCTCTGAATGGATTTAATTTTACTCAGAGCATTTTTGTGTTTATGTTATCACACGTTGTTTCACTGCTCAGTAAATTGAAACTTGAATACAATTGTGTTTCCTTAGTATATTTGTTTAACAATGTTTTTTTTTTTTTACATTCATGTACTGACTGAAGCAAATAAAATATGCTTTTTTGACTTTGTCCTCAATGAAGATTCAGAAGTAACAGATATCACAGCCACATTTCCAGCAAAAACACATTTTGGCTGAAAGTGAGGTCTAAAGATTTTCGAAAGAAACATTTCTCTGTTTTCCTTCTCTTTATTTTACTCCTGTTGTTCATTCTAAGACAGACGCACAAATATTATGTATCTAGATTGTAGCCGCAGTCATTGTAGGCTGTCAAAAGTGAGTTTATGTGTCCATAAGGAAGACAGGAAGAGCAGCAATGAACATTGTTCAGGTTAGAGATGGTGCCCCATTATCGGACTCCATTATCTTGTCTATCAGTGTGAGTGATCTGAAGGTGGCTGCTACTGTGTCCCCAGAATCTAGGCACCTGATTATGTCAAGTCAGGAGGTGTAGGAATAAGGTGTTCTGTCTGGCCATCAATCAGGTAAAAGCTGTTTTTTGCTGAACCACACAAACAGAACTCAAAGAATTTTCATTCTGATGTGAATACTAGCATTAAGTATAGCCCATATTATCAGAAAGTGCTTAGATTCAAAATATGTATTATATTGTATATACTCTGTGGGTACTAGTAGGTGCGGTAGGTCCTTATCATCTAGATCTAAGGTAGACAGTGCATAAATTCAAATCGATTGACTTTATTATGAACCGAGTTCTCTAATTATTTCTATAATAAGGCAGATATGATTTAGCAGGCAACTGAAAACTACAGAACAATCTTAAAGCTACAATTTCAGTGACCTGTTCTCTTGTATCCAGATACAAGTTGCGTTTCATCCCTGATGATATTTTGATAGCAATCAATTCAGCCTAAAACATGCATTTTCATGGGTCCGTGTTTAGGTTCTTACTGTCTTTCATAGTAGATTTAAATCTGTTCAATGGAATGGCTGTGAATTTATCTATTTAAGGCCCAATTAAATATGCATAAAAACATAGGTAGTTGTGTCGTCCCTCTTTTGAGTCAAGAGCTGATAAGTATCGTCAGGTCACTGGAGTGAGCTTGTTTCACTATTTTGTTTCTTGTATGTGTGCACATCATCTAGTGCGTGGTGACAACCCACAATCGAGGCAGGGATTCCTGACAACTTACCAATTGTGACTTTTGATGACCCCGCTCCAGACAGCCAATTGATTGTTCGCTCCAGCTAACAGAACACTCAAGGTGAATTCACCACTGGAAACCAGAACACTATGGGAACTGACTGCCCTTCCTCTTTTCTCTCCAGAGCCCTTTATATCACCAATACATACCTCTCCCTGAAAATATTACGAGAATCACCCAACAGTTTCATTGTTAAATTATAATAAAACTCCCTTTGTGGCATGTTTATTGTCTTTATCAGAAATCTGTACCCATCCCTCAATTGCCCTGCTACACATATTGATGCAGATCATCTGCAAATGTCTGTTTCAGTGGATAAATTGAACTCCAACCACTGCTTTTGTATAGTTCTATAATACAGTTAGTTGACATGGAGTTAATAAACGCAAGGTCTGGCTCACTAATAATTTCTTTCAAATGAATATAATCCACGTGCATAGTATCAGTCCAAATACGTATCTAGAACCTGTCCACAAAAAGCTTGTAAAATACAATCTTAGTGTCTAATCAGGTGAACAGTGTAGCTAAAGATTGTTTACTGAGGACGGACAGACAATCCTGAATTAATGTGTGTGGGAGTGTGTCACGGATGCATTAATCTGTTCACGCACTGACTATTGCAATGCTTTCTACTTTGGGGTCAATAGGTTGCTGTTAGCCAGATTGCAAGCCATTCAGAATGTTGCTCCACAATTCCTGACTCATTCCAGGAGGCAATGTCATGTCAACACTATTCTGTTTGAACTTCACCGGATCCCAGGTGAATTCAGAATTGAACATAAATGTGTACACCCCTTGCAATCAGATAGGAAGTTACTGCTTACAGTGCCTAAAGGCAACTCAAAGGGCGCAACCTTGTAATTGTTGTATAATACTCTGCTAAGTGACCGTTGAAAGCATTTATGTTAGTGGTGAGGCGATTTATAAATACATTTTTTAAACATTCTGCAATGGACTAGCGACCTATCCAGGGTGTACCCCACCTCTAGCCCGATGTGTGCTGGAGATCCCCGTGACCCCAAAAGGGAATAAGCGGGTTAAAAGAAGTAAATTCATAATTTAATTCATTATATTTTATGAATTTATTGCTATAGAAATATTGTCAGTGTAGTTGCAATTTTCCCAAACCTGTATTGTACAGACATTCATATATTGTAAATGGTACAATTGGTACAGATTGACAATGTCAATGAATGGCATGATGACATCTGAGTCTCTTTTCAACTTGCCGTACCCAGAGATACAAAATGAATCCGTTCCAGCGGGGCCTTCGTATCTCGAACATTTGCATCTCGAAGCAAATTTTACATGTAAAAGACCTAATCCGTGCAACGGCTCTCAGAAACAACAGTTTAAGTTATTAATAAATGATAATAAAACACATGCAAAATACGTAATATGTGCACAAATGTGAAACCTTACCCTGAAAACATTACGGCACTACGTATGAAAGTTAACTTTCTCAAGATATTTCACAAATTACTAACACCAACATGGTTTCAAACCGTTGCAGAGGCATTAGCAAGTGCACTCGAGAGAGAGCACCTGAGAACGCATCATAGGGTTGTGCTACAGTTATAAACGTTATTTGTTTTACAACACCTTGACTCTAACATTTGTTATAGTACATTATCAGTAATCTATACATAATGTTTTGCTTGATTTAAAACAGCCCTTTAAAGCGCACTTTCTGTAATGGGGATGGAGCGCCAGGACCAGGACGCGGCATTATACGACATCAGCGGATAATGGAGCACAACTGTTGGTGTTTCTTCATATCTCAATTTTTTTTTCTGCATCTCAAAGTAAAAAATTTCCCGCGAGATCTTTCGTATCTCAAACATTTCGTAACTCGAAGCATTTGTATCTCGGGGTACCACTGTACGCACAAATAAAGGAGCAACATTTGTATTTGAACCTTACATAGGGCCCTTGATTGTATTGCATTTAGGATATACACATTAATCCATGGCTTCCTCAGAATCTTGGTAAAACCGCTGTTGCTCTGCTTTAAAAAAAAAATAATTGAGCAGAACATTTTACGTTAGCCCTCTTCCTAGGCTAAAAAAAAAACCATGTGACTGTTGGGGGTCTTTTTTTACATCCACTCGAAAGGTCAGGTCTGTTGACAGCACTCATAAAAAGAAACAGACGAGGTATTTGACAATAGGCTGACCCATTATTGATTGGAGTTGGAGTGCTTCTGCCCAAGTAAAAGAAGAGCATGACTGTAGACAGAGGCTAGAGCTTTGTGCATGTGACATGGTGAATGACATTTTCACTGACATTTTCTCTACCTCCATTTTCCACCCAACATGGTGACATTAAGTTTTATAGCGGGGTAGAATAGGAGTAGCTCCATTAGAAATCGGAATTGGTTCCTCAATTCAAGGACAAATCCCCAGCCTAACATTCTTTTGGTGAATACAGAAAAAAATTACACTTTTCAGAATCCAAATTTGGGTCACAGCTGCGTCCATACACAGGGCACATCCAGATCCTGAAAGCAATAAGTTCTATCGACATGCTGAAAGGTATCTCTTTTTGAGGTTGTTACAGTAGAAGACATGATGTGACCCAATTAAAAGCTTTGGAAGATCATCAGCCTACAACTAAAACATTAGTTGAAAGCAAATTTCAAACAGAGGTTCAATAAATGCTATGGAATCAGTTGGAATCATGTTTAATTTCTAACATTAAACAACTTCTGTCCACAATCAGGGCTTTAAATCGTATGGTTCTGATTCAAAGGAAGGTCTATGAACAACATAATGAAAAACAATTAATCTGTGCTTAATACAAATTAAGTATAATATTTAATATACTTCACTTACAAATCAACACAATGTTTTTTGGGTTGTTTAAACCAAGTACATGTCAGCAGGGCTCTCAAGTTTTGATTGCACCAATGCTCAAGATCCAGACCTCTTCAAAAAGTAAAAATAAAAATGAAGACTGATATTTTGTTAAGAATTTTAATCAGATGTGTATCCGCATTTCTGATCAAATGCCATTATATTGGCTCTCAATACCATTTACAAGCAAGACAGGCTCTGGCATGGCAAACAGACTGTTTCATAGTTCTAATCAACTACAGCTAACAAACTAACATTGGCATTTAGTAGATAATAATATATAAAGTTGTGGGTCAATGTGAGAACTGACAAACGAAGTTCGTTCTTTGAAATGTAAGTCACTTTGGAGAAAAGCGTCCTCAAATTAATAAATGTAAATATGTATACATTTGGTCAGATCCTTATAGTGTTTAACTCAAAACCAAAGATTATTCTCCTTGATTCCAATAATTAAAAATAAATCAGTGTGTATTTTTTTTTCATACAGTGTTTTGAAATCAGTAACCAGTTATCAGAGCCATACCACAATTTACATTAGAGTTGTTTTTATTATTAATGTTATGTTTTAACCAATGCTGTTTGTGTTAAAGTGTTAAAGAAAAACTGTAATTTATGAATGCACAAGCACTGATTATAGGGAACAGTATATACGTATTTAACAAAAAGATGATGGCAAAATGCTTAAAACGTTTAATAATCCCCCTATTCCCATTGAACCATCACCTATGTAATTGCACCATCAACAACCCGTTTCAGATGCTGTCACTGATGGCTTGGGTCGAGTCTAACCCCCAGCCACAATTACCTGCGTAGACCAATAATCACAGGTCTCTGTGATCCTAATCAACCTTTGACCCTTAATTACAAAGGCTAGATAAATCAAAGTGGAGGCCTATGCTTCAATAGGATTTCTGGCCAACATTTCTTTCAAAAAAGCTATGATTAAAAAAACAGAGTAACCACCGCACCACATGCTGGCATTTCTAGTGCTCTAATATTATATGACACAAGGACCTCAAATGAGTTAAGCTCTGGAAATCAAATTAAAATGCTCTGATGTAGAGTTCATTTGCTTGCTTTTTTTGTGGCAGTGGAATTTAATCACTCTGACCCACTGCATGGAGGTGCAGCAAATCACTGATTTCATTACAAGTGCCTATTCTTCCACGCCTGCTGCTGATTGTCTGCTGAAAGAATAGTGACGCAGTTTCAATTCCTTGACATGGTTTAAACAGCAAGGACAATGGCACAGGTTTGTCCCCAGGGTTGAAGTAGAGGGGAGCAAAGCACAATGATGTCAATAATCCCAATGGAGAATATAATTTAGCTAAAGAATGCTTAGAGCACAGGCTTTAATTTAGCAATCTGGAAGAGGTATAGATTTTTTCCCGTCCTTTGTTAATGCCAGTAGTGTTAATGCTGTGTTAAACCTACCACTTTAATGAAAAATGACAAGCGTACCATCATAGGTTGCATAATGCATGTAAATTAGAAGGGTATATTTGTCCTAAGGAAATGGGTTAGGTAAAAATCACTTTTTTTTTTTTTTTTTGCTTTGTGCCTCTTCCCTACCATTTTGTTTGCTAAACGGACACATTCTCCAGTCCAATGTAACCAATGGTTTCTAATTATCTGGTTTCTATTCCTGAGTTCCTGGAAGATAACAGATCCACCTAGTTTTAGTTAGACCCCTGAAAATATCAATCACACGAAATAGCTTTGAAAAAGTCAAAAGGAAATTTCTTATTGGGAAAATGTTTTTTTTTTTCCTGAATGGCAACGCTTCTACAAGTGTATCAATGACTCACTAAGAATACAATGACTTATATATGAAATACTTCCTGAGAACTGGAACCAAAACGTTTGCAACACTCTAAATGCAAGTCATATCAATTCTGAAGCAAGCAATGGAAAAGCATCATTACTCAACTGAATCACAATATCAGACTGATCTATTTTAAATTAGTCATTTTTAATTAAACATATCCTGCCAAGTGTGAACACTCACTCAGAGGAAAGTCATCAAGCCTGTGGGTCTAAGATCAACATTTCCTGTTTATTTTCACTTGGAAAACCAAATGTGCATCTGAAAGCATCTCTTCAAACAGAATCCTTGACTCCAGCCTCTCTTCCAAAGAAAACCTCCACAGGCTGCAAATAAATAAGCCTGAAGCTCCAATTCTAGATTCCATACAATAGCCAAAGTACATCATTCGGTAATTAATTTAAAAGACAACTGTGCGATTGAATCAGAGCACCATTCCCTGGGGTCAGGAAATCTGAAGATGGGAAAAGGCTGATGTGTCCATCTTTACTCTCCTGAATGAAAGAAAAATTGCTTTGGGCTCCTCATGCCAGTGACTGCAAAAGCTGAGCCTCATCTGGTGACCGCCAACCTTTTACCCAGTGGACAATGGTGTAATTGGATCGCAGTGTTGTGGGCTCAACAGTGTGTAAGATTGAACATGTTGGCTCCTTTTCAAAGATAGAGTATCCAAAAAAATACACATACTCTATATACATGGTCCTCAAAATAGTGTAAGTTTGATACTCACTCTATATAATATGTATTTTAAATGTGTATGGCTGGATGCAAACACATATAATCAAAAGATGTACCATTCTTCCGAATAATTTCGGTTGTGTTTAACAGATCAAAAACAATTCTATGGCTATTCGTCCCAAGCAATGATTTTTCTTTACCTGTTAAATCTGCAAATCCTAGCATGAAAAACATACTGATACATGAATACACACTGATGTACAAAACTAAAAATGCTCTTCATCCTTGAAAAGTTGGAGGTTTGCAAAACCTTTTTGTACCAATACAACATGCAGCTAAACACAACTGGCAGCCTGAACTATGACACGACACTGACAATGTGATTGGAGTAAAGGTGATTTTACCAAGCCTTAGCTAAAATTTTAAGCCAAATGTTTTAAAATGACAACTTTCATTGGTATTATTAGTAATTGAACCAAGTAAGGGGCCTTAATGCCTGTTGACATAAGAGGGCCATTTTATTATTACTTGCATTTGATTTCCTACACACCACACCTTTAAAGGAAACACACACAGTTTCAGGCTATTTTTGGGAGATTCTCTGTTTACATTTTTTCATAAGCGAGTGTACTTCTAGAAGCACAAATGGGGAGCCCCATTAAACAAGCTGTGAGTGGGTGAATTGGGTCAAACCATTCTCTACATGTTTTACACCTTCCACAACAACATGTCTGTATTTTTTTACATTTTTAATTAATAAATGATGGTAATATTCTGTGTCTTATTTTTATAAATAGTGCCAATATATTATTCTTATGTACCTTTATCTGCCTAAAACAAGTGAAATAAGTCTTATGCTGTCTTTTTTTTTTGTATTCTGACAGCAGTGTTGGGCAAGCTACTTGTAGTAAAAAGATGTAGTAAACTAAGCGAACAGTATCTCTTAATCAAAGTTACTCCGAACAGAACCAACATGGAAAAATAATTAATGTAAAAATTTTGAACAATCAACTTCTCTAGAGTAAAATTATGTTATGAAATGATCTTTTTGGGGGCAAGTCCAGCCGCATTTAGTGCTATACATTTATTTTATCAAACAAAAAAATCACTCCAAATATAAATTCTACATCATTTTTCAGCATGACATTGTCCCTTGTGGAGTACCTTAGTATTAGCTGTTGACAAGTTGCTAGCTTGTGTTTGTACACTGTACTGAATTGCAGTTGTGTTGGGAATCACCTGAATGTTCGTTCTAAATTCATGACTGATGTCTTTAATGTTAACAGCGTCTTCTTCTTGGGCTTGCAGAGTAAGCTGAAGATATACATTTTCTCTGCTGTGTCAGTTACTACTACTGTGTCTTTCCCCCTCACCTAAATATACCATTCACTCCCCCCCTTTCCTTTCAACACCCTCCTGTCCTGATGTCATTTATGCAGACTGGCCCATGAGAAAAAATAAATAAATAACTACATAAATTCACTGCTTCTATCCAGAGGAGGAAACACCACACTAGGTGGTTACTCACCAGGAGATAACAAAACTGTCCAGCTCAAACGAAGCACCTACCCCCCTTAAAATGTGGTAGCTGGACAGGACAAGGATAAAAAATACAAATAAAATAGATAAATCAGTATCTTGCTGAGGTATGATGTGCTAATACTTTTGGCACAGTTGGCATAGTATTTTGTATTAATTGAAATCAATGAGCCAATCACAGTGTTTAAGGTAGGAGCTAAATGGCACAAGGCTGTGGCCCTACAGATATTGAGTTTGACATACCTGATATAAGCTATTGAAGTCTATGTCTACAGAATTTAACTCAACTCATGTCAACAGGTGCATTACAAATACTGAAAAAAGCATCACCAAATGAAAAAAGTTTCAATGCAATTATGGCACTGGCATTAATTTTCAGTCATACTGTTTGACAGGGACATATTTCTGAGAGAAAACGAAGGAGACAGAGAGGGACAGCTGGTCCCATCCTTGATTCTAGGTGTCCTGCAGAGACTGGTGATGCTTCACTTTTCCATATCCTGTTCATTACTGTGCTGACATGCTGCCATCACACTCTCTTATTCAGCTTTATTTTCAATATAAGTCCAGTTTGAGAGATAAGTATTAATGTGGGCGTTAAGTTTCAAAGTTTTTATTTTGAGTTTCAAAATAATTATAATTTTGTTTTTGTTGCTCACTGCTTAATCATGATCAGATTCTACTTTAATACAGTATCGCCATAGTAATGCAGCGCTGGTGTTAAAAATTATGCACACATATAAATATCTAATGTTGTTAAAGCGATTGCAGTAAAGTGATTGCATTTTTTGGATAGCATTGTTAGCCACTGGTAATATATAGATACCTGTGTGGCGGCCGACACGTGGGACCAAGGAGAATTAAATTTGGAAAGGCCAACTATAGTAGTAGCATCCTGTCTCAGTTAATAACTTCGATAACGCCACCCCAGGAATTTCACCTGGAGAGTCTCAGTAAGGCACGCAGTTCATTCACTCGATTAAAAGGGGTAGAAGGCAGGACACGGAAAACGAAGTACCAAGCAAAAATACACTTTATTAATTATTCGAAACTTTAAAAGGCAGGGTTTCTATAGAAAGGAGTCTGTGCTGGACACGCTGAAGACCTTTAGGGGGGTGCTGGGCCTGATGCTGGACCACAGGAGCCAGGGGTGCCCCAGGAGTGGGGGGATACGTTCTCCGACCACACGCCACTCACCGTGAACTTATGAAATGGCCTCCCCGGTTCTACACCAGGGGAGGAGAGACACTACAATTTCCCGTGGTTCACCACCTTCCAAGGTGCACTCTAGTATCCCACCACTTCCAGGTCCCAGCTCCTGTAACACAGCCAAACACAGGGTTAACCCAGCCGTTACTACTCCCCCAATAACAATGCCCTTCCCAGCACTCTAGCAGTTGGCAATGGACATGATTCCGTACATAATAGTTCAGCAGTAAATAATTACATAAATCTATATACACACACTAAATACAATACACACCATCAATCACTTAATTTAATTAAAACTAACTCACTCACCCTTGCACTGGCGCCAAGCATCCACACCACACTCACAAGCACACTTTATGTTAAAATAAGCTTTCGCTAACATACACGCACACACACTATTATTCACTATTGCACTTCAATCCAAAGCCTAGTATTGCACGTAATGCTCTTCAAAATGGGGATTTCCAGGGATAAATACACTTCAGTAATCAAACCGCTATTGCACTTCGCACATGACCTGTATTGCACATGTCCCAACGGCAGCGTCCCCCTCTGGGAAACTGAGCCACACGGTGAACGGAATCGCACGCCAACCCGGAAGACTCCAAAAGACGGCGACTGAAGGCGACGATGGAGTGTAGTGTTCTCAGAGGAAAATGATTCGGGGAAGAAAAGAGCAGATCCAAGTCATCCGCACTGCTCTCCAGCAGTGCTCACGAAAACGGCCAATGGACAGAACGCACACACTATTTACTCCTGGGGTACACAAACAGCACATCGGACGCCGTCGCTCTGGCAACACAGTCACAAGGGCTACAGGGAAACAGCAAAGCCAAACTCACCAATTGCAGAGAGTCATCCGTGCACGGAGAGCTCCTCCAGCACTAAGTGCTCACGGAGCACAACGAGTTGTGAGCGCACAAAGGCGGCTCCAATCGAGACCAAAGCTACAATAATTAGTACAGGATTTAGCACTAAATCAAGGCAAAGCAACTGGTTAGCTCCATGCTAGCTCCATACCTTGTAGGGCCTGAACGCCGCACCGGAACGAGCGCGGTCAGCTGGAAATGACGCATGACCCAAACACTCTCAGAACGCCCTAAATACTAACGCGCTGCTCTGCGATAGGGCAGCGCAACTGTCACTCACGGTTTAATACTCAGACGCCGACCTATGACAGGACACCGTCATTCATACGGTTACAATCCACCCCCAGGCTCTGCAACGTCGTCCCGACGGTGAACTAATGAGCATTGCGTCCTCACTCCCAGGGTCGAAAGCAAGCAACACTAGTGGCCCCCACGATCGTGGAGACCATTCCAGGACCAACTGACCGTGGAAGGTGGTGCACATTTGCATGCCGGCCCGCGTTACTTCTGGTAGTCCTCCTCACAGGCTCTGGTCTAGCTCGTGGCGGCACCTCTATAATTGCCGGACGAGTCTCTTCGAGATCCTGAGCCACCGGACTACGAGGTGAGGACACCAAAGCCCCTCGCTGCACACTCCCTTCCCCCTGTGGAGTTTCTGGGACCAACACGAACAGATCACCTTCGTCTGCAGGCCCCAGCTCATGGGGCGGGCTCAAATTCTCACTCACTTGCTCCTGCTCCAATGAAGGGGCATCTCCCATAAGCCTGGCCTTCAGAGCAGACCGATGGACGTGCTTCACACAGGACAGATCAGTGACGGGAGCAATGGTATACACCACCCCTCCTGGCTTAGGTGCTTTCACCACGGAGTACACCACCGAGCTCCACAGGTCCTGGATTTTATTCCTACCCCGGACACTATGGTCACGAAGGTATACCAGCTGACCCTCCCTCAGTGGTGCATCCTGCACCCGCCGATCATACCGGTCTTTCCTCCGTGCCGCAGCGGCTGTCAACCGCCCACGAGCACTCTCAAAGGCCACCTGAAGCCGACTCTGGTGTTCCTGCACCCATCGATGGACTGTTCCCGCCTCAGGTTCCTGGACCCTTCCCAGCAAAAAGTCCACAGGCAATCGTGGTTCTTGCCCAAACATTAAAAAGTATGGGGACTCACCAGTGGACTGATGGGGAGTAGTATTATAGGAGAACAGGGCCTGAGGGAGACAAGCAGGCCAATCCCCCTTGCTTGCTACTGGCAAGGTTCGCAGGAGATTGTGCAAGGTTCTGTTGAACCGCTCGCATTGCCCATTTCCAGCCGGGTGGTAAGGGGTTGTACGGGTCTTTAGGACCCCATACAACTGGCATAGTTGACTTATCAATGCAGACTCAAAGTTTCTGCCTTGATCAGAGTGCAAGCGAGAGGGTACCCCAAACTTGCAGAACCACTCACCCACAAGGACTTTAGCCACGGTCTCCGCCCGTTGGTCCCTGGTAGGTATGGCCAACGTGTATTTACTAAAAATGTCTGTGATGACCAGAACATTTTCAAGCCCCGAGTTCGAAGGCTCAAGGACGGTGAAGTCCATGGCCAGGGTCTCATTGGGCCGAGATGCTAACAGGTGTCCCATGAAGCCATTCGGTGCCATGTGAGTGGCCTTGGCCTGTTGGCACCGCTCACACTCGCGGCACCACTGAGACACGTCTGCAGCCATTCCCGGCCAGAAACATCGGTGACGAACCAGCTGCAAGGTGCGGTCCACCCCTTGATGACCATGATGCTGATGGAGTTGAGACAGCACCACTTCCCTCAACGCCTCTGGTAATAACACCTGGAGGGTTTCCTCTCCGCCATCAGGCCGACACACGCACCGGTACAGCACGCCACCTCGCTCTACCAAGCGATCCCACTGTTTCAAGAGGGTTAAAAGTGGTCGAGAGAGTCCTCGCCTCTCTTCCGCTCTAGGGGCCGACTTACGCCTCCAGAACCCCAGCAGCTCTCCATAAAGGGGGTCGGCCTCTTGCAAGGCAGCCAAGTCTGCCTCTGAAACCCAGGGTAAGGAAGAAATCTGGTTGACCATCCCTTGCGACCCTTGGGCAACCTGCTGGACCTCTCCCGGGACCCTCGACCCTGGCATCAGAGCATGGACTTCTTCCACTCCAGGCTGCGGGCGACGCGACAATGCGTCTGCATTTTGGTTGGACCTGCCAGACCTGTATCTGATGGTGAAATCGAAGGCAGACAGTTGAGCAGCCCATCGCTGTTCCAGGGCACCAAGCTTGGCAGTGGAGAGGTAACTGAGAGGGTTGTTGTCTGTATAGACGACACACCGGTGACCCAGAAGATATTCTCTAAACTTCTCCGTCATGGCTTGAGAACACTGAGGCATAATTGCTCAACAGTGCCCTCACCTGGCCTTGATCCTCCAAAGTCAGGGCAGACAGGTCTACCCCAGCGATCTGATCCTCCACTGACAGAGGAGTCTGGCCCAACTGAGAGTTCAGCGTCGCCACAGCGGAGGGCACCTCAGTGACCCCCGGAGGCAAGCTAATAATATCGACGCCGGTGAGGGTGCCGATAACTGTGCGCGGGTGCAGGACCACTTCGTGGGTACCCACATTTACTACGGGCACATACGCCGTGCCATGGTCCAACTTCACCAGTGATGGTGACGCCAGAAGACCAACAGGCAACCCCATCTCTGCGGGTTCAAACAACAAGGTTGTTTTTGGTGGAAACGCGGCACAAGTGGTGGGTACCCACTTAAGGGTCCCACCCGGGATGCGCCAAACCCGACCTCTTCTGACCTTAATGCGTCCGTCCTGAGGGGAGTTGAATTGATTCTCTGTGTAGTGGCAGTGCTGAAGGGCTTGAAACACCGGCCCAGGAACCTGGGAAACAGTGGCCAATTCGAACAGGTGGGCACCATGACGTCCGAAGAGCTCCCGGTAGCAGCGACTCAGGACATTCATCCCCAGCACTCCTGGGACCTGCACACTCATACCACCAGGTGGGTCCCGGACCACCAGGATGCCACACCCAGAAACAACAAGCCCACAGAACTCCACGTCCAGCTCCAAATAACCCAGATACGGGATAGTGAGCCCATTGGCTGCTCGCAGTTGCAACCAGTTACAAGAACGGAGGCGTTCCTGGCCCCAACCCCCGAAGTTGGCAAGGAAGCAGCTTTCGGTGATGGTAGACACCATTGAACCAGTGTCTAAGAGGCTAGGAACTCTAACTCCTCCCATTAAGACCAACACCTGAGGGCAGGTTGCCATTAAGTGCTGCGCTCCTCGAGAACCTGGTGGGCCATTTGGTTCCCCAACCAAGCCTTGACCCCTGGGCTCGGCGGGCTCTAGTTTCCCGACGGCGTTGGGTCCATTGGCGTCTGTTTCTCGGGGCTGGCAAGGCGCTTTGAGCGGATGACAGAGGTGGCCTACGCTCACCTACGCAGTCCCTGGCAAAATGGCCTGGCTGCTGACAGCGGCGACAAATTACTGGCCTTGGCTGTGCTGCACGAGTATGCTGCTGTGTGCCCTGCATACGGGACATACTCTCTGCCAGTTGAGTCAGCTGTTGCTGCTGCTGTACCAGCATTCCCCGTAACTCCCTCAACTCTGCTGCATCCGACCTCCCACTAGCATCCAGACGTTGCTGTCCGCGCACCCCATACTGCAAGCCGTACGCGGATGGAACCGACTGACTACGGGCACGGCCCCCTCCCGGCAATCCCTCACGTTCCCAGCGAATTGCTTCTCTACGAGCTTGCAATAAAGTAGTAGCCGGTTCGCGACGAACCAATTGCTTGAGCTCTCGTCGCAGTGCCCCGTCTTGCACGTGTTCAACAAACTGGTCACGTAACAGGGTCTCGGCATTCGGAACCTCGTGCGGGCTTTGAAGCTTTACACGCTCTAGCAAACTCATCAGGGCAAGGGAGAACTCTACGAGAGTTTCTCCCTCAAGCTGACGCCGGGAAAAGAAGGACTCCTGTAGCGCCACGTATGACTCGGTACAGCCGTACAACTCTTGCAACGCTTGCACAATTTTAGCTGGGTCTGCCCTTTCCTCCCCCGATCGATACCTAATTTCCTCCTTTGCCTCCCCCTCCAGGTGATCAAACAGGAAGAACGCCTGATCACGTGTAGAGAGATGCCGAAGACGCATGCAGGCCCGTGCCTCCTCCACCCACTCACCAATGCTAATACCCGACCTTCCGCTGAACTTTCTACAGGTTCTGTCCCGGGGGACAAATACCAACCTCTCGGTGGTCGGTACAACATCGGCAGGTCGAGGATCACCAGCCTCACCGTCTCGACCCAAAGTGTGTGGCTGCTGTGCTGCAGCCCGCCCCTGACTGGTATCTTGACGCAGTCGTTCGTTATCTGCACGTAGCTGCTCTACTAATTGCCGCAGCTCCCGTAACTCGTCCTCCATTTTACTTTTAATAAGTTAGAAAAAAATGAATGAGAAGAGATAACGATGGGCACAGAAATGTCATGCAATATTACGAAGGAGACTGCTGCAGCTGGGATAGCAAAAATACTAAAAGAAACCCCCCACTTTCAGTGGTACTCCGTAAATCCGTGCTTGCCTTCTACACCAAAGTGATCCTGCCGATAACGCCAAGATTGTGGCGGCCGACACGTGGGACCAAGGAGAATTAAATTTGGAAAGGCCAACTATAGTAGTAGCATCCTGTCTCAGTTAATAACTTCGATAACGCCACCCCAGGAATTTCACCTGGAGAGTCTCAGTAAGGCACGCAGTTCATTCACTCGATTAAAAGGGGTAGAAGGCAGGACACGGAAAACGAAGTACCAAGCAAAAATACACTTTATTAATTACTCAACGTTAAAAGGCAAGGTTTCTATAGAAAGGAGTCTGTGCTGGACACGCTGAAGACCTTTAGGGGGTGCTGGGCCTGATGCTGGACCACAGGAGCCAGGGGTGCCCCAGGAGTGGGGGGATACGTTCTCAGACCACACGCCACTCACCGTGAACTTATGAAATGGCCTCCCCCGTTCTACACCAGGGGAGGAGAGACACTACAATTTCCCGTGGTTCACCACCTTCCAAGGTGCACTCTAGTATCCCACCACTTCCAGGTCCCAGCTCCTGTAACACAGCCAAACACAGGGTTAACCCAGCAGTTACTACACCCCCAATTACAATGCCCTTCCCAGCACTCTAGCAGTTTGCAATGGACATGATTCCATACATAATAATTCAGCAGTAAATATTTACATAAATCTATATACACACACACTAAATACAATACACACCATCAATCACTTAATTTAATTAAAACTAACTCACTCACCCTTGCACTGGCGCCAAGCATTCACACCACACTCGCAAGCACACTTTATGTTAAAAATAAGCTTTCGCTAACATACACGCACACACACTAATATTCACTATTGCACTTCAATCCAAAGCCTAGTATTGCACGTTTTCTCCTCAAAATGGGGATTTCCAGGGATAAACACGCTTTAGTAATCAAACCGCTATTGCACTTCGCACATGACCTGTATTGCACATGTCCCAACGGCAGCGTCCCCCTCTGGGAAACTGAGCCACACGGTGAACGGAATCGCACGCCAACCCGGAAGACTCCAAAAGACGGCGACTGAAGGCGACGATGGAGTGTAGTGTTCTCAGAGGAAAATGATTCGGGGAAGAAAAGAGCAGATCCAAGTCATCCGCACTGCTCTCCAGCAGTGCTCACGAAAACGGCCAATGGACACAGAACGCACACACTATTTACTCCTGGGGTACACAAACAGCACATCAGACGCCGTTGCTCTGGCAACACAGTCACAAGGGCTACAGGGAAACAGCAAAGCCAAACTCACCAATTGCAGAGAGTCATCCGTGCACGGAGAGCTCCTCCAGCACTGAGTGCTCACGGAGCATAACGAGCTGCGAGCGCACAAAGGCAGCTCCAATCGCGACCAAAGCTACAATAATTAGTACAGGATTTAGCACTAAATCAAGGCAAAGCAACTGGTTAGCTCCATGCTAGCTCCATACCTTGTAGGGCCTGAACGCCGCACCGGAACGAGCGCGGTCAGCTGGAAATGACGCATGACCCAAACACTCTCTCAGAACGCCCTAAATACTAACGCGCTGCTCTGCGATAGGGCAGCGCAACTGTCACTCACGGTTTAATAAATCAGACGCCGACCTATGACAGGACACCATCATTCATACGGTTACATGAATATATATGTAAATACAAAACACAGCCCTGTGGAGTTCTTCCCACTTCTCTTTAGTTAAATTAGCTTTCTTTGCAATGGTAAATGGGGTCACTGTTGTAGTACTATTACTGCTAACTGGAAAGCTATAGTTATAAACATAATCCATGTTACATAAGTATTTTACAGATCGTTTGACCATTTGTTGGCATAAATAGATTTGCATTTTGCAATTAACATTACATCAGCCTACTACTAACCTGCAGAAAGGCAACTGTTGTCATCATAATCCGTGGACTCCTTTTTGCTACAGTCGGTATGACTGGAGCTGGGGTCATCCACACCCATATTGCCAGCTGTTGTTCAAAAACAAGATGCTCCTGGGCTCAATAATCAGCCGTTTTATTTTTAAGACAAAAAAAATAATGTTATTATATGGTATTGTGCGTAGAATTAAATACAACTAATAATTTCTTATTAGCTTCTTCTCTCTTCCTCTTGGCGAAGTTTGTCTGTGAGATACTCTCGTTGCCCTGATCTCCAAATAAAAGGAACTATGGATCTGATTAACTGGTCTTTGAATGCAATTGACACCATTTTCTTGACAAGGAGCGTGGGTTCAGGAGAGCCCACCTGTCCTGCAGGAACTTTCGCTGCTGGCTACACGATGGACTCCTGGGCGAAGTGAAGGATTGTGTGCCTGGCTGCTCTGTCCCTGGATTATCTAATTGGAGCTGTGATAACTGGGATTCTGCTGATCGGAATATGTAAAACTCTCGGCTATCTGTGATTATCAAAGGCAGTCAGTGCTCAAAACCCCACTAAGCAGACCAGCTGGAATGGAATGTTGACTGGACTTAAAACTGTCGACTCATTCCATGGTCTGTTACCGCAAACTGGATATCATCGCAGAGAGACTGACAGCAATGCAACAGATGATGGATAAAAAGGAGACCGGTGATGGACAGTAAATATCTGTGGAAATTAACCTCTTAAGCCCTGAGGCCTATTTTCCGAAAATCCTATACTTTTACTTTTTAAGGCATTTCTCAGCTTTTACAAGGCCTAAACTGCAAATCTTGGTATCAAAATGAAGATAGGTTCTTGGGGAGTGGTGTGGATGAGTTAATTTGACAGTCAAGAACACTGGGTAAGAGTAATTGATGTTGGAATGGCCAAAAAATGAACTCCGCCTAAAAAAAAAACACATGTTTCCTCCAATATCTCCTTATTTTACTTATAACGAAGCAAATAAACACAATCAATTGTAACAACTACATGTCAAGGACATCTGTAGCAAGTTTGGTGTTCATACTACAAGAAACTAATATTCTGTAAAGGTTTTGATTGAACAAAGTTCAGGCGTAATCCATGTTGGCACAGTTTGGCACAATTTGGCACAATAATTGAAATATGGAAAAAATCTTGTCCAAAGCTTCAGCTACGTTCATAGTCTTGTTTTCTTGCTTATGGGACATGATTTCAGCAAAAAAAAACTCCTAAAGAAACGCTGTAAAAGGGGGGTAGAAGCTCATTTACGCCATCTTGCTGCGCTTTTGGGAACCTTTCATTCACAAACGCTTTCGACGTCGAGCTTCTGCTTGTCCCTACCCCCGACCATCTGTCCAATCCGGGAGATCTATATATCGACGGAAAGCTCTGATTCTATGGAAACCAATCAGCTCAACCATTTTGAGACTGACGGGATCGCCGACGAATCACACGACGCGCAGCGTGGAGAGACCACCTCTTACGCACAGGGAGTCATTCCATATTTGGTGACGTAATGACGCCACAAAGCTAAAGAAATAATCAAAAATGGCGTTTGCGCGAAGCTATCGACCGGACATAACAACAAACGGACTTTTATCGCTATGGAAATAACTTTTTGTTGAAAAAACGGCAAAGGTAAGACAAGATTTACATGCTTGCTTGGTTTTCGCTGGCGTTTTTTCGTGGAACTTTCGCTCCCTGCTCTGAAATACTTCATGCAATGTTAATGAGTTGCATATCACTGGATTCAGTTGGTTGTTAGCTTTCATTTAATGTAATGGTTTTGGTGTTTCCGTTTATATTGTGGATACATATCGCACATAAACAAAAACGTGGTCATGAATTATACTCCGGACATGTTGTTGTTTATTTGCATGGCGTTCGAGCTGTGGTTAACGGATATGAAATTGAATTAGATACGTTTTTAGAGGAGTTTCCGCTGAACACA
This sequence comes from Danionella cerebrum, assembly GCA_007224835.1. Taxonomy (NCBI): domain Eukaryota; kingdom Metazoa; phylum Chordata; class Actinopteri; order Cypriniformes; family Danionidae; genus Danionella; species Danionella cerebrum. The sequence goes on along the minus strand of SRMA01026183.1, from coordinate 192,050 downwards.
ACAGTATTTAATATGTGTGGGTTATTCTCAGGGTTCGTGAGCTATGAGTGAAAATGTAACGCACAAGGGGGCAAGTCCCCGGTACCGGGGACTCTCGGGCTTAAGAGGTTAAATCTGTGGAGTTAAGAGACACTCCGCATACCTCCCTCTCTCCTCAGTGTGCCTGCTCAAAGACAACACCCCCGCTAGCTTCTCTCAACCGCTGTATTCTGCATGAGCCATGAGTAGAGCGCCGTTAATGGCAGCAGGAAAATGTTGGCTGTTGACTGCTGCGGTCCCACCACTTTCCCTGACCCTACCCTCTCTGTTGTTTATGTTTATATGTGCTTAGTTGCAATGGCTTTTTTAACCTGATCCACACTGCCCTCTGAAGGGCAGTGCAGAAAAAAGCTCTTTTTGAGCTACCTTACCCAATGTATACCCATTTCTCTGTTTCTGCATTCTTCAAATGCTACCTCTCAACACTGGCCTGTCCTCACCTTGTATATGTTTGCGGCCAGAGGGGTCTTATTTCACTGCATTTAACAGGGCATGTGTACTTACTTACACTGAGAAAGCCAACAAGAAAAAGCTTTGAGGGGGAGTATTCTGAATATTCCCTAACTATTAGATCAATATAGAGTACAGCTTTGGGTTTGGAGATCGAGATTGTCAATGTGAAAGTGACATGGTATGGAGTGATCCATACAAGGAATTTGTGCTCTGCATTTAACCCATCCAAGTGCATAGACACAGCAGTGAACAAACACACCATGAACACACGCTCTGGGAAGCAGTGGGCAGCTATAGCTACGTCACCCAGGGAGCAGTGGGGGAAACTGGTGCCTTACTCAAAGCCACTACAGGTGTGGTTGTCTCCCACCTACAAGGAATTTTCTGAATATCCCCTAACAATGACATCAATATTGAGGGTAGCATTGGGTTACAAGCTCAAGATTGTCAATGAAAGGGGCTTTCCAGAATTTTACGAACTCTGCGGTCCCACCACTTTCCCTGACCCTACCCCCTCTGTTGTTTATGTTTATATGTGCTTAGTTGCAATGGCTTTTTTAACCTGATCCACACTGCCCTCTGAAGGGCAGTGCAGAAAAAAGCTCTTTTTGAGCTACCTTACCCAATGTATACCCATTTCTCTGTTTCTGCATTCTTCAAATGCTACCTCTCAACACTGGCCTGTCCTCACCTTGTCTATGTTTGCGGCCAGAGGGGTATTATTTCACTGAATTTAACAGGGCATGTGTACTTACTTACTCTGAGAAAGCCAACAAGAACAAGCTTTGAGGGGGAATATTCTGATTATTCCCTAACTATTAGATCAATATAGAGTACAGCTTTGGGTTTGGAGATCGAGATTGTCAGTGTGAAAGTGACATGGTATGGAGTGATCCATACAAGGAATTTGTGCTCTGCATTTAACCCATCCAAGTGCATAGACACAGCAGTGAACAAACACACCATGAACACACGCTCTGGGAAGCAGTGGGCAGCTATAGCTACGTCACCCAGGGAGCAGTGGGGGAAACTGGTGCCTTACTCAAAGCCACTACAGGTGTGGTTGTCTCCCACCTACAAGGAATTTTCTGAATATCCCCTAACAATGACATCAATATTGAGGGTAGCATTGGGTTACAAGCTCAAGATTGTCAATGAAAGGGGCTTTCCAGAATTTTACGAACTCTTGGGCACTTCCAGGAACAAAATAAACAGCAACCCTGGAACCACACCGAGAACAATACAGAGTATTGGATCTAACTCAATCTCTTTTGCTGCCAGGGTAAGCGTTCTGATCACTTTCACCCCAATGGAATTTACTCAACTAGGAACAACAAGGAAACCACAAGGATGTTCCTGGCAGTAACTCCTACCCTACAACCCCCAGGTTACCAATTACACTCACTTGAGCCTTGTTTACATGAATGTGACCCATTTCTGACTTTTTGCTCAAATGTGACTCAGATTGGACCTGATCTATAATAGTGTAAATAGAGGAAATAATGCATTCATCCAGATATTTTGAGGAATATCTGAACCAGGCCTTATTCATAAGTGAAAATCAATCAGATCTGCACCAAAGTGAAGCTCTAAATGGGCAAATTGGATTTTCTTATGCACGGTGAACTCAACGTCATTACGTCTGTGTGGAATTACAACAGCTTTAAATGTAGGAAAATGGCTTTTTTGTCCAACTCTGCCTATAAATCATGTGGTTATTTAACATTCAATCAAGATCTATCATTAAGCATATTTCATCTTTTCTGCTTAACCACCACAACATCCTGGCTATTGGCAGGATGTTGCTAATTGGCAACATGCTATGGCAATTGTAAACACATTGTAAAGGTAAAAAAATTTATTTACTCGTCAAATCGCAAGGTGTAGAGGTGACTCACTAAATAAATGACCCAAACTCGCCTAGAACTCTGAGCAAAGGAACTCACTTGTAATTGAGGTTTATCTAGACAGAAATGAGGCAGTCACTCCACAAACTAGTATTTTATTAATACAGTGTACGGTAAAACTTTCAGCAGTGTTGAGTAAACAGCTAATATAGCTCTTCTCTGCAGTGATCCTGAGATCAGAAACACAATAATCTGTTCATCCAAGGCATTTACTCTCAGAGTTTAATGACTGGAGCTAGTGATGGTCACAAGAGTCAGTTTAGTGCTTCCCATAGGGCTTTTCTGCTGTTTCTTTCCTCTTCGACTCATTTTCAGATGAATGCTTAAATATTACGCTGTTATTATAAGAGGTTGTTAAAATAAGATGCATATTAATGATTACTGCTTTACAATGACAAACATGAAAACCGAGGAGCAATTTGTGCGTGAGGAAATTTATAGTCATACTAAAGTCAAATTTGTCAATGATTGGGTAGTAAAATCTTGTTCATAAATAAGATTCATTTGGTTAGAGGGATTCATTCCTTTCCTTGCAAGTGGAAGTTGCCCACTGAATCCCTGAATCTTTTTGATTTTCATAAAAAAAAAAAAAAAGATTTTATCAAATACAGTTGAAGGTTTTCAATGTTTTGGATCGATTCATGAAAAATAAGCTTTATGCCTTTTTTCTGTTAATTTCAGACTCAACCGTGCTGTCCTAGAAACCAGCAGGTACTTGTTGGGAAACCCTGAATGATGTGTTTAACAATGTTTAGGAAAAAACTAAATTTATTGTGTATAATGCTTTCATTTCTGTCTTTTATTTGCGATTTCTGACTACCTGTTTGAATGTTTCATGGGAAGTGATGCATCTTTGTCCTATAAGACATCTTTGATACATCTGTATTTTAATTATTTATGAGTCTATCCTCTATTATCTTATGGGAAGATGCAGCATATTAATAATTAATGATGCATAACTCTTAATGGGCCCAATCACGTTGCAACATCGCACAGTAGTTTGAAGTTCAGAATGGGTCACAAGTGTTGTTTCCATGGTACAAAGGTGCTAAGGTGATCCAAGGCTTTCCCTGCAATGAAGTCAGAGCTAAACTCAGGCTTCGAGCATTAGGTTAGCCACTTAGAAACTTTGGATTTGAAGCAAGCATTTTCCTCGAGAAAGCTGGAGACTGGTGGACCTGGACATTGGAACCCAATGCAGTTTGTGATGTGATTACAATTGGGGTTACAATCCCAATTCAGTGCAGCAATATGTGCTTTTCTCAGCTATTATCAAACACTTATTTTTGATTTTTTTTTTCATATTTTTTTTAAGGGATCCTGGGCAGATGAGACATGAAACAACAATCCTCCAGAAATGTGTTTTTAGTAAACTCAGTCTATTACACATGGAATCTATTTAAAAAAAAAAATTAAACAGACTTAAAAGTTAGACCTGACTGAAGGCACCCAAATCTGAAACGTCTGACAGTTCTTAAAAACCTGAACACATTCTGAGCCCAACATTATCCAACACATTAAAGCATTTTCACATTGTACACAGTGAACATTTGAAATTGGAGTTTCATTTGAAACCATATCATGTTTGAATACACCAATACTTCTAAATAATCACTTTTTGTAACTAGATGAAAGAGACATGGCTGCTGCGGCTGAATTCAAAACGATAAAATATCTTCATCTTTGGAAATGGCAGAGCTTTGGATGCATGTGCACTTGCATGGCTGCAAAATGACACGTTTGCTACTTTGTGTGCCCTTCCTTTTGTGTCCTTTAAAAATGTAGAAACCTACAAGCCATAATTTGTTTAACATTGCTAATTGTACTTTTTTTTTTTATAATGTGGTAGTAACCACTCTAAAACGATGCTTCTCCACAGATTTTATTTTTTTTTACCATTTTTAACTGCAGTAAAATAAAAATAAAAACTTCTTTCCATTGTAGTTTGTACTATTATGGTAAATCATTTATTATCATAAAATTATAAAAAAACAACAACATTCTGATCACATCTCTCTCTCTCTTTTCACAGCTCTCTCTCTCTCTTTCTCTCTGTCTGCTGAGCTTCATTAATCTTTGTTGAATACAATGCCATACATCTTTTATGTGGTTGCTGTCAAGTCGCATTTCAGCTCGAGTGCAGCAAAGTGAATGACAGCAAGCAATATTAATAAATTTAACATGGACTGTATAAATTTTTAACAGGACAAGAATGGGAGGCCGGGTCCATCCCTTCCCTCCTCTATTTTCAAACCGGCAAATGGGACGAGCGCCTTTCCCTCAAAGTTCAGACCCTCAGTATAAATAGATTTACATGTCATTAATAAGTAAATTAGGAAAATGCCTTTCAAGTGAAGACAAGTACATAAGCATAATCTCCATATTAAAGGAGGATCCTTTGAAAAGCCACAGAGGAATTCGAAGAGTCAGGCGCTATGTCATGCAGCCCTCGTCTGCTTGCTCGACACCTTTAATTACGGAGGAGTTTGATTATTATTGTGCTTCTGCAGAGACTAGGCAGAGAGAGAGAGAGAGAGAGAGAGAGAGACAGAGAGAGAAAGAGGAGATACTGTGACCTGAGTTCAGAAAAGCATGTAAATATTTAACAAAAATATTTATTTTAATTATTATTTTGGTTCAGCTACACCATAATTTATGTAACATTTAGTTTTATTTAATATTCATTTCATATATATTTTCAGGACATTTTCAAACCTAATTTTTAAATAATTGCTTAATAAATCGTAAAATAAAACCATTATTCTTATGGTATTATTTAATGCAATTAAGTAAAAAAACGTTGTCATTGTATAATTATATTGCTTTATAAAGTTTATTAAAGTGTAATTTTCATCAGATAACATTTTCAGCCAAATCTTTTATTTATTTATATAAATTATTTATATAATATTTTTTTTAATAATGCCACTTTTACATTATTATTAATGTGTACTAATATTAAAATAATCCTGTTAGAGCTCACATGAAGAGGCAACTAAAACATGCAATTTCACTGTAAAAAAAAAATATTTTTGGCTCCCTGTTTTTGGTCCCAGTAGAGATAATTTCCAGTATGCTTTATCCCGACGAGATGCCACTATGTCTATGTTAAATGAGAAAGTTACGCTTGATATGAAGCATGTTTTTGCAGTAGCTTTAGCGATTATAGAAAATCATATGCAAAGCCGGAGTCCTGATCCGAAGTTAATCTATAATTGTGTAAAGTTATTAATTAGTGCACGTGTTATTAGAAGAGCGTGCACTACAGCAGATTGATTTTACGAACAACAATATTTGCAGGAGGGAGGCACGTCCATTGTGTCTCTCTCTCTCGCTCGCTCTCTCTGTTTCTCTTTGAAGATGTGGAACTTCAATGAACAAGCATAGAAAAAAAAACAATTAAATATACATAGATTAAATATGTTTAATCAATAGTTATTTTAACCTGAGCATACATTGTTCAATTTTGTATTTATTACAGTCGAAATCAAGATATAATCTAAATATTAATAAACAAAAGCTTCAAAAAATAAAAGTCTGTATGACCCAAATACTCCTTCTCTGAGTGAGGACCCCCTGAAACCCTCTGGAAGCCTCTCACTGGATCTAATTTTCCATCCCAGGCTTCATGCCAAACTAATTAATTTAGTGAGGAACGGACAGTTAGCTTGTGCCGTGCTGACAGCAGAAGACATAAATAAAGATCATGAGGATAGAGGAGCAGATTGCCTATAGAAGCACACTTACTGTCAATCATCTCCGCATGCTGATTGTCCTTCTCAGCTCTATGTTGCAGTTAGCAACAGATTAAAACGAGTTAGACAGATTTCTGTGATATTCCCTCATTCCGTTTAGCCCAAATAATTCTGCACAAATAACAACACACACTGCAACTCACAACTGGTTTGAACAGGTCTGGGGTTGATTCTACACTGTCTGGCTCTGGTCAGGATGCAGATCTGTGTACTGAAGATGGAATGATTGTGGAGGGGTGCGTGGAGCAGAAAAACACTTTGGCTATGCTCAAAAGAGCTTCATCTCAAAGGAAGTGCATCCTCAAAGACACGGAGGAGATCTGAAATTCTTTTTAATGTCTGGATCGACGGCGGAGTGAAGCCGTGGCCTATACTGGTGGCTCTACCATTAACCAATGCCCTAGATTCCTCTACGACCCTCACATGCACAAGGCACTGATGCAACACATCCTCTTATTAGAAAGCTGCAAAAAATGTATAACTACATGGGTGGTACCTTTTGAAAACGCCAAGTGTATTTCTTTGTATTTATACTACAGATTCTTTCTGAAGATATCAAAAGTATAAATGTAGCAATCAAAAAAATGTTTACAAAATTATTTAATTAATCATTTAGATTCCTAAAGTAGCCACCCTTTGATCTTTTCTTGTTGAGCTTCATGATGTAGTCTTCTGTAATGGTTTACGTTTCAGAGGTGCCTTGTTCATTTGTACAGTTTATCCCCTTCTTAATGGGGTTTGGGACCATCAGTTGTGGTGCACGGTTGGATTGTAGACTCCATCATCTGGTGGTCTGAGTTCCAGTTTGAGAAGCTGAATTTTGGGGTTGCTTTAGTGGGCAACTACACCATCTTTTTAAAAAACTCTTTTTTTACTTACTTTAAAATAATTATTTTTAAAAGTGGTCAATTATTTCAAGTGAAATGTCAGCAATTATTTGTTGTTTTGTATGTTTTGATGTGTTGATTCTTAATCTATTGGAAAATGGATCGCAACAAGCTAAAGCTTCTGAGAGTGTGTTGAGAAAATATGATGGTTTAGTGGTGAGAAAATATGATTTAATTTGTTTTTTTCAAGGCACAGTGTGTTGATGGCACAAAAGCCATAAAACCTTTCGTGCATACTTGAGTTGCTTGTTCTTGCTCCCATGCATTTTTGGCTGCAAATCTTTCATGGAAACCACTTCTTGCCAGACTTCTCCAGTCAATAGCTAAGGGGTAACTAAGTCCCACTGATTTCTAACAATTCTACATTTGTTGCACAAGTGTCCTTGGCCAACCACTGTGTCTACCAATCACAAAATCCAAGAGAGACCTAGCTGATGCAGAATAACTACCTTGTTTCTTGTTGCTGTGTTCAATCTTACCATAACAAAGCCAAACTGTCTGTCTTAATCTCAACATTGGCTGTTTTTTGATAGCTTGGTCCAGGAGAGCCCTAGCTGATGCAGAACAACTACCTTGTTTCTTGTTGCTGTGTTCAATTTTACCAGGACAAAGCCAAACTGTCTGTCTCAATCTCAACATTGGCTGTTTTTTTATATCTTGGTCCAGGAGAGACCTAGCTGATGCAGAACAACTACCTTGTTTCTTGTTGCTGTGTTCAATTTTACCATGACAAAGCCAAACTGTCTGTCTCAATCTCAACATTGGCTGTTTTTTTATATCTTGGTCCAGGAGAGACCTAGCTGATGCAGAACAACTACCTTGTTTCTTGTTGCTGTGTTCAATTTTACCAGGACAAAGCCAAACTGTCTGTCTCAATCTCAACATTGGCTGTTTTTTTATATCTTGGTCCAGGAGAGACCTAACTGATGCATAACAACTTCCTTGTTTCTTGTTGCTGTGTTCAATTTTACCATGACAAACCCAAACTGTCTGTCTCAATCTCAACATTGGCTGTTTTTTTATATCTTGGTCCAGGAGAGACCTAGCTGATGCAGAACAACTACCTTGTTTCTTGTTGCTGTGTTCAATTTTACCAGGACAAAGCCAAACTGTCTGTCTCAATCTCAACATTGGCTGTTTTTTTATATCTTGGTCCAGGAGAGACCTAACTGATGCAGAACAACTTCCTTGTTTCTTGTTGCTGTGTTCAATTTTACCATGACAAACCCAAACTGTCTGTCTCAATCTCAACATTGGCTGTTTTTTTATATCTAGGTCCAGGAGAGACCTAACTGATGCAGAACAACTTCCTTGTTTCTTGTTGCTGTGTTCAATCTTACCATAACAAAGCCAAACTGTCTGTCTCAATCTCAACATTGGCTGTTTTTTTATATCTTGGTCCAGGAGAGACCTAGCTGATGCAGAATTCTTCACCGCGTTCTTGTTGCTGTAACACAATTTACCAGGACAGTGAGCTGTCTGTCTCAATCTCAACATTGGCTGTTTTTTATATCTTGGTCCCAGGAGACCCTGGCTGATGCAGAACAACTACCTTGTTTCTTGTTGCTGTGTTCCAATTTTACCATGACAAAGCCAAACTGTCTGTCTCGAAATCTCAACATTGGCGTTTTTTTATATCTTGGTCCAGGAGGACCTAGCTGATGCAGAACACCTACCTTGTTTCTTGTTGCTGTGTTCAATTTTACCATGACAAACCCAAACTGTCTGTCTCAATCTCAACACTGGCTGTTTTTTTTTATATCTAGGTCCAGGAGAGACCTAGCTGAAGCAGAATAACTACCTTGTTTCTAGTTGCTGTGTTCAGTCTTACCATAACAAAGCCAAACTGTCTGTCTCAATCTCATTTTGTTAGGAGAGTTTAGAGTTCATGGTGGGGTTTCAAGCTACATATGGCGTTCATTATCATTAGCACCTGTTTGGCTACAATAATCCTATAAAATTAATGATAGCTATAAGAACTGATGCTGGTTTGAAGGTAAATTAAGACATATATCAAATGTACCATTTTCAGATATGATTAGCTGATATGATCAGTTCAAAAATTAGCTTTCAACTTGACGGCTTTAACACCGTACATACCATCCCACGTGTCATTCTGACCCATGACATGAGTCTAACATCTTGCCAAGTACTTACAAAGTCCACCCTTATAATAGCCGGCAAAGTCTGCACCAGTGGTCCATAGCATAAACTGTAGTTCACAACCCTGGAGCCAAATGGTTGCTCTCTGAAATGAGTTTCTGTTAGCATTAGCACCAGCGCTAAAAAACATGACCTTTCCAGCCACTGCAATGACTACAAGAGCTGAACTTCTCTTCAATCCTGCCTCCGTTTTATAGCAGACTTTACTCTCCAGGCTACAGCAGTTTATCAACTAGCCAGATAAAATTGGTATTGGGATAAAGCTCACAATCTCCCCGCGTAATCCTATTTTTCCAGCACTAGCGTGTATAATGGAGCTGATAGACTGGAAGTGGGCAATGAGGAAATCTGAAGCTGACAAGCGGCGGAAACGCCTCGGAGGCTTGTTTGAAGTCTTATTTTGAGGTGTCAGAAAATGATCCATGACACCAAGCTTCATAATGTGAGGGAAATTGTTTTTCACAGATGGAATGGAAGTTTTGGACGTGTACCAAAGCATTGTTTCAGATCAAATGCAATATTTACAGACCCGCCCCCTGTAAAGGGGAATAAATGAACAAAGCGATGCGATAAACATGAATAATCCCCCTTGAATAACAAAGTCAACAAATTAGCGTTTTGGGTCTTTTGAGTTTAAAACATTTTCTCCGCAGAAATGTTCATAATCAGAATGTTGTGAGTAATGCACAAATAGTTTCCATTTTTATAGAGAAATTCACTGGGGACTATTTAACTATTTAATGTCAAATGCAATTTCAGCTATTTATTTATTTATTTATCCAAATTATTGCTCATCTAAAGCCATAGAACAAAACATGAAATGTAGAAAAAGCCTTTTGTATATTCTATTTTAATACATTTGTGTTAACAATGAGAATACTTATGCTTAATAAATATATTGTATATAAGCTTGTATGATTATTATTTCTATGATCTATTAATCTTGACAGTAAATGAATGTGGAATAAGAGTGACTTCAAAACATATGCAACACATGCAGAATACAAAATGAAAGACTGAACCTAAATAATTTTGGTTTTACGACAGCTGCGTGTCTTGATAAAAATGAATCGAATAATCAGCTACATGAAATATTTGAAACGTCACCTATTTAAAATAATTCTGTATTTATAATTAGAATTCTTCTTTTAATATTATCTGGGAGAGATTTCCTACACTGCTAAATGTTATTTTCACATGTGTTCATTACGTTTATTGTTTCCACCTGCTGTTTCTCGTTTAGCTGCGGTCACGCATGCAACGATCCGAAAGCGGAAGTTTCTGATTCTGGATTACATTCCGATGGAAAAGTTCAGCTGAAAGTTACTTTGACCTGTGATATCGGCTCATGTGATGCGTCTTAAGCTACCACATTGGCGAGGTTAGGTCTGTGAGCTTTTTTGATCACTCAATATGAAGCGTTTTTAGGACGTCAGTATTGCTTTGAAGTAGATTAGAGAGCATCCTGTTATAATTTAGACTAGATAAATAGTGAATTGTTTAATTTGTAATCAAACCGCTGTGAATTTCGGGATGTTCTTGAGTGACCTGGGCTTAAACCCTAGTTTCCCTGTGTATTTAACCCCCATTTTTCCCATGTTCCCTATCGGTAATTGATGCTGTTACCTGTGCTCCATGTCATTTCTTTTACAGTTATTGTATGCATTAAATATTCTACAACAAGCATGAAGAGCTGACAGAATAACCGACCGATAAACAGACTGTTTCTCCGCCTTGTATTCCAGATCCCCTGGTTAGACCGGTCCAAGAGCTTTTCGTGGGGTGAGCAATACCGCCCATCCACCCCATGATTTAACGACCCATGCGTCCTCCACTGCAGGGCATCTGTGCACACTCTCTAGGTCTAGCGGAGAAGCCAAATGAGAGGGCTGCGGCTACCATGGTCAACCGTTCTATGACTTCCTGCAGCCTTGCCATCTCTTCCCTCATCTGAGTCGACAGTTCTGTGACAATCCATCAATGCTCTAGCTCCTCTTCGGAGCGTTGTCGCTGTCAGCTGTGCCACTTGTTCTCCGTCCTGTGGCTACATCCATCCGGATGGCCGGTGTGGCCGAGTGAACCTCCTACCTCTCCTTATCGTCTTCTGAGATTGGAGTTGTGCCAGCAAACTTGCGACCCGTTGTTTGTTTGGTGCCGCATTTTCCCACCACTTCTCCCTCATCCCATCTGGTCCTCTGTGTTGCAGAAACTCACCAAATGTGTAGCTCCACAGCTTTAGCTCTGAGGGGATCCTCTAGAGCCTCCATAGAGCTTTTTTGGACCATCCACTCTGTCGCCTCCCTCCTGGAACTCTTCATGTCTTGTTCCTTCTCCTTCTCGAGACCCTTTCTCCATGGTGTACTCTTTTCCATTATTTTCTGTTCCTGGTCCATTTGTTTCACATTTCTCCCCGTGTTCATTATGCTGATTGTTTCCACCTGTGTATTTAACCCCTCTGTTTCCCGTCAGTTATTGATTTTCTTTTCTCGTAATGTTATCTGTGCTCCTTGTCGTTTCTTTTGTGGTTAAAGTATACATTATATATTCTACGTCATGTGCCAACAAGCTACCTCTCGCTTCCGTGAAGAGCTGCATGTAACAATTATGAGATTATAAGACCAGATTTTTGTTATATCTCTCTAAACGCATAAAATACAGATGAAAATGCTGTTTTTTTATTTTTTTTTTATTGTTGCAATTACTAAAGGAGTATGTACTAGTAAATTAAGAAATACATAGACAAAGAATATTTTATGATGATTTTATTGAAAACACTAATGTGTTATTAGAACAATAAAATAATATATGACGTCAATCTTCTTAGATAAGAAGAAAAAGGTAATATTTATATACAGATAGTGCTGTATTTTGCAAAATGTTACTTTTTTTAAAACTGGCTGGCATTGAAAACTTAATCATATCCATATGAATTTTCATGAGCTGGTTTATATTGACCATAGATGGATAAATGAGATGTGAAATGGGAGAAACACAAGGACAATTAGTGTTTGCACACTTGTAGGAGATATGTGAATCAAAATGTACAGTTTTACCCCGAGATACGAATGGTTTTCGTTATGAAAAATCCAGGATTTGAAGAGTATGAAGATATTAAAAAAATATTTTTATTTGGGATTTGAAAAAAATCCTAAGATGCGAAAAACACAATCCGAGAAATCAAGAAATATGAACATACGCGTACTCCATTGTTGAAATTTCAATGCTGGATGTTACGTGGCTGCTGTAAACTGACCAACAGTTCAGCTCTCATATCCGCTTGTTGACGTCGTGCTTCTGGATCCTGGCGCTCTACAGTCCAATTGAGAGACAATGGTAAAAGGCGATGAAACTTTGATCATCCTCCAAAAACGCTTTACATCTGTTTTAAATCAAGGGTAAAATTATGTATCGATTAACAATAATGTGTCTTGATAAAGGTTAGAGTCCAGGTGTCCTAAAAAAAGTTACATTTATATAATGGAAACTGATGTTCGTAAACAAAAGCTAAAGGTTCCTCCTCTAACTGGTGCTACAGAACAGCACATTCCACATTATAAACGCTATTTCTTTTAGGATTTTAGTTTCGTTTTGGTGTTCGTAATTCACACACATCGCCTCACTCGCTAGGTAAGGTTTTACATTTGTGTACTTATAATTTTGCATTTATTTTATTCTGTTTTCATCGTTTTATTATAATTTATTACATTAACAATATGTAGATTTAAGGATTGGAGAAACGTTAATTGATTTTTCTCTGGTTTTCACATTTATTGTTTCTGAGAGTAAAGCTTGCTTCAAAAATTTCAAGATACTAAGGCCACCCTCGAGCGGATTCATTTTATATCTCGAGGTACCACTGTATGTGCCACCACCCTGAGAATATCAACAGCATCACTGTATAGTTTTAACTCCTCGGTAAGAACAGCCACTATTGGTTGACCCAAAAGTTCCTAAAACTCACTTGATGATGTCATCACCTCATTAGCATTAAGACAATTTGTGGTTAGTGAAATCTTACCTTCGAGCCAGACAGCCAGAACAAAGTCCCTAAAGGTCACCAGGAATATGCGTTATACTAATGCATTTAACATTTTGGTATTATGCAATTACTTTAATTGTGATATTTCATGCACAGGGGCAACCTTCCAGTTAGAAAATCCCAAAAACATGTGTCAGGCTACTTGAATAAGGTTCCCCTTAGGCGTGAATGTGTGCGTGAACCCAAAGTGAGCTGCAGACCACGTGGCCCTGAAAGGGAACAAGCAGATAAGTAAGAAATGCTTGTAATAGAATGTGAAACTACTGACCTTGTACATATGTGGCTCCACATTTTTCATATTACATCAAAAATTACAGTTAAATAGATCTGTACATACATATGAAACAGCTGCCACTGACTGAAACCATTAATGCATTGTGTTTTACAGATGTCTGTATATCGGTGGTTATTTTAAAACGCTGTTTTATTTATTTTAAAATACTTGAATGAAAGTATATTTATATACATATCAATCTATCCATCCACACACCCACACGCTTACATACAAATATGTAAATCGCACACAAAAAAACAAAACAAAAAACAAAACATCAATCTCAAGTAAAGAATAAATTTCACAGCAAACTTTGTGCACCTCAAAAGTGGCCTTTTATTGAGTTTGGAGCCTTTGGTCATTATTCTCACTTTCCTGTCTGCTTCTGCTGTCTCATGCGGCACATGTACCTCTCCGTCTCGACCGTCTCTTAAACACACGGAGGGATGGCCAAGGCATGTTTCACTGTCACCAAATCCCCTGTAAATAAGCTCAACGGCAACCAATGAATGTCACTGGTTCTCTCAGGAGAAACACCAACCATCCCAATAAACTCTGGCTTGGCTTCTGAGGGGCCAGTGGGCTGATCAAGGCTTTCATTTGCCCCTTCCCATCTCTCTTTGCACACTGACGTCTATTCTAGGATCACCTGAGTCATGATGGATGCCGTTTGTCAACAATATGCTGAGCATTCATCAACCGATGATGAGACCTGAGGTAAAAATGGCTTGGGCGCCTTTCTGCTTTTGTTTGACTTAATCATGTCTGCCAGATGAAAATAAAATAGTTCATGCCAAATTAAGTGCTGTTAGATGCTCTGGGGGCCATTGGTTGTCACTGATGGAGTGGGCTTTTTAATGATTCTGTTTTTATTACACACTTTACATAGAAAATCTGACATCCAAGAATAGAAATAATGTCGAGTGGACATAAACATTGTCATTAGATGTAAATGAAGGAGGTTCAAAACGATGTGAAGTAGAGAATAATTATATTCCGTATGAAAACATGGATAAAGTGTGTGTGCGTGTGTGCGATTGAGTGTGTGTGTGATGTCACCCCTAGTTTTCCCAAAAAATACATTATAAAAGGGGTGTAGCTACCCTTTTTGCCTCTGTCGGTACATCGCTATTTGAAAATGTTCAATACTGGAGAAACATGCACTGGGGAAATCTCAACACCTCTGATGTGAAGGTGGATTCTCCAAATGAGTATGCCCTTACATATGATGGTTCCTAGCAGAGCCTCATGATCTCTCAGCTCTCTTTAGAAAAGCTTGATTGATTGATAGTTTACCCCTAAATCTGGGTATTCTAGCAGTTTTCTTTCGTGTGCCCCTAGTTCTGGCTATTCTAGCACTGCAATAAGAGCACTCCCCTTTCTAATGGATTCTGAAAGGGACAGCCTCATTGAGGATTTTATCCCCTTACCCTTTGCTAACCTCAATAACTTATCTACGTATCTTTCTCCAAAGTGGAGAAAGTCTTGTCTGCCCTGAACACAAGGCTTGCGCTGCAACAGTTCAAGCTGGGTCAGGGCTTAGGAAAAATGAACCAGGGTTGTTACTGCCAAGGAAAATGACCTTGGCCGGACATTGGTCACCTTTGTGGTTTAGGAATGCCATCGGTCACATCTAGTGTGAATCTTCCTCATTAAGAAACAGGCTAGGGGTCTGGCGAAGAATAGAAAAACTTTTGACATGGTGGATCCCCCATGATAGAACTTCTTTCACCTGCTTGCCCCCAAAGGTAACTTGTCTCTACATCCCTATCCAGTAAAAAAAGCATTAGCCCGGAAGTACCCATGAGAAGAGATGCACATGCACCCCTGCTTTGGGAAAGAGCTGCATGTCTCAATTGCAGCCATTGGTGAGAAGCCTGGAAGCATTGCAAAAGCCAAGGTTCAAAACAGGCCAGTCCCTCCAGACAATACAATAGGGTTTTTATTCAGTCCATTTGCATGGCCACTATTTACTTCTAAAATATTAACAATAGCAGACAAAAAACAATCATGACCTCTAGAATAGATTATTATTATGCTCTATTAGTCAGTTTCCTATTTAAATGCCCTACTACACTTGGTGCAGAGTGAGCGGCTTTGGTCCTTACTTGAACAAAAAATGTATGATCATATCACACCTTTTCCTGCTTTGGCTTCTTTTAAAGCAGGTTTGGTGAGGTACAAGGCAAGTTGAGACAAAATCTCTCAAGCATGTCCTAGGTCTTCCTCTGGGTCTACTTCCCAGAGGTACATGCCCAGGAATATCTCCCAATGGAGGAGCCCAGGAGGCATCTCTAAGGTAGCATCCAGGAAACTTTTTTCAGCCGCCTGTATACGGGATCTTATCCTTTCAATCACGACCCAGAACTTAGGTAAGGGTTAGAATGTTGTATGCCTGGTAAATCGAGAGCTTCGCCTTGCAGAGGTCCTTCTTCACCACGACGGATTGGTAAATCAACACATTACTTCAAAGGCTGCATTATTCCATTTGTCAGTCTCTCATTCCATAGTCCCCCTGTGAACAAAATCTCTGAGGAGTTTCCAGGGCAGCTGAGAAACATTTATCCAGTATCTCCTGGGCCTTCTCTTGTTGTTCTTCCAGGATGAAACAAGCCCAAGAATCAGAAATAGATGCGGTACTCCGGGGTGTCTTCACTCTTCACTCTGCTCAGTCCAGTGGCATGTAGGTTTCCAGACCAGATGTTAGTCTCTCTTTGTTCTTTTTTTATTCTTTTCTTTTTCTAAGTGTGGCTCATCATTTCCTTTAGCTGCCTCATTAGGGATCACCTGCCGCTGATGTATAATATTTGTTTGAAATTATAATCAAAATTCAAAATTTGCTCTCTTAACAGAATCCTCCATTCACAGCAATTACAGCACTGCAGACCTTTGGCATTCTAGGTGTATTTTTGAGGTCATCTAGAGAAATTTCTCCCCATGCTTCTAGAAGCACCTCCCACAAGTTGGATTGGCTGGATGGGCACGTCTTGCATACTATACAGTCAAGCTGCTCCCACGAAAGCTCAATGGGGGTTAGATCTGGTGACAGCGCTGCCACTCCACTACAGATAGAAGACCAGCTGCTGCTTCTTCTCTAAATATGTCTTGCACAGTTTGGAGGTGTGCTTTTGGTTACTGTCCTGCTGTAGGCTCCAATCAAGCGCTGTCCACATCTTTTTAGTTGTTTAGCATTTCACAAATGTTCTTCTCTGTGATCCAAACACCTCAAACTTAAATTCTCCATGGGTAACACTTTTTTACAAGCTTCCTCTGTCTTTTGCTTTCATTAGCCGGTCTCAAATATGGCTTTTTCTTGAAGGCCAGCATCCTGGAGTTCCCTCTTCACTGTAAATGTTGACCCTGGCTTTACTATTTAATAAAGCTGCAAGTTGAGGAACTGAGAGGATATTTCTCAATCTACAGACTATATAATGTACTTATCTTTTTGCTCAGTTGTGCAGCAGGGCTTCCACTTCTCTTTCTTCTCTAGTTAGAGCCTGTGCTGTTCTCTGAAGGGAGTAGTACACACTGTTGTTGGAAATCTTCAGTTCCTTTGCAATTTCTCACATGTAATAGCCTTCATTTCTAAGAACAAGCATAGAGTGTAGACTTTCACATGAAAGTTCTCTCTTTTTCTGGTCATTTTGAGCGTTTTATTGACCCCACAAATGTGATGCTCCAGATACTCAACCTGCTCAAAGGAAGGTCAGTTTTTTTGCTTCTCTAAGCAGCTTAACGCTTTTCATTGGTGCTCACATGATGCATAAGTGTTTATAATCGTCCATTAGCTTCTACCACAATGAGAAAATGCATTGTACATTAGAATACTGAAGTGGTGGTTGCTGGAAATGGGCCTCTATACACATATGTAGATATTGCACAAAACTGCAGACATTTGTGGCTAGATGTTATTTGCCACATTAACTTTGTATAGAGTTTATTTCTGATTTGTTCAAATCTTTATATTTATATCCCTTGAACTCTCATATTCTCATACATCTTACTGTATGTGTGTCATCTATGGTGCGCTTTTGTAAATTTCATGCCAAATCCTTTGTTCCAAAGGAAATGTAACACAGGAACACAGTTCCTTTGCTTGCATTGGAAGTGTTGGAATTCCATTCTTTTAATGCAAGTGTATTTTTCCCCATTTTACCACAATTTCCTTTTCCTGTACATCAAAATCCATTCCAGCAGTGTGACTTTAACAGCTTAGCCATAAAGGGAAATATCACCTCACCCAATTATTCCACGTGTGGCCGAAACACTATAAAATACACCTGCGCTGCTTTATAGAAACCCTGTTATGTGATACATTGTCACAGCTCAAAGCCACACAATCCAGTTACTATGCTTTTACATACTTTTAAATTTCTTCCAGATACAAAGTTACTCTATAGATCAAATTACTCACAGTTTTCCCTCAACTGATACTGTAATACTACAGAGAGGGCTTGCATTTGGCTGTTGTGCTTCAGTCTAGGAAATGGAACATTTTAGTAAAAGTAACCAATCCTCTTGAAGTTTGCCGTTTGAATGATTAACTTTTCCAAGAACTAACTTTTGCAGCACGCTCATAAAGGTCATAGAAAGAGAGGTTTAACTAGGTGCTGTAATGTGGCGAGAGAATAAAAAATAATGAGTCAGATAAATTATCATTCGATGTGCAAGGCCTTGATTTATCATGATATTCTACAAATTGTGACGGTATTAGGAGTGCCCTAAAAGAGCACATTACCAAGTCACATAAAAAGATGAATTAAAAATCTTGGCTTTCAGTGTGTGTGAGGTGAAAAGTCGACCTAGAGATCCAGTAAATCGTCCGAGAACGATTCTCTCTGATGCTACGCTTCAATGGGCGGTTCCAGTTTAAGTTTTGCCACACCGGATCATCTTTGGGAGCTCATTAAAGACACTTGCTAACTGTCCTTGTAAAATATGAACAGAAATTAGCAGCAATAATCTGACAGAAGAACTAAGGCAACAATAATGATGGGAAGTAAAGTGATGGAGACACGGTAACGCTAATGCCTCCCTCTACTAGGGGTCCGCTAGAGCAAATGTCATTCATATTTAAGCAAGCGAACTCCACTAATTGGCTCAAGCACTCGTCTCCTGAATTAAATTCCAAGATTTCTCCTCTCACCTTTAAAGCCGAATCATTTGAATTCAAAAGAAAGCACGAGTGACAGGGAATGAGTGTGGGAGAGGCGAGGATTGACGAGGGGGAAAAAAGAAACGGCTCTTTTTAATGAGATAAAAATCTTGCTTCTTTCCATTTCCTGGCTATAATTGCTGATTATGTTGTTATAGACTCTCAACTTCTCCGTCTTTCTTCTGGATCAGGATAATTTGGGATGGCGTGACGAGGCTTCAAAGGCAACCGGGAGATCGCAGAGGCTCATTTAGACTCCTCTTTGCCAGGCCACAGGTAACTGGGAAAGGTAAACACGGCTTGCTTATAGGTAATTACCCCCTCGGCCTGAGCAAGTCTGATCAGTGCAGGCTGACCCCTCTCATAATAACCCTTAAGGGCAAATTGTATTTCTTTTGACAGTTTAATTAGATATTCAGCAGTAGGGGCACAAAGCGAGCTACGCAATGAATATTTAAATGGAGTGACACCAAAAGAGGATGAACCTCATGAAAGAAAGCCTGAGCGTACTGAATGACAGACAAGGGGATATTAAGCAAGTGATTCTAATCAATAATCTCTTGATCTCTTACATATTAATACACTGCCTGCTGGTGTTAGTCTCATAACAAGAAGGGTAGCAGGGCAAGTGGAAGGGTGAGGACAGGCTGACAGTAGGGAAAGCAGACAGAAGTGTTGCTCTGTGGGGGTGCAGTCATCGTCCCAGGCCCCGAAGGGCACAGTAACCAACCAGAACAAGCCAACCCTGAGTCCTCTTCAATCTAATCCAATCACTGAGATTGGCAGCTCCGGTAGTCTCCAGACTAGAGTATCATCTGATCAGACACCGAGGAGACATTTGCATGCAAATGCGCAACACAGACCACCCAGGGCCAATCAGGGCCAAGACAGGGTGGGCATCCACCAATCAGCTCCCACTGGATGACAGTGGAGTGTCACTTACTTTTGTAGACATGCGAGAACTTTACTGGTTCCTGGTCAGCAGGGGTCACGAGCAGCTAATAAGGCGAAAAATAATGCCATTAACTTGCGAGCGATGCACCGATCTATTAACGCTGCATGCAAATGAGGTACATTGATCTCCCTGGGCCAATCAGGGCTAAGTGGATGGGTGTCTGCAAATATATCCCCATGGTGTCAATTCAATGTAACTTGTTCATTCTGCCATCAAAGTGAACTTGACTCGTTTGTGGTCAAAAAGGTTATATATTACAAAAATCTCTCTTTCCCTCTCTCATTCATGGATTTTTGAAAAATAACTGAAGAATGTGATTTATTATTTCCCCACATCCCATCATTTAAGAATTTAAGCACTAGTTTCTTTTGATTTTGTTTTCGATGAATGTGTTTTGAATGTTAAATGGGCAGATGAAAAATGGATGTTGTTTCTGTTACATTATCCATAGGTTTGTAGTGGTAGGCTGAAATTAGGACATCTATGGAAGATTGGGCTCTGCTGACCAAATGGGTGCCCTAAGTGCTAATGTACTATGCTGCCCCCCAAAATGTGCCCAACACATAAGTTCACAAAATGATTTTTTTTTTAATTCATTTATTGAAAAAAAAAAAAAAACATGTTCAGGATGGAATAACTCAAAAATGCTACCGTTAAATATTCATCTTATTTGGATTCTGGCAGTCATTAATACTTACTATAATAATGTAGAGTTTTTAAATGCAAAAAAGAGAAGTGGAACCTGAAAATGTACCCAACACACCTTTTGTGAGTACCCAACACTAAATGCATTTTTCCCAAAAGCCAAGTTCAGGATGGAATAACTCCAAAACACTACTGTGAAATATTCCTATTATTTGAATTCTGACAGTCAATAATATTTACTGTAATGATGTAAAAAAAAGTTTTTAACGCAGCCAAAACCTGAAAATTAGTCCAACACACAATTTCACATTTTGGATTATGAAAGCCAATAATAATTACTATAAAGAGGTAAAAAGTTTTTGAATGCATCCATAAGAGAAAAAGAGAAATGGGACCTCAAATGCATCATCTTGTATTTATATAACTCTATAAATTAAAAGTATTTCTAACTATAGTAGATCCTTGTAGATATTTGAATAAAGCAAATGCATTAGTAAAATATAACTAATAGTGTTTTTTATTAATAACTTTTTCTTGTGAACAAACAGGATAAAGCTGCAACCATTTTCATTTATATTTAAAAAAGAATACCATTATAAAAACCAACATGGTGTCAATACCATTATGACATTTTCCAACGGTTTCCTAAATTTTACATCAGGTTCCTCTAGACACAGATGATGAGCTGGGATTGAAACAAATATGAGTAGATTATTGCCAATAGAATAAAATCAATAAAAAAAAGACATTATGATCGCTGTCCAAGGAGAAAAATGCATCAAAAAGTACGGTTGATCTTGAGACAGAAGTGCTCCCGAGACATGCACTCATTCATATAGTCTGTATGAAAATAGGCCGTACAAGGTCAGAAACTACCGGTATGTCCAAATCAATAAACAAAATGACTACAATGACCAGGATAACACAGAGCCCACTGAAATCTTACTGGGTGCAAACAGCTCGTTTCTGATGACATCAGAGAGCAAACTTTACAAGTTCCCTGTCAACAGAGGTTACGGGGCAGCCAATAAGGGCATAAACATCATGGCATTAATGTGTGAGAGATTCTCTAATCTATAAACATACATAATTTACCACTGCAAGGAAGATAGAGTGAAGCTGCTCATGTGTATTAAAAAGAGTGAAGTGAAAGAGAGATGATAGATTAATTACGGTTTAATCCACTGGAGTTGGTTTGCTCCGGTGCACCGAGGGACGCAGCATCCAGTTCATTTATAAAAGCCATGGCAGTGGCACCTTATTAGAGCTGATGTGTCTCCACGCCGCTGCTATGCGTTAGAAGAGGCAGGGCATGTTTTATGAATTAATGTTCCTCATGTTCGCCTACACTTCTGTAGACATGCCAGGGTTTTTATAACCCCGCTCGGAGCCTCACATCTGCGTAATGAGACGTGCAAGAGATGAAGACCAGCTCTCCTCTTGCAATCTGGCTACTGGAGGAGAGGGGTCAGCGTCCCGTCCTCCTTGGGAACTGCTTGGTAAGACATAAGCGTACATACATATTCATACAGCAACTGCAAGGTCAACAGGCAGCTCTAATATTGCTGCATTCATTTATAGTGTGGTGCGCGTGACTCTGAAACGTTAATGCGAATTGAGTCTAAGAGCATGCTAGTTGGTGAAACAGATAAAGGTGCAACACTTTCCAAAAGCGTAAGAGTCTGATGGTAGACTTTCGTATAATTCATAAGGGATGCAATCTTGTTAGGGATTTAGCAACGATGGACAGACAGAGCTGTATACAATTAATTTTGTGCCAATAAAACAAATGTAACTTCAGCTAAAACAAACAAAAATAAATTGATTACAAAGAAAAAAAAAGTACTTACCATAAAAATCGACATTAGTTTTAAATACACTCCATTTTTTGTTTCATTTTCAACTTTGTTTTGATAACGCGTTTTCTAACTTTTCATCCTGAAAGTTACGCTTGTCATTCTGGAACAAACTTCCTATGGGGGCGGGGCTAACAGTGGTTCGTTCTCATTGGCTAGTACATTTTTGATTGGCAGCTCAATGACTGGACTTTTTTTTTCACCAGGGATTTTATAGATGGCTTATTTGTGAATGAATGCATATTTATCAGCTCATCTAGCAAAACAACTCATTTATTTTACTTTAGGCTGGAATTACGACGTTTGAAATAAGTAATACTGGATTCACTTGAAACAAGATGTTTATTTCGCAAACACAACAAACCCAAATCATTAATTTTCAGCATGAATAGATATCAACAAAATTGTATCACATTCAAAAATGTTAAGGAAAGCTTTAATGGAGCAACATTTTGTGTTTTTCATTTTGTTAAATCTCTCACATTTCAGCTTGCAACACAACTAAACTTCAGATAAAAGATAACACAATCATGTAAAACATTCAAAACCCTCATTAAAGATGCCTGTAGAAGCCTGCCATGTTGTTTTATTTACCTTTATTCATCAAAAATACATTTTGATTGTAGGAGAGGCAACTTTTCATGGCTTCAACATGCTCAATTCATGCAAATAAGGATTATGTTTTACTCTTATGATGATAATATATAAGCGATGTTATATTGAATATATTGCTTCTGCTCCAGGATCTTGAAACTTGACGCTTTTTTTTAATTAAACATTAGAGATTACTGGTGAAAAAAAAAACATTTAGCTGCCATTTAAAACCATACTAACCAATGAGGGAGAACAACTGTTAGCCCCACCCACATGGAAAGTTTGTTCCAGAATGACAAGTATAATTTTTAGGATATTTGTTAGGAGTTACTCCGAGGGACTGGCAACCTGTCCAGGGTGTACCCCTGCCTCTCGCCCAATGTGTGCTGGAGATCACCGGCAGTCCCCTGTGACCCCAAAAGTGCAATAAGCCGGTTGGAAAATGAATGAATGAATGTTAGGAGTTAGCCTGATGGTGAGAGGCTGGAGTGCCAAAAAAAAACCTTTGCAGTTGCTACAAAAAAGTGGTTTTATTGGGGCTCAGGTGCAAAATCCCAGCAAAACACCTGGAAAAAAAAACGTAAAAAGAGAGACAACGATATTTACAATATGTACAGGTGTAATCTTAACAGAACGCCAAATGGAAGCCTGGGAGCTCTTATGTGTTTCAAGCTCCACCCATGGATCATACCATTTCAAACGGTGGAAATATTCACAGCTATGGGTAAAAACAGCACAAAAATGAATTGTAAAACACAAAAGCACATATGAACTCAAAATACACTTATTCACAACACAATTCAGATAAAACATTGCAAAACAAACAAATTTACAGAAATTGCAGTAAATGATGTCATCATCCAAGATGGCGGAACAGCATAGCATGAAATAGACAGCGTTTTGAACTGAACAGGAGAGAATTTTAAGTGAATGCAATGTATTTTCAATTAAATGTTGTGCTAAAATGACTGTGTTTATTTATTTCAATGTTTGGACAAATGGAGTGTTTGAGCAGATTGTATATAAAGTGAACATAGCACACCTGACACTTACAGATTAACATTTCACATACAACGCACTCAATATAGTCTCAGTTTTACTCAACTGTGAATATCAAACTCTGAAATTGAATCCAACAAAGAATGTGTGTTAAAAACTCAAGTAATTATCATAAAAATCGCTCAAAAATCAATCGAAAATTGATTTTATTGTTTTCACGCTGATATTTTTTCTTTGTTATTAATTTATTTTTGTTAATTTTAGCTGAAATTACATTATTGTCACAAAATGTATTCCAGCTGACAGTCCATGATAAGTGCAACACGTCAAAGATGAGGTTACCACCATCCCATGACTCGGCATGTTGAATGGTGGGAATAACAGAGCAACCCCTCGATGTGCCCTTCCATCCTGGGTGAGCTGTAATCCCACTCTACTCTCTCAGGCATGGTTAACATGAAAACAAATGACTGCGGTCGCCCGGAGGATGTTTGACAAGCAGCAGTGAATAACCACAGAAAGCCTCAAGATATTCTTGGCCGCCTACATCGTGAGAAAATGTGGCTTCGCTCAGGAATATTCCGGGGGAAGACCGAAATCTGGAAGCAATTACGAAAGATTCCAAACAAGTAATTTCCACATCACTTCTGTGAACATTGTGAAGGGGTTTGTTTTTTTGTGAGGTTTATTTTCGGGAGCTTAGCAACATAAATTTGTTGTCGCAGAGCTATTAAACACGTGTTGGCAGAATTCAAAGGAAAGGTGCATGAATCTGATCATAGTGTAATAATAAGGGAAACGGGCCCGCTGTTGGACTTTAATATCCCTTGATGATACTCAACTGTCAATGGCCTCCACCACTGCCAGGATGTACAGCAGTTTCTGCCAGAAACACAGGATTTATCCTCCTTCACATGGAGCCGGTGAGAGGAAATGCCTCCAATCAGTGGGAAGGAGAGAGGGTAAAAAAAACAAGAGAACGAGTGGAAACGGAAAACATCGTAGGAGGAAGATACAGAGGCATCCTTAAAATAAAACTAACATCCTTCAGCTGACCTGCTGCTCAGAGAACAAAGGTTATACGGAACTGTCCTGGTGATTTAAAACCAGGTTGGATTTCATACAATAACATGAACACACATGGGTAACACGTTAGACTATACTTAACAGT
The DNA here is from genome assembly GCA_007224835.1 of Danionella cerebrum. NCBI lineage: Eukaryota > Metazoa > Chordata > Actinopteri > Cypriniformes > Danionidae > Danionella > Danionella cerebrum. The sequence continues at coordinate 167,158 of SRMA01026183.1, read as the reverse complement.
TATAAATCTGAACTTTAATAGATACAAGGCGAGCTTATTTATTGCCATTTTCCGTCAATTTGGACAGCCCTAAAGATATGAAACACTGTGTTAGGCTTTTGAAAAACCATATGTGTGTTTAAACCAAGCTTGGTAATTTGATATTTCCTCGTACCTGTGAAGGAAAAGACTAAATGATGAATCTTCCATGCTCTTGTTAAAGCTATTTTCCACCCATCTCTCCAAACTCAGCTGTGGCTCACGTTGGTGCAAAATATTCCTGTGGTTCAATCCTACCCAACACAAACACTGTACCTTTACAATTGACTTGAACTTGAGCGTTAGCCGTAATAAATCAACATAGTTATGGAAGTGCAGGTATGCAGTGAATAAAGCAAGCCTTGCGTTATGCAGATTAACTTTTAACTATGGTAAATCCACTGGAGCATAGACCTCATGTGACTTTTTGGTAGAATAAAACAGCTGGAGCTGCAATATTATCAGCTTTAACAAATGTTTTTTTATGGGACACCGTGGCAACTATTTTAAAGGGACCATTTACACTTTCATTTATCTTAAGGAGGAACCAGCTTATATTTAAGACCGCTAACAATATCTGATCAGTTTGGTTCACTGTAATTCGAGAAAATGATTCATTGAAAGGGTTTCACTACAACTTACTACATTGTTAACTACCTTGTTGACCTGTCCAGGGTGTACCGCACCTCTCACCCGATGTGCGCTGGAGATCCCCGAAAGGGAACCAGCAGGTTAGAAGATGAATGAATTAACCCGATGGATGTTTTGGGGCTTGTTGGGGATACCAGAGTTCCCGGAAGAAACCCTTGCAAAGCACAGGGAGAACAAGCCAAAACATATAAAATATGTAGATTATAATTTAATATACATAAATATTAAAATTTTAAGTCAAACAAAGCACTTTTAACCGAAAACCTGTAAACAAATGTGAAAACCTTCTAAACCATTAAAACTTGGGTCTTAATGATCCGGTGCATTGAAGGAAGCTGGTTTGTAACGAGACTCTTCCGAGTTCATGTGAAAAACTGAGAACACCTTTTGACAATTTGGGTATTTTTTAAGCATTTTTAAAGATTTCTGTAAATTTAATTTAGCACAATTTTAGAGCCCCCTACCCCCTAATAGCTAGTGGTACCCCCACTGGCTGAAGACTCTTATAGCCCCAAAAAGGCTCTTACATCGGTCTGATGCAGAATTCCGTTAGCTGTGAGATGTTTGCTGGGTTTCTTGCATGTAAAGCCCATTTCAAGTCACCCCGCTCCCCATTTTATCTTTTTAAGCCAGTCTTTATTTGATTTATTGATATGTTTTGGGTCATTGTCATGTTGCACCGCCCAGTTCCACTTCAGCCTTAACTTTCTGACAAATGGACTCAGATGTTTCTCTAGCTCCCTCTGATGCACCGTAGAACGCATGGTGGATTCTATTATGTTGAGCTCGCCCGGACTTGTTACAGTGATGCAGCCCCAAACTATCACACTTCCACCTCCATGCTTCACAGTCGGTATAATGCTCTTTTCCTGAAATTCTGCCAAACATATCCTTTTTTCTAGTGTCCAAAAAGTTCAACTTTGCACTCATCTGTTCAAAGAACATTATTCCTGATCTTTGTCAACATTCTCTCTGGCAAACTTCAGCCTGGCCCTGATGTTTCTTTTAAAGAGCAAAGGTTTCCTTCTCACAAATGGACGTTAAACATGAGCAGTCTCTTTCTTATTGTAAAGGTGTATACTTTCACAATAAGCAGTAGCCTGCTGTAGGTCCCCTGATCATATTTTAGTGTTTCTGGTGACGTCTTTTAGCACCTTGCTGCCTGCTATTGAGGTGAACTTGCTGATATATACTTAGTATCTTTGGATGGAAACATGGCTTTTGAATTACTTAGACGTAATTATGAATAAACACAGGATTAACCTAGCTTTCATTGTACAAAAAAGATAAAATGAAATATTTCAATATAGTCAATGATGTGCATGGTTGGAACTTGCCATAAGTGAAAATGCCCTTTTGCTTGTTAATTTATATTTTGTGTGTTAATTTTCACAAAAATGCCTAATTATATATTTTATGTTGATATTAAATTAATTATATGTATTATTTTGGAACCGGAATGCTAGAAATCTCGTTTGGTTGTCTGGTTGATCTCTTCCAAAAGCACTATCAAAGTAAATCAAAGCTAAAGAGACAAAGTTATTAGAAAATTGGAGGCTGAGAGTTTCTACTGGAAGAATAGTCACCTTTTAGTCCACTTCTACACTTTGTAATTTCCATGGGATATGGAACATGTTTTTTTTCTATCTTTTATACTTTTTTATGCTGCCTTTCATTGTCCTGTTCTGTAAAAAGTCACCTGATTTAACTAAGTACTGTACTTTCATTGTCCTTTAAATATCAACTCTGGTATTCTACATTAGACAGTTTCTCGCCATAAAAAGGATGCTGACATATCACAAATAGCATGAGAAATTAGATAATGCCATTTGAATGCGTGTTTGCTGTCATTATGTGTGTAATCAGCAAGCGTGGAGCTGTAAAGAGTGTGAGTGTGGTGCGATAGTCAGTCATCAGCACTTGTTGCCGAGCATTTCACGCCAAGTGCCGTGGCAGTATGGCTGACAATTCTCCTGACAGAACGAATGAGGGGATGCGTGACACATGTAAATATGAGAATCGCTTCCTCACACACATTACACCAAACACACGCGTCTCCAGGGAGCGTGTAATAACCGGGTGCGTTTATTCTTCAGTGTTTTCCTTCTACACCCCATTACTGCCGTATCAGAGAGTCAGTTTTCCAGTAACATGACAATTTGAAAAGAAGGTGAAGAAAAGTGCAATTTTCTGTTTGTCAATCATCACAAATAAATGGGAGAAATCAAAGTAAAAGGCAAGCAGTCTTGAAATATTAATAAAAAAATACACAATCATTTAGATTATTGGAGTGGAAATATACAGGCCAAAAGGATTCATGGGGAGAAATGAAATCAATTAGGACAGCGGACCTGAATGACGTTTTTAATATAAATAAATGGGCCATCAGGGAACACTGTCAGGAAAAGTTAGATTAGGGAGGTTGTGTTGATATGAGAGCGTCTCGGCATGAGTTATTCCCTGAAGCTAACACTTCCCAGCAGGCTTTACTCGGCCGCAGAAAGGCCCTCTGGCTGTGAGCTGCATTTTTAATGGGGATTACGTACACCACTCTGATATGCTGAAGAGGTTAAGATTTCCCTCTGATTCCACAGAAGATCTGACCCGTGGCAGGGCTAGCAAATATTCATTGTAAATATGTCTCACATTCAAGGTCTAAGAACTGAGAAGCGAATGGATTCATAGTGTTTCATTACAAATCACGCACAGCAAATAAAATTAAATATCGCAGGGTGAACTGTGCACTGTGGAATCTGAAAAGTTTACCTTACTTAAAAAAAAAGCAGTCAAACCGGTTGCATTTCAAAAAATAAGCACAGAAACCTTGGGTATTGTTTTTTCTAATGCCTACAAAGTTAAGTTTATTTGAACTACCAGTTGATGTAAACTTTACTGGTTTAATGACATAAATATTTAAGATTTTTTTGTATTTACTTTAGCAGAAAAGTATGCACACAAATCTTAAATGTATTTCTTTAATGCACAGTAAATAAAGTAAAGATGCAATAACATTATATTTGGAATAAAGCAAGGCCTGTTTTTCAGATCTAAAATCTCTTTTTAGAAAAGATTTGGAACAGAATTAAAAGCAGCACAACAAACCAGCCAGTTATACCTGTCCAACACAGTTGTGTGCCACACCGATTTCGGAATTTTTTTTTTTTTTTTTTCACACCTCTAGTCCAGAAACCGATGGGCCACTGGACTAATCGGGGTGAAGACACCCCGGATCACTCTTAGTGCACTACCCGGGAGCCCACCCCCCTAATTAACAGCTGAGTTACTTTTAAATATTTAATATGGTGTGCCATGTATTTTAATAAATGCCCTGAGCGGATTTGAACATTGCTAGAGTGTCCGTGTCTCTGTTGCCATCCACTACAATACATGTGGAGTATATACGTAAGGGAAAATCAACACTCAGCCGTTCATTATATATTTATAATGCATGGCGTGCGGGGGGTAAATAACCACCCAATGCGCAAAGTGCGTTATAACTATATAATGCATGGCTGAGTGTTGATTATGAACTAACGACACGAGAGGATGATGCGTGACGAGACAGGCTGAAAGAACTGTCAATCATCTGCCCGTCAAGAAATGACGACCTTAAATTTTGCTTAACTTTAAGGCTTAATAAATTCATTCATTCCTTTCAGGGTTACCGGGTCTGCTGTTCTCCAGCGCACATTGGGCGAGAGGCAGAGGTACACCCTGGATAGGTCGCCAGTCCATCGCAGGGCCTGATAAATCTTAAACCAAAAAATGTAAAAAAGATTCACCCCACACAACCTTCAATTTTCACCCCACGGCTATATAGAATTCAGGAACGCAAAAATGCTTTTTGTTACCTCAATGTTCTTTAAATAAAAAGGTCATTGATTTGCAGTCTGCACAGTGTCAGGACTCAAGACTGTTCTGTGGAGCAACTTCCCCAAAGTTGTGATCGTAACTTAAGCCCTGTTAGGTTGACTCAAAACAAAACTAGCAAGCGATTGTTACTAAAGGCATGGAAACTTCACTCCGAAGTAAACGTTACTAACTAAGAGTTACTTAATAAAACCTATAAAGTAGCTGTAATGCCACGCCAGCAGAGGGCTCCCTCTCCGGAGTTCTAACCCTTGCTGCATCACTTCCTGTTGGGAGGGTATTTAAGTCAAGCCCTCCCCTACCTAAGTATTGCCAACGTGTGTTGCATGCCAAGCGTTTTTCTGTCTGACTTACCTGCCTGTTTATTGTGACCTGTTTTGCCTGGACTTTTGGATTATACCTTTGGATTCTGATATTGATGTGTTTGCCTGTTGGATTGTTATTTGGATTCTGACCCTTGCCTGCCTCTCAACCTTCCTGAACGGTGTTCGTGTGAGTGTTTGCTGGCACATGTGCTGCCGCACGGCGCCGCAATTTTGAATACTGCTCCCTTTTTCTCACTGTGTGCTTTATTAAACTTCGGCACATGGATTCCCCAATGCCTCTTGCCTCAGCGTCAATACAGTAGCACAGATTTTTATTGGTAACTTATTTATTCAAGTTAAGCCAGCTACTAGATTTCACAGCATGTATAATCTGGAAATAGAAGTTAAAGGTCAGTTAGCATTCATACAGCCAAGAAAACTGTAAGAAGCATTGGGTTAATATGAAGGCACTGAAACTCTCCTGGAAGCCGCCATTGATGGGTGTTTATGCGCACAGGCGACTTCCTGATGAGGATGTAACTACCATGATTTCAAAGCTCTGGCTAGTCTGTTATACACAATTAATTTTGTAATTTTAAGAATTTGAGAATGGCTTCTCTGAATTTGATCGTTGGCAGCGTGAATGATCTTTCTCAGGATGTGTTGACAGCTGTGTTCAGTGTAGCTATCACATGGTCCCATCTAGTTTTTTTAGGGGAAAAGAGTCACCGTAAGTCGCATGAAAATAAATTCTAAACAAACACACACACACACAAAACAATTGAACTTACATTGGCTGGAAATCATTCTGCAACCAGCACCAACTGGCAATCACTGTGGTTTGGCTTCAATCTGTCGGCCATGTAAGACACATTTAAAAACTACAGGTGAGGAGGATAAGAGACAGTCCTCATGTGGTGTCCTTAAGGCCCTTAAACTACAGGGAAGAAAAGGGTATGAAGCTATATTCTTGATTACAGCCCTTATACATTGTACATAGAGTTTAACTAGAGGTAAGCAGACTATAACAACCAAAAAAAGGGTGAGAAGTTTAGATTGTCTGGTGATGAGGTTGTAACTACAAAAACAAGGCAAGAAGCTTCACTTTCTGTGAGCTCACAATTTGTATATATGGTTTAACTATGGGTAAGATTACAGCATTTGGATGGTAACTACAGGTAAAAACATCGCTCATCGGCCACATTATTAGGTACACCTTTCTAGTGTCGGGTTGGACCCATCATGTCATAAATTCGACCAGGTACAGGAAACAATGCAAATCTCCCGTTACACCACATCCCAAATGTGCTCTACTGGCTTGAGATCTGGTGATTGTAGGGGTCATTTGAGTGCAGTGAACTCATCGTCAAGTTCAAGAACCAGTCAGAGATGATTCTGATGATTTATGACAAGGCGTTGTCCTGCTGGAAGTAGGCATCAGTAGATCGATACACTGGGATGGACCATAAAGGGATGGACATGGTCAGCAGCATTTTTTAGTAGGCTGTGTGTGGACACAATGCTCAATTGGTGGCCATTACACCACCACCTCCAGCCTGTGCCATTGATACAATGGAGAATGGATCCCTGTTTTCATGTTGTTGATGGCAAATTTTGACCCTACCATCCAAAAGTCGCAGCAGACTCATCAGACCAGGCAACCAATCATCTATTGTTCATTTTGGTGAGCCTGTGCGAATTGTAGCCTCACTTTCCTGTTCTCACATGACTGGCACCTGAAGTGGTCTTCTGCTATTGTAGCCCATCCTCCTCAATGTTTGACATCTTCTGCGTTCAGAGATGCTCTTATGCAAACCTTAAAAGAGTTAGTTGTAGCCTTTCTATCAGTTTGAAGCAGTCTGGCCATTCTCACCTGACTTCTGGCATAAACCATGCATTTGTAGCCACAAAACTGCCACTCACTGGATATTTTCTCTTTTGCATCCATCCACCCATTTTCTTACCTGCTTAATGAAGTCATAAAGGTCTGTTGTTGGTGATCTCCAGCGCACATCGGGCGGGAGGCAGGGTGAACACCCTGGACAAGTCGTAGGTCAATTGCAATCTTTTTCTGACCATTCTCTGTAAACCATAGAAATCCCTGTAGGTTAGCAGACCCGCCGGTAGGTTCACCATGTACAATAGCACTTTCTTCTCCATTCTGGTGCTCAAACTGCAACAGATCATCTTGACCACGTTTACATGCCCATATGCATTAAGTTGCTGCCAAGTTATTGGCTGATTAGAAATTTGTGTTGGACAGGTTTTCCCTTATAAAGTGGCCAGTGAGTGCACATCTTCACTTTAGAGTAGTTTAACTACAAGCAATTAGGTAAAAAGCTACTTGTTGCTTAAAGCCCTGGCCATCATATGTTGTAACTACGAAAAGAGGGCAAGAGGTATTCTACTTTAGATTAGAGCAAGTTGTATTTGTGTTGTGTTTTCATTTAAGTCAGACTTAAAAAACAGGAGAAACAAAGGGCATTGCAAACATTCCTGTGTAACCAATAGTATCTTTGGTGTGTTTGATCCATTTTATTTGCATCTTATATGTTTCTGTCATGTTATTAAGTTCGATTCTGAAGGTATGTGAGCTGTTTTGAGTTGTGTATCAGTGTTTCTTGCCAAAGAAAAACGTGTTTTCACCATTAAATCTTATCATTCCCCCCTAGTCGAACTAAAAGGTTGACTGTGAGATATATGTCCCTACTGCAGCAAATGCAGCGGTAATGCGGAAGTACACTGCCGGACTTACTGTTATTGTCACAGGCTGTGCTTTAAAGAGTTCTGCTTTTATTTCTTTACTGGTTTTATTTCTACTTGTAAAACTGACAATGTTTATGATGTATTCAGTTCTATTAAATAACTTTTTATTCCTAAATTCGAATTTTGCTTTGAACTCATCTGAACCCAACATGATGCCAAGCCTAAAAGTATGCAATACATCATGCTAAAAAGAAAAAAAATAATAAGTTTGCTAGTGTGCCTCATTAAGATATTATATGCTTCTCTTTTCCTCTCTTTGTCTAATTACGTGTCGTATGCTGGTGTGGTACCTGGGGACAGAGGAGAGCCTCCCGATGACCTCTTTTCTCATTAAGAGCCTGAGCCTCACCATTTATCTTCCCCATCAGAGCTGTTTCACATAGACCGCACCGACAGACACTGCTTCGTAATTATGCCAAATATAAATGTATAGTGAATAATGAATCCAGCTGCATTAACGCTGTCCTTACTGCTGTGAATCACACCTGCAGAAGGCATGCAGCTTCTTATGCCCTGATCTCCCCATAGTATCCCTCACCAAAAAAAACAAGGAAAGTCAATCTTTATTTAGAGCCGAGCTTCAGAACAAATGGGTCATGACCTTAAGCGAAGAAGCTACCATATTTTTCGCCGTATAAGACGCACTTTTTCTTCCCCAATTCTGAGGGGGAAAAGTTGGTGTGTCTTATACGGCGAATGCAGAGCGCCGCGGAGCGGAGGGCGGTCACGGCCGTAGGAGAGGCCTAAGAGAGGCCGCGGCTTCAGCCTAGCTCCGGAGCCATCTGCAATATTTGTACACCCCGCGGTTCGCGCTGACGTCATCGCCCATCTCTGCTCGTCGATCCTACCATAGCGCGGATCGTAAGGAGCAGGTAAGCAGCTGCATTGTGCCAGCTATTATTACTAATGTGGGGGCAATCTTACTAGCTATTATTAGTAATGTGGTGACAATGTTGCATATTGATGGAAGAAAGTGATGACTGCGTGGATCTGTCCTTTTTCATTTCTGATAGCAGTGACGAAGAGGAATTATTGGGGTTCGAATTAAAACATTACAGCCTTTTTTTGTTACTTTTACTGTTTACTTTGTTACTGACTGTTCATGTTTGGCATATAATTGTTCTTAAACTGCTGTTAACTTTTACACAGTTGATATAAAATATTTTACTACAGTTTTTGGTTCAGAATCTTTTTTTCTAGATCTTCCTCTTTTAAAATTGGGTGCGTCTTAAATGCCGGTGCGTCTTAAATATGGGATATTTGTAAATCAGCTGACATTTGATGCATTTTATGGTATCCATGAATTAATGAAAACACACAAAAAAAGACTTCATTCAAGCCAGTAATCCGATGAAACTGCTTCGAACTTAACCGATATAAGCTACATTAAACATTTGAGAGAGTGGACAAAAAAAAAATCTTTTTTCACTTTTATTAGAACAGACAGGATAGTATTTAGAAGAGAAGTCAGTATTGAGAGGGGGAAGGATTTGCCAGGCGCACCGTCCACTATAGCATAGGGCAAGAAGTGATATTAAGTATTTCTATTGAAATATTGAAATAAAAACCTGTATATATTCATAATCATGAGTGGATTATCTCAAAACGTTTACCAAATAATGAACACATGTATGCTATTCGTATTATATTTCTTATAATTAGTACTGCCAGTGAGTGAAAAAATAATAGTGTACATTAGAGACACACCCAGCCACCAATCTCAGAACCTCACTGAGAGGCAAGAGACAATCACTCCAATGATGTGTTAACCAATCAGTGCACACTCACAATTCCTCTCTCACAATTAAAATGTTCATTCTATCTCCACCACAGTACAACCTGTGGTTCACGCTCTCAGACTCTCCATAATTGGGTCTTGCCCAATCTACTGGATCTACTGTACACTCTTTATGAATCTCTACTGGGCTTCTCCATTTCCACCCAGTGCTATTATTATTATCATTGTTTTTATTCATCCTTGAAGACATTGTGGGTCCACTGTTCTCTTGGCGTGGCTCTGCTGAAGACTACCCTGCTCATCTTCATCCTCCAAGTAGCATAATTCTATTATAAATGTAAATAATGATGATAAGATATATTGTGATGTTGAGGAACCCAAAAGGGATTCTTTCAGGGCATGTGAACTGTAGATCTGACACTTTGGGAGGAGCCTTTTAACAGATGGAGGAGGATTAAGGAAAGGGCTGATTGATTCTATGGACTGATTGTCTCTTCTGGGGCTACTGATTCCCTGACAACTGTAGTTTGCCTTGTTCTATGTCCAGCACTTTGGTCTCAGCTGTCCTGCATTACAGTAGGGCAGGAGGAGGTGGCATCACATCTGGTTGGAACGGGCACAGCATCAATTTTGTTTAATCTTCGTTTCTATTAGGAGTTGCTTGACTTTGTCATGTATCTTGTTCAATAAATATACTTATCAATATTCTTAAAAACGTAAAAACATTTTTATGCCATTAAAACATTTACCTTGACAAGGATGAATGACCTCAGTTTGCAGGTTTGTAGGCTTATAAATCATAGCTTTCATATAATATCTAATCATATGCCTTTGGGTCTCTCGCCCATTGATTATTTGGTATTTCATATGGGTCGATATTAATGATTTCTTACAATTTAGCTAATTGATTTCTCATAATAGCTCATTCTTCTGTAATAGTTACCTTTCCCCATTGTTTTTGAAAACTACTGTTACTATTAATATTAGTTGATTAGGATAAGAAATCTTGAGTAATTTTCTTAGTTTTCGTTTCTCTCTGTAGGAGTCGCTCTCTTTAATTTGTAACCATGCATAGGGCAGTCACTCCTCCCATTCTCTCTCTCTCCTAGAAATAGTATTTCACATCTTATACATCGCATTGTAACTCATGTCTTTATATTGTGACTTTTCTCATTGATCCCCATTTTTATTCTACATATTTTCGGAATGACAATTGGAATCTTATTCTAGAAAAGAAATGCTGAATTGGCACAGAAATGGACAAAACAGATACAAAAATACATACTAACCTTGACCTGCTCTGCCTTACTGCCAATTATGGACAAAGGATCCTCTTGTAGACTAGCCAGTTCTTTTTAGTTACTTTGGAATCTTCTTTATTTTAAAGGGAATATGAATGTTATCCTTTCGTTATAGGTTTAAGCTTGTTGTGTTTTTGTATAAAACCTGTTGTTACTAGGGCTGAATCGATTAGTCGACATTGTCGACAAAAATTGTCTACAAATATTTGTGTTGTCGATTAGTCGTTTGATGTCATGTGACCTAATGTAAGGGTCAAGTGCCACTTCGCTGTAGCGCTAGAGTGATGCAGCCCTCACGAATGCTACTGCGGTAGAAAAAAAATTATGATGGAGTGCAAACGAATCCGAACGAGTAAGGTTTGGGAAAGTTTTACTAAACTTAACCAAAAATGCTGCCGTGTGCAATACATGCAAGACGGAACTTGCTTTTCACGGGAGCACAACGTGCATGTTGGAGCACTTAAAGAGGAAGCATCCCGGTGTTGTGCCATTTTTTGACTCCCCTCTGCGTGAACGCGCATTCAATCACGTAATTGCACAGACTAAACCAATGAGAGTTCAAATAAAATGTTTACTCATGAATACTTTTTCATTTTTATTTTGCTTATATGCCGCGTAGATGTCAAATTTACTTGTGACACATTGTTCACCTATAAATATTGTTTATAAAGTTTAAAAGAATGCAATCACCTAAAGCAAGTTGCTTACAGCAGTGAATATTGTAATAATTTATGAATGTACAGCATTATACAAACTTTAGATGTTTATATTTTATATGTGTATTCATTAGAGTAATTAACATTAAACGTTAAAAGAAGGATTAAACTAAGTAAAAAATCGTTGATATAAAATAAAAAGCTATATAGATCCATTCACATTATGGGGAAAAAAACGTGTTCCACAAAGATATTATTTTGATGAACTAAAACGAGTGGTAAACCAACAATTATTAATGCTGCTTCAAGATATGTTCACATTCAACTTTCTTTTTGTCTGTAATGCAGCTGATTATTTATTTTTTTCAATTGAATTAGAACAAAACATGTAAACAATGCTTAGAGAGCATTTGTGTGTAATTTGAGTGTAACAAAATCAGAAAACTTAAAGAGAATGACATGTTTAGTCAAAATTCATTAAAACAACTATTTCAAAAGCTGAAGTGATTTTCTTATTTTATTTATTAGTTAGAATATTTGTAACTCATTATTTTAACTAGTCGAAAAAGCAGAATAATTGCTCAAAGGCTACTGATTAATCATTGAAATAATCGATGACTAATCGAATAATCGGTCTAATAATCGATAACCAAAATAATCGTTTGTTGCAGCCCTGGTTGTTACTTGTATTTTATAACGCTTCCCTACTATAAAATCTCTTCAAATAGATGGCAAATATAAATAAACTGATGGTCAGTGTGAATAATCTGTCAAGAGTAATACTAGTTTGATTAAAAATCCATGAGTGGACATCTCAGGTTAAAGTTCTAGGTTCTTCTAGCTGTGGAAGGAGACTGTCTCTCTCTATCTTTCAGCTCTGCTGAAGATGAAGGAATAATCCTCCTTAACCCACAGAACCCGGCTCATCGGTGATGAGAATGTAACGTGCCCTCTGGCATCATTTTCTCTCTCTCTCAGGCCCAGAGGCTGTGGTGGAGCGTTACTGCTGGGTTCAGAAGTTCACAGGTTTCGTGCCAGCCCTAGCATGTGCCACTCTAATTGCACATGGCTGGTGTAATGGTATGCAGCAAGTGTTTGTGCAGAAGAGACACAATTAGCAATACCTTGTGTCAGTGCTAAATGTGATTCAATGGTGCAATGTTGTATCGATGGAAAAAATATATATTTATAGAAAGTAGATGCAGGCGGCGTGATGGGTAGCACTGTGGCTTTCCAGTTAGAAGGTTGTCAGTTTGAGACCGGTGACCTTCCCGGAAGGAGTTTGCATGTTCTCCCCATGCTTGTTTGGGTTTCCTCCAGGTACTCCAGTTTCCCCCACAATCCCAAAAACATGCGATTAGGTTAATTGAATAATCTAAATTACCCTAAGGTGTGAGTGAAGTGAGTGAATGCTGGCCTGCACGGGAGTAGCGACCTGTCTGGATGTACCCTCAATGGGCACTGGAGGCACTGGCAGACCCCTGTGACCCTTGTAAAGACTTTAGATAAACCTCAAAGATGACCTTAAAAGACAGGAAAGGAAACAGCAAGTTTGACACCCTACATATTCCATTAGAATATATACAGTGTATTGTTAGAAGTTAAAAATGTTCACAAATCAACATAGTTGTCTGTTTTAGCTACATAGTGTTTGCATTTATTAAATGGTGTTACCCCTCTGAGGCTTGCTAGTGCCATATGCTTTAAATGTCTGTGATTGATCGTTAAAAAAGATTAATTTTTATCATGTACCCTGTTTGTTAATGAAATACATTTTGTTAAGGATACAGAAAGGATCACAGAAACAGATAAAAGATGACAGTTGTAAAAATGCAAATGAAATTCAATTCACACACTCATGCTCGATGAACAACCAACATACTTATAAAAAAAGCTTGCTATTCCACTATTTGTGTCACTATGTTTAAAAAAAACCCTACTCCAATTTATTCTCCACTATACATTGGTGTTAAACAAATGCTACTTGACTACTTGAAACAAAAATGCAAAAACATGCTACTCCCCTACTTGATACACATTGGTGTAAACATGTAAAAGTATGCTAAATGTAAAAAAAACACATGCTGTTTTTTTACATTTAAAAGTAAATGTTCAGTGTAAAAACATCTGAAAAACAAGCTACTCCAATACTTGTAAAAAACATGTAAAACACATTACTTCACTACTCGGGACACATTGGTGCAAAAAAAAAAACATTCTACTCCACTATTTGAAACATCATGTAAAAACAAGTAAAAACATGCTACTCCACTATTTGAATCAATGTAAAAACATGCTTCTTCACTACTTTATACACATAGTTGTATAAAAACATGCTACTTCACTACTGAAAAACCGTGATGTAAAAACATGTGGAGAACAAGCTACTCCACTACTGGAATCAATGTAAAAACATGCTACTCCACTAGTTAAAAACGGTGATGTAAAAACATGTGGAGAACATGCCACGCCACTACTTGAATCAATGTAAAATCATGCTACTCCACTACTTTTTACACATAGTTGTATAAAAAACATGCTACTTCACTACTTAAAAACTGTGATGTAAAAACATGTGGAGAACACGCTACTCCGCATCTTGAATCAATGAAAAAACATGCTACTCCACAATTTGTTACAAGTAAAATCATGTTACACCACTATTTGATTCACATTTGTGCAAATCATATGATGCATGCTACATGTAAAAAACACATGCTACTTCACTACTTAAAAACTGTGATGTAAAAACATGTGGAGAACACGCTACTCCGCATCTTGAATCAATGAAAAAACATGCTACTCCACAATTTGTTACAAGTAAAATCATGTTACACCACTATTTGATTCACATTTGTGCAAATCATATGATGCATGCTACATGTAAAAAACACATGCTACTTCACTACTTAAAAACTGTGATGTAAAAACATGTGGAGAACACTACTCCGCATCTTGAATCAATGAAAAAACATGCTACTCCACAATTTGTTACAAGTAAAATCATGTTACACCACTCACATTTGTGCAAATCATATGATGCATGCTACATGTAAAAAACACATGCTACTTCACTACTTAAAAACTGTGATGTAAAAACATGTGGAGAACACGCTACTCCGCATCTTGAATCAATGAAAAAACATGCTACTCCACAATTTGTTACAAGTAAAATCATGTTACACCACTATTTGATTCACATTTGTGCAAATCATATGATGCATGCTACATGTAAAAAACACATGCTACTTCACTACTTAAAAACAGTGATGTCAAAACATGTGGAGAACATGCTACTCCACTACTTGAATCAATGAAAAACATGCTACTCTGCTACTTGATACACGATGTTGTATAAAAAAAAACATGCTACCACACTACTTGAAAAACATTGGTGCATAAAAATATGCTACTCCAAAATAAAAAAAAAAACACGTAAAAACATGCTACTTGATACACATTGGTGTAAAATATGCAAAATGGATGCTAAATGTAAAAAAAAAAAAAAACACCGGCTACTTCACTACTTAGAACACATTTATGTAAAAAGTGTGGAAAAATGTTCCACTACTTGAAAAGCACCAATGTAAGAGCATTTAAATGAGAACATAACATTTGCAAGAAACACGTCAAAACCATGCACAAATCACGTAACGTAAATGTATTCCTGTGTAAATACATGCAGTTCATTGCAAAACAGTTCTTTTTTGATTCTGCTGTCTACTATGCAATGGAGTAATAATAACATTTTAACTCGACTCAAGCAGAAAATCCAATTATCAAATACGCATGTCACTGCAGGATCAAACAGCGGCTGGGTGTGAGTCTAATACACATGCTAAAAATGAGCCCGAGTGCTTCTACTCTGTCTGGATTAACGATAATCCCGCCTGCTCCTCCTCTCTCTTCCCCACTCGTTCTCTAGCCAGGGCAAATTGTTTTCACGCTTTGGCCCTGCACTCATTGCTAAAGACCTGCCTTTCCTTTCAATAACATCAAAACAAAAGGCGGAGGAAAGACTAGCATCTGCCATTAGCTGCAAATTGTCTCCAGAGTTTCTCTGGGAGCTGCTGCTGCCTTTCATTTGGGTTCTTCCTCTCTGATGGAAGTTCTGTGCCACTTTTTTAAGCTTGAAAAGAAAAGGAGGGAGAAAAACAGGAGATTATTGATTCGCCTCTGACGGGGAGACCAACCTAAAAGCCCCAATGAATTGTCACTCATTATTGAAATTACTGAACACTAATTAAACTGGCAGCTGAAGTCCCAGAAGGCCCGGCTCATCTGAAGCTAGAATTCAGCTTCCTGGTTGGCGAGAGAGAAGGTGGGGGTGTCAATGAAACCTGCTCCATCTTCTAATGTGTTCTTAGATGTTGGTATTTACCTGAAATATCATAAACATGGTCACACATAATATACTTTTTGGGAAATATGAACAATGACCGTTTATATTTTTTCAAGGATCGAATATAGTAAAAAGAATATATATGTTTTGAGTGTGTCTTATTGGAGGGTACCACATACTATTTAAGTGTCTTTGAAGATAATGGATGTTCTACCAGGGCTTGAAAACAAAGTGACATTTGTATTATGAATTTCGGGAGAAGAGCACCGGTCACCTCTCTAACCATTAAGGCAACATAGTCTTAAAGCCAGCCTTACCTGGTCTCCTGTTGACATTGTCTGAGCTTCACCCTCCTTCCTCCCCAGAACTCCTCACTGAGGGGTTTTAATCATGGGGAAGATTGCAGACTTGATAGTTATACAGAATACCGAAGACGACGACAGAGAAGAAATCAAAGAAAACATTAAAAAATTCATGTTCAGCGATTTTTTTATCTTTTTTTTTTTTTTTTTTTTTTTTGTAACCTTGTCCTGTCCTGGCTAAAAGCCACCACATGGGGGAGTAGGTGCTTCGTTTGAGCTAGACAGTTTTGTCATCTCCAGTGGCATGAACACCTGGTTTAGTGTTTACTCCTCTATATGGAAGCAGTGAATTTATGTAGTTATTTATTTATTTTTCCTATGGATCAGTTTGCATTAATTAGATCAGAACAGGAGGGCGTTAAAAGGAGGGGTGGGGGGTTCAGAAACATATGCATCACATAATGACCTGACCTGCACTGAACCGAGACACAGAGACATATTAAATAAATAAGTGAATGTGGTTTATTCTGTATACAGTGGTTTATTCTGGCTGATCACAGGAAGCTGTTCGGTGTCAGGGATGAGCTCAGCCTTGAGAAAGCTATCAAGCAGAAATCTGGGAGAGCTGGTCAGTGCATCAAGAAGCATCATTGCAACATCTCAACTGTGTCAAAAGTTAAAAGTCTCATGTCCTGTGCTATCTAATAGTCTGAGAGTGCCAGTCGAGTCACATGTTAGGATTCCCCTGCCTGATTCGCAGCCAGACCCTTCTCGAAATTATGGTGGCACAGTTGGTAGCACTCAAGCAATCAAGGCTCGGCTGCGATCTTCCTGTGAGCAATTTGCATGTTCACGCTATGCTGGTGTGGTTTTTTTTGGGTACACCCAAAATTTTTGGGTGATGGACTGGCCGTCTTGTCCAGGGCGTAGCGGAGTCCGTTTTACCTCGAAAGTGAAAAGCAGGGAATAGAAGATGAATGAATCTCGAATTCTGCGATGGATTGGCCAGAGTGTTCCCCCGCCTCTTGTCCAATGTGCGGTGGAGATTGACACCGGCAGACCCCTGTGAGCCCAAAAAGAAATGAGCGGCTTGGAAAATGAATTAATGAATTTTTTATTAAAATACTGGGTGACATAGCATTTAATGTTGGGGTAAATTTAAATTTTAGTTCATGAGCTGACATATGACTCAATATGTGAAGTTGGGTTAAATAAAAAAAAACATTTTAAATATTGAAATTGTGACTACTACCTTGTGTGTAGTCAGCTAATACAACAACGTCTTTTATTTTTTTAAAACAACTTATTGAATAAATTATAATTTTGAGGTTCATTTATATATTTTTTTTATAAATGAGGTTCATTTATGTGGTCTAATCCATAAATTCTAACGTGGAAAAAACACCCCCCATAGCATGATGCTGCCACCACCATGCTAGGCTATAATGATGGCGTTAGTCAGGCTCTGTTGAGCATAAATGCTGATAATAGTGTAGTACAATTAATAATATTTATAAACTAGGCCACTGTGGCCTTTCAGTTAGAAGGACCTTTCTGGGAGGAGTTTGCATGTTCTCGCCGTGCTTGTGTGGGTTTCCTCCGGGTACTCAGATTTCCCCAAAGACATGCCGACAGTTTAATTCAATACAATGCGTTGCCCTGTGATGGACTGGCGACCTGTCTTGGGTGTACCCCCACCTCGCGCCCAAAGTGCGCTGGAGACCAGCAGACCCGAGACTAAGAAAGAGAACAAGCATGTGAATGAACTAAGTGTGCCACCCAACTCTGTCTAATCAGGAGACAAAACCTCAACACATCAGAAGTTGTGGGCCAATGACCAAAAACAAAATCCATCTTCGTAATTACATTAATGTTTTGACCCAAAATGAATAATAATCTTTATATGTGAATGGTTTTTATTTGAACGGTCATTTTTGAATGCATGACAAGCCATTGATTAACACAGATTCACTTAAAAGCCTCTCTCTCTCTCACACACGCACACTCTGCTCAATTCTCTTGGCTTAAGATGACTGTGCTTTCCTGCACAACCCCGCAGGAAAATGCCCTTTAGAATAAACGCATCCTTTACTGCAGTATTTGAAGCCTGCTTTCCAGAGAGATTCGTCTCCAGCTCAAACCGTCAGAAATGTAGCTCTTTCACCCCAATAAATAGCACTACACTCCAGCAGTCTGGCAGCACTCCACGTTTATTGCAAGTCTTGACTTTCAACCTGTTTTCTCTGCCTTTTTTCCATCTTCGTTGTTTTTGAAAACCAACAAACAGCAAAGCTGGCAACGTGTGCTTGTGTTTTTTTTTTTTTTATCAAATGCTACACAGCTTGGTAATGGTCTCCCTGGAGAATCCCAGCTAATCTATGCTGATGACCATAGGGACACAGATGATTGTCAGGTTAGTAGAGAGAAAAAAATCAGAACAATCATGTTGCGTCAGTTCTACCATTAAAAGACTTGCTTCTCTGCAAATTTGTGCGCTCAGTAATTAATACTCTGGGGCTTGCCTTCACCAGACTGCTACTCCAGGCAACGAGATGCCACTCACCTGATAATTATTTTAGGAAACCATGCACTACTGAAGGTGATTGACAAATGCAACATTGCTATAATTGCCTGAAGCATAGAGTGGGAGAAAGAGAGAGAGTGACTTAAGAGTTAATGGCGCTGTGGTGAATGAAAGGAAACAGCAAAGGGAGTGGTACAGATCTCCGGGACAGAGGTGGACTCACTTACTGACAGCAGGTCAGATGGATTTGCAAAGTGCCACTTCTGATCCAGTCTGTAAGAGTGTATGAGAGAGAAAAGAGAGAGAGAGAGGGAGGGATTGCTCAGGTTGCTTTAAAGTATAGGCTGTGCAACAGGTTTAAGAAAGAAAGAAAGAAAGAAAGAAAGAAAGAAAGAAAGAAAGAAAGAAAGAAAGAAAGAAAGAAAGAAAGAAAGAACATGGCCTGTTGACAATTGTATGGCTGAGATATAGCAACTTCCTCTTTACGGCACAATTGCAATTTGGACTTACGTTGTACGCACATAGTTTAACGAAGCCCCCAAAAAAACGTATTTTAGGAAAGAAAGACATACGTTAGGGTAAGACTAATGGAGTGCTGAAGTGAACAGATAAAATCTCTAGGAGTTTGTTAAAGTATGAGACGTAGTTTTACTAAATAATTCACTTCAAAATTCAAAATAATTTGGAAACTCATTCAGACGACTTTTTCCTTTACAAAAGTAGTTATTTTTATTTTTAAACCCATCTATTCTGGAACCAGCCACTTGATTCATTATAGATGTTGTTTGTGATTGCATTTTCAATTGTTTCATAAAAAAAAAAAAAAAAAAAACATTTATAGTTATATAGTTAAAGTATTTGACATGGTTTAAGTTTAAGTTGACTTAAACTTAAGTGTTTTAGAACAGAAAATTTCGATTTTCCTCAACCCCTTTGGTGCTAAAGTGCAATATATATATATATTTTGAAAAGAAGTGGGACATTCAAATCTAAATAACTATGTCTCAGCTATGACACACTGCACAAATATGCTGACATTAAAATCAATATTATATACCCACATTAACCTAATAATAATAACAATAAACCTCTAACCAAAAATCAGCCCTTGCACTGGGAAGCCAGCGGTTATGTGTTTGAAGTTTGGAGTTGGTCTCTCTGTCTGCAAGTTTGAAGTCAGTTAACAAGCAAGAATTCAGAGCAGTTACCATCGGGAGAGGAATGATTGAAATATGGAGCTCACTCTCAAACATCCAGAGAAATCTGCATAGGCTACCTCCATCCAGAGAGAAGACGAAGTGCATATGTGGATTTTAACAAGGTCTGCTCTGGCAAGAGAACTGAAGAATTGAGAACGTGCAGATTTTTGAGGTGAAGCTTAAGAATAGCAGAAAAAAATCAGAGAAAGAAGGAATTAGATAAAAAGTGGATTTATATACGGGTTTTAAACGACAGTTTCAGAGCATGTAAACTTTTATTTTCCCCACTGGATTTTTAGATTTTAGTAAAACTTTACTAAAAAGGCTAATTTCAACTAACGGTATCTGATAAAAGTTAAATATCTGGTTGTGAAGCTTTGGGAAAGGATTTTTCGACTGACAATCAAGTCATCTTTTATTTATTTTCACCTTTGAATGCTATTATCTGACAAATAGACACCATGCTTCATGATGGTTTATACAAACGTAACTTATTCTTATGTTTTATCGCCATCTACAAAAATACTCTTGAAAAATTCTTCTTGTTCTGTATGTTCTTTGCACTCTCAACCTGCTTCATGTTGGGCATAAGAAGCAAAACATATGCCTTTACTCTTATCTACTAAGATCTCTAAGTATTAATATGAGTTTAGAGGATTGTTGTTATTATTAGTAGACCTGCATTTATATTTATTTGTATATCCAGCATTCTGGTGAAATTAGAGATTTTTTTCTTGTTAAAGGTTAAAATTGGGATCCATTGAAAGTTTTATATGGGAATAAAAATCAAATTTAGTAAGTGTAGCCACATAAAACTACTTACCCATTCACACATAACAGAAGAAAAGAAAACATTTTACCAGATTGAGCTCAATAAATCAGAGATTCAAGTCAGCAATAATTAAAGATATGCTCTGCTTTTCGTATTACATTTTATAGATTTGAACACTGCATCTATTGCAATACAACTACCTGCATATTTCTAATCACAGAGCCCCCAGTCCCACAGACAAAATATGAAGTATATTCACTTCCATCAAAGAAGAACATGGCATGGTGGTGCAGTGGGTAGCACTGTGGCCTTCCAGTCAGAAGGTTGTTGGTTTGAGGCTCGCCGTTGACCTTCCTGAAAGGGTTTGGCTTGGTACTCTGGTTTCCTCTAAAATCCCCAAAAAATGCTGTTAGGTTAATTGAATAATCTAAATTTGAATGTGTGAGTGAAAGTTACCCTGCGATGGACTGTCCAGGGTGTACCCCTGCCTCTTGCCCAATATGTGCTGGAGATAGGCACCGGCAGACCCCTGTGAACCCAAAAGGGAATAATGGGTAGGAAAATAAATGAATAAACAACCCCTCATCTTTTGCTAAGGACGATAACAGAAGCATTCCGAAAAATGTTTAGGTCCCCAAGCCTTGCACACTGGATATTTGAACTCATTGCATGAAAATCGCAAATACATACCAACACATCGCAAAAGAAAAAGGCGTCTGAATTTCTATGTTTTATAGAAAATGAAATGAATTACTAGGTTGATATGATCCAGAGAATGCATGGAGATGAAAGAGAATTTATCCTTCTTTTCAAAGAGCTACGGAAATATCGTAAACATTTTTTTAAATTTCAGGATGTCGATCCTTCAGTTTGACCCATTGCATTTAAATATTAGAATGAGAATCTGCGCTCATCATACAAAGCTCTGTGTTGAGACACATTTCAGGTTTGAAGCCATTAACGATTACCTACCTAAAGAATCACACAAGGACCAAACCTGTTTGAAATCGCTTCCAGGATTTCCAGGAAAAAGCAAAAAATTTGAACCCATTCTGATTGTTTTTTTTTTTTTTTTTTTTTTAATCAGAAAAATTATTTGGAGACGGTGTGTTTGTGTAATGAACACAATGAAAGCTCAATTATAATTTTGGTCGTATGATGGTTTCGGACAAAATTTTCGGACTTCAGTGTGCACGTTAGGAATAAGTATGAAGACATTACAAGGAATTTCATTCATTCATTCATTTTCTAACTGGCTTATTCCCTTTCGGTATCACGGGGGTCTGCCGGTGCCTATCTCCAGCTCACGTCGGGCGAGAGGCATTGCAGTCCTATCTCCAGTCCATCGCAGTACAAGGAATTTGTGCTCTGCATTTCACCCATCCAAGTGCACGCAGCAGCAGCAAACAAACACACTCTGAACACACTTCTGGAGCTGTGAGGAGCTATAGGTGCGGCGCCCGGGGAGCTGTGGGTAACTTGCCAGCACAGTAATGGTTGTCACAGGTGAAAGAAAGTTTCAACACTCATCCCACCTTCGACTCCCAATGGAGCTAGGGATCGAACCCCGGTCACTTTATCCACTAGGCCAAGACTGATATATAAAGTATAAATGAAGGAACATCCACAATGAAGGTTTAAGTGACCAATTCTGTTAGATTTAAAAGTGTTCCCTTTCAGTTTCTTCCTATTTTCTTTGCTTAGCTGGGGGTGTGAGGCATACCAGTCAAAAACTTTCCCTTAACCTGATTTACTGATGAAAGCTATATATAAATACAAATACAAACATTTTTTTTTTACACAGTGTTTTTAAATCCTTGGACTTATATCCTACACTGGAATCATTGATTGAAGTCTTCCTGCATAAACAATGTCATCGCTGGTGAGTCTGGGGTATTTTATTTATGGTGTTTTATCGTGTTTTTTTTTGGCATATTATACAATTTTGTTTAATCAGAAGTTGTCTGTCACAGGATAACCTGTGCACAAGTATTTAATATAATTTACTGATTAATTTACATGTTTGTATGAATAATTTTTTCTAGTTCAAAGTTTGTTCGCTGGATATTTTCTTGGGTTCGATAATCACACACACACTCATTGTTTAAAGTTAACTTTATTTCAATAAACCTTCAGCTCTTTATTTATTGCAGTTTCAATCATGGTTTCTTTGTTTATTATTTTGTTTAAACTCGTTGAGACCATCAGGAAGTGTCACCTCATTTCCAGGAGAAACTGTATTGTTAATATTTTGTTTGAAAATTATTTATTTAGAAGATTTAGAAGTGTAAATGAAATTGTTAGAAATTGAAATTCAATGTAGTTTGATCTGTGGGCGGAGTTTGGTCCTATAAAAAGGCTTCAAACCAACTCGTGTAAGGGAGAGTGGTTGCCCACTATGTTTGTCAAAACCTTGATGGCGATACAAATCGATGGCTGTCCTTTTTGTACAGGTTTTATTTTATATTTTGCTTCACTGCATATATTCTCCCAATAAAACATCTGGATTCACTTTATCTCTAGTCCACCACTTTATTCTTCTACCATCAGCCTTCTATAGTGTCTTCTCTGTATTTCCACACCTTCAATATTTTTATGTAGCATTAAGTTTTTTGTAAATGTGATGTGAATCTTCGTGCTACAAAGTCAGACTGTGGCAAATGGCGCTTCAAAGTGATCTACATGTAATTTTAAATGATCAAATATTTTAGTTTGGCATTTGGGAGCAAAAATAACTGACTCTTATCATGGAACTTACCTTTGAAATCCTCAACTGGAACATATAATTTCCTGGAAATGCCCAAAACCATCAAAACAAATCTAAAAAAAAAAAAATCACCAAATTTTATGTGTTTTTCTTTTCACAAATAAAAAGAGTCTTGAAAATGTTCTGAGAAGCAGTATGTCTTTCTGAAACCCTCAAAAGAGTCATTTCTTATCACTGTTCACGGAGCTTAACCGTTACCACTTCAAAAAGAACATCGGGAGCCAGTGGAGGCCAGAGAATTAGCTGAAACCAGAAGGAGGAGAAACTTAATGGGCAGCTTTTACCTCGGTGAGAATCTGCCGCACAGTGCAGATGAAAAGAAGTGGTGTAAGAAATTATACTGATGTTCAGTAGCTCTCATCTCCTGATTACATAGGCAAAGGGGGGGGGGGGGGAAGGAGCTCATTACCTGACACAACACACTCAAACATGCTGAAGAGGGAGTAATGAGGAGGCCTTGATGAAATAAATCTACAAATCTACACCAGGCGACGTGGGTGATAAGCCACCTCCTGTGACTTGCTCTCAACTCACCACTGACCCGTCGTATCGGCAGAGACATGCATTCATAATATTGATCTATTAATTATATAATAATGTTTTTCGTGTGCTTGCATGGGTTTCCTCCAGGTACTCCGGTACAATCCCAAAAACATGCGGTTAGGTTAATTGAATAATGTAAATTCCCCTTAGGTGTGAATGTGTGGGTGATTGTTGCCCTGCGGTGGACTAGCGACCTGTCCAGGGTGTACCCCCGCCTCTCGCCCAATGTGACCCACTCTACACTGCAGACCTCTGGACCACCTTAAGAGCCTCAGAAGAGTTTCCACTACTTGATAGACCCTACAATATAGGTACCCTGACAATAAAAATAAATAATTAAAAAAACTACATTAAAGAGTATAAAATAATTCAATAGAAAAAAAATGACAATAAATTGGTTCCACATTTTTATTCGGTTTTACAAAAAAGTTTAAAGATTTATTCAAAAAGTTAAAATTGCTTCTTTCATCTGAAACACTCAATAAATCATTGAAGCCTTTACTTCATGGCCGACGTTAGTTGCAATCCTAGATGGCACTTGTGGTTTGATGGTCACTCAGCACTCCATATATAAACATCGCTTGCTTTAGTGGTCTGGCAGATCGCAGATTTCCATCCATCAGAACTCAAACCTCCTGGCAGGTCATGCAGATGACTGCTGACCACTGTGGTCAGGATTTTGCTGTGACTTGCTGATCTATGATTATCATCAACGAGCCATTTTCAGTCAACAACAAAGAAAAGGGAAGGAATTCTGTGTAGCTATTTGTTTAGCAAGAAAATGAATTAAATATTGATTGTCTGTGAACACCTACCAGAGACGCAAAGTGGAGGAGGAGAAGCTCGTTTCTGGGCCCTGTGGCAGTGCGACTCCTTCGGGGGGCTGGAGATGAGCCACTTCCTGCTGGGAAATACCTTCATTTTTAGGCTGGATTTCAAAGCATCGAAAGACTGTAAAAGAAAAGTATTGACATCGCAGAAGGGAAACCACTGTTGTTGTTGTTTTTTAATCCTTGTTTTATACCTGAAAATCTTTTGGTTTCTTTGACTAAACTTTGGTTTGACAGCTGAAAATGTTAAAATGTCTTATAATAATATGTTATATAAAAACACTTGGTTAATCTCTATAAGCCAAAAATTACATTAAAACAATAATCGAATGCATCTTGTTTTTAAGCTGGACTGCATTTGCTCCTCATGCAGCAAGAGTATGAAATAAGAACATTAACAGCTATAAATATATAAAATATATCAAACTAACGAACAGAAATTCTAAATTACCCAGAGACCAAACAAAATCACTGTAATCATTTTCATCATCATTTTATAATCTCAGGCCTTGTAAATGTATTTATTATTTTTATTTTAACAAAAAAAGACTAAATTAGACTAAAAGTTTGAACCAGCACATTTAAGCTGGATTCCAGTTTTTCCTTCTAGCCCTACCCTTCCATTTTGCCTGTTCATATTAGGAGAAGGGGTGTCCCAAATCTTTTCAATGTTCTTCATTTCAATGGATGTCTGCAGCTACACTTCAAAACAAATGGGTGAGATTTTTGACCAGTGTGACGCTTACATATAGCACGTCAAATGTGAATGTGATTATGTTTATATGTAAAAAAAAAACAGGAGTGATGTGTTTGCTGATTCAAATAAGGCTTTGTAGGAGTGTCCTATAATTCATAGGGTTGTATTTTCAGTACTTCCTCTAAACTATTGGATTCAAGGCATAATATCAGGGAAGGTGTAGCAGATGAGGAGAATGACTGGAGATCAAAAGGATAAATGTGTTAAAGCAAAAACACAAAATTCCAGGGCGTCCTATGCCATGTCAGGATTTCAAATCTCGATTTGGTCAGTTTAAACCAAGTAAAACCAGCACAACCATAACAAATTCAAGTAGAAACGTATCACCCTCGACCCTTAGCACCCTTTATACCAGCACATGACCTTCCTAAACCATTATAAATCAGCTCACACCAGCAACTAAGCGTGATTTAACGTTCTTTTACTGTTTGAGTACATATTTATAACTTTCGTAAGCTATTTAAAGTGTACACATTGCAGTGGTATGATGTTCAATATATGCAGAGAGCCTAGAGAGGCTGCAGATCTGTGTGTTAGAGCAAGTGTAATTTCAAGGCCACTGGAGTGACACTGGGCGAGCATTTGGAGACGTGTACGGGGTTCAGGTCTGAGGAGCACCGGCCCAGTATGGCTTCTCACCGGTGGCGTGACCCACTGCTCCGGGCCCTGTTCAGACATGAACCGGAGTCTGGGGGTCTGGACCCTTGAGTGTCACACCCCACACTCCTGCATCTCTGGAGGAAACGGGCTTAGCATACTTATAAATCATTCACAATATCAGTCTTCATCTGTTGAATAAGAGATTTCACTTTTCTCTTATGTAAATGACGACCTTAGAAGAGACCTTATGTCTGGAATATTACACACTCCAGCATTTCTGTTAAAGGACACTCTCATATTTATGAGTGAAGAGGTGAACGCAGCACTGCGGATGCTGGGGAATTCACTTGTGCTGATTTAAAAAAAGCGCTCAAAGAAGCCTTAAAATGTGAATTTATTTTTTTACTAACTCAATAATCATTGTTGCTTTTTAAACTGTACAATGTTTTTATTAAAATTCAGTGTTCAAAACAGTTTTCATTTTTAATTTGAACATTGTTTCTAATGCACTTTTTATCCTACGATAAAAAAAAAATAAAGAATGAAATTGTGAATTTGCACATTTTGCAATTAAATGAAATTATCACAAACTTAAAAAAAATAATTAAAGTATAAATAACATATTCCTCATTTCTTACAGTTTTTCATACTCTGTTTTCCTGGTTGTGGGCTTTGGGTCATTTTCATGTTAGAAAACATTCCATGCTCTGACTGAGCGAAGATGGTTTTGCCCAATATCTCACAATTCATGGCAAAGTACATCCTCTCCTTAATACAGTGCAGTTGTCCCATCCACATGATGCTTCCACCCCCCTGCTTCACTGTAGAGATGATACCCTCATTCTACTTCTTCTAAACACAGCCAATGGAGATAAGACCAAAAAGTTCTGCTTTGATCTCATCTGACCCATGGCTCCTCCTGGATAATCCAGATGGTCTCTGGCAATCTTCGTATGGGCCTTGACTTAAGCAGGGGAACCTTTCGTGTATTGCATTTTTCATAGTAGCCTTGGAAATAGTGATCCCAGCTCTCATTGACCAGCTCCTCCCGTGTGGCTCTGGGCAGATTCTTCTCTACTCTTACCATCATTGGGCCTGTCCCAAAACGGAACACCACGCACTTGTGGACTTCACTTGAGACCGATGACTTCGCGAAAGGACATAGCTTAGGGTCCCTTGGCTCATTTTTTTTCAGTGTAAATAAATATGAAGTGGGTGGCATGGTGGCGCAGTGGGTAGCACTGTGGTCTTCCAGTTAGAAGGTTGTCAGTTCGAGGCTTGCCGATGACCTTCCTGGAAGGAGTTTGCATGTTCTCCCCGTGAATGGACTGGCGACCTGTCCAGGGTGTACCCACACCTCTTGCCCAATGTGCCCTAGAGATAGGCACCGGCAGACCCCCGTGACCCCAAAAAAGGGAATAAGCTGGTTGGAAAATGAAAGAATGAATGAATGATGTAAAGTTTGATCCCAGGATAACATGCAACATGAACAGAACACCATGAAGTTCATCTTGTAAAATGGGAACAGTTGTAAACCTTAAATAACTTTTTAGCTTTTTTTTTTTGAAGGGTTAAATAACAGAGTGAAAACAATTTTTTTGCAATACAAATATTTATACAAATAAAAACTGAAGGGAATATATAATAATATATTCCAGAGAAGACAGGAGAGGGCTTGAAGTCCAAATATTTACTAAGAGTTTCATGAATAACACATTACAGATATATCTGGGTGAACTAACTGCATTACACATCAGCAACGTGTGTCAAGCTCCCGTCGCAATGCGTTAGCTTTTCACACCCCTTCCTTGTGGCCTGGCCTTATATATGTTCTTAAAAAATGCAAATTAGTTGGGGCGTGGTTCCCTTTGCGTCGGGCCTTTTGGGTCGGTCACTTCCTGTAATGGTGGATTGTCTGATCCTCTGCACAGAGAAAAAGACACTCGAGGTGATAACACAGGTCTATAAAAATATCCTATTGATTAAATTCAAGTAACAAAAGAAATACACAATTATCACTCATTTATTTTTCTGTTTAATATTACACTTAATACTCAAATAATTATAACATAATACACCACATAATTAGAGAAAATGAAACTGTTGGGAGATACCTAAATTATCCTTCAAAACACAACCTAGTTTTCTTGTGAACAAAATAAATAATAAAAACAAATACTTAGTTAGATCTAACAAATAGTTAAAAACGTGCAAAATGTAGTTAAACTGCACATTAGTCTGACTTTCGGTGACACGTTTAGTTAAACATTAAACATTTGGTCAGAGCGACATCTAATAAAGATCATAAAGAGATAATAAAGTTATCTCATCAGACACTGAAAAAGAACATAAAAAATGTATTTATACAACAATACACATATTTTTATTGAAGCACAGTTGTTTTTGGCTTTTGTTGAGTAAATATTTTTACATTTCACATTTCAACTTGCAATAACATACATTTGACTCACATGTTTGTGATTTTTAAGGCGCTTGTTAGCAGTAACTCGTTTATTTAATGCGTTCACCACTGCACCAGAAGTGCATCCTTTGAATGCATTCATTTTTCTGAAAAATCTAACATTATTTGATTCTGTGCACAGTGCACCTTTGCTGAAAATCATGACTCTTAAGGAGGAGAACTTGCAAAATCAGATGATGATCAAAAACTTATTGACCTCGCTGTGTATATACACAGTATGTAAACATATTTTCCACTTAACTGACCTGCAGTTGTTCTCCTAGCACTAGAGCTCCCTTTTAATCCAGGTTCTGATTGTATCATTACTGTATCCTCTTACTAACGGCCAGAGCGTCTGGTTCTGTTTTCCCTGCTCACTGTCCAACGAGGATCATGAAAAACCCTGAGCAGAAGTGAAACGCAGACCTTCAGGAAACGTCTGTGAGTGTTAACCTTGTCAGAAACACTTTCATTCTCCAGCCTGGGCCAAAACTCAGCAGGTTTGCAGAGCAGAGACTGTAAAAGTCATTCAGTGCTCTGAGATGGTCTCAGAGCCTCTAATAAGCCAGAATAAAACATAAGCACCTTATTAAGAGCAGCTTCATTACATAGGCCGGCTTTTTATGACTGGACTGATGTGAAGGCAATTACTGGCGGATTGGAGAACACCTGGAAACTGTGCTCAGAGCTTTCGGAGGCTGCTGGAACTCTGTTTTTATGGCCTTTAAAGACACGAGACCTGACATTCACCTCCTGAAAGTAAATGCGATTGATCTGATGCAATTCAGTTCTAGAAGCCACACTAAAAACAAGTAAAAATGGACATTTAAAATGGCTTTTAAATCACTTTAAGTGCTTGATTTGCACAGAAACAGGCTTGCTGGATGAAAGTTTACAAATGAAGAGTTTGGTTCCAAAATGTGCTCACAAAAAGTGATGTTTTTATCTGATGTGACAGCTTCACAAGTATAGCTGGAGCTTAACCAAACCCAGCAAGAGGAGACTTCTTGTTGCAGAGCTGTTCAGCTGTTCCATAACAAATATCAAAAGATAAGTCCCTCATAACAGTCAATAAAACAAACACATACCTGCGCTGAAGTGTGATAGACGTGTCGTTGTTGGTGACCAACCAACTACTCGAAGCCAGAGTTTAGTTCTGACTTCAGCCCGGGGAAAGCCATGCATCACCTCTGCACCTTTGCAACCTGGAAACCAACACTTGCGAAACATTTTGGAAGCCAAACTAATGCGTGGTGTTGTGACTTGACAGGACGTGTCATTAGTAATTAATACACCACATCTTCTCAGAGTATAATAGAGGTCAGGCTCATGAATAAGTAAAATAATGATGTCATAGAAGCCAGGAAATTTCTTTTTAAACAGGAAGTCAGAAATCACAAACAAAAATAAATTACCCAGTGTTACCAACAATTAAATAATGTTCAACGCACGTAAATCATGGCCCTTTAAAACAATCTACAACAATCTGTCTTGTTCGAGTGGAAGGAAAAATAGTTTTGTGAGAGTTGTCGCCATGCTCCCTCACTTGATTGTTTACAAAAACAAAATGGTGGACAAAGGGAGGGTTATGTTGCTGTTTACCCTGCTATCGTGGTTTACAGCATTACATGATTTCATGCGCATGATTCCTATTTGCTTGAGGCAACTGCGTTTTTACAAACACAATGTGAAATTCTCATTTTAAATTTGAATCGCTGCCACCTGTAAGTTTAGTAGAGCCTTTAAAGCATTTCAGAGGTTTTTGGACACGTGTGGGTGCATTAAAAAAGAAAATGTGGGTACATGTGAACATGGCCTAAATCACTTTGTCTCCTAAATTCATAAATGTAATGTTTTTTTTTTCTTTCTATGGCTATGTTACCTGGGAGAAGTCCAGAATCAGCTACTGAGCAAACTGCTAAAAAAAGCTCCTAGCAAGTCAGTGTGTGCCCTTTTTAATAGATCAAATATATTTGAATATGTTAAAAAGGTCCCTAACAGGAACCTCCAGAAGATCAGTGGCCCTATACAAAGACAAAATATATAATAATTTTTTTTTTCCCTGAAGCCGGGGGACATTGAGACGGGTCGAGGGAGACGAGAAACTCTAAATCCTCTCGACATTAACCAATCAAACATTTTCTTTCCTCTTTCTTTCACTTCAAGCCGCTTTTGGCCTGAATAGGCTGGAGGCTTGAAAATAATCGTAATGAACAATTCAAAAAGAACAATAATGAGCCGTTTATACTCTCTGGCTAAAAAGATTGTAATAATCAGGATAATTATGGCATATTTCTCCAGGTCATCCCTCATTAAGATCAGAGGCGCGGGCTGTGAAACGGCACGCTGTTAATTTGTGTCCTCTTTGTAAGAACAAAGTCGTCCTGCGGTCAGGTTAGTCAGAGGACAGTCAAAGCAAACCAGAGCCATGACAGACATAGAGAAAGATGAGAAAAATAGAGATACACCACATAGTCAGCTGGGCTTTAATAACTCACACAATTAGTAAATAATCATAACTGAGAAGCATAGCGGGGTGTGCTCCTCCTCCAGCGTTACAGCAATGCAGAACTTCTAGCATGTCAAGCATATGGTTTGGGATTCTCCAAAACTTACATTTTAATACAATTTAACAGTATATTCAAATAGTTTTAATAATAGTTGGAGTCGTGAAACTTATACTGTTTCTGGTTGTTCAGCTCTGGGGAAATAACATAAAGTGTGGCATCCAAAATTCACCGCCCAGTCACACTATGCAAAAAATTCCATTCACTTGAGTTGGATCGCATGCAGAAATGCAAAAGCTGACGTTCCCGTCTACGTGGTGCGATTACCGATTCCACTGGAAAGTTGAGCTGGGAGGAACTTTAACTTTTTACATCGGGTCACATGATGTGACTTGAGCCTCCATATTGAAGAAGTAAGGTTTGCGCGTGATCTTTTTAGATCACTCAATATGAAACAAATGTACATTTTCTGACATTATTGTTGCTTTAAAGTAGATTAGTTATAATTTAGACGAGTTGTATAGTGAATTGTTAATTTTTTAATGACGCTGTTTGAATAAATGCGGTGAATCAAATGCAGTGAAATTCTGCAAGTAGTGTTCAAGAGTAGTGTGAACTCCCATCACTCTGCAAAAAGTGCTTTCATTGGTCGATTAAAGGCCTGTTTACATCAACCCAAATAGACAGATTTCACACTTCAACGTGTGGCTCTTCTGAGTGTAAACTTGGTCATTTTGATGTTAAATGTGCTTGCATTTAAGTTTTGAGGCTAAATGGATAATTCCACTTTCCAGCAGTTTAGCAAGAACGACTATGACGAAACATAAGCATCGCACAGCTCAGAATTTTGAAAAAAAAAAGAGTTATTTGAAGGGAGAAAGAGAAGGGCATCTTTGATTCTATTGCTCTGCAGAGCTCGTCATGAACCAGATCTGGCAGAACTGCTGTTTATGATGAATTTCCAGGGACCAAATGTTTCTTGAGCCACGAGTCACCAGAAATAACACCAATGACGAAAATAGCACACTTCATTTCTGAAAATATTAAAGTTCTTTGTTGGTATAGATAATACGAATATATTTTCCCCCAGAGACTAAATAATTATTGTACTAAATATACACCATTTACCATGAGTAATGTTTAAATGTACATAAATAAAGACTTAAATGATTTATAACGGTTTAAAAATCTGGTGACTGATCACAAGGAGCTGTCTGTCAATAATGTGGAGAAAAGTGAGGATTTGTGGTGAACCATTACTTTCCTGTTTCCTGTACAAAGTCGCTATGGAAATGTGAGATGAGTGCGACATCCGCTTCACGTCATCAAAAGAGCCAGCTTTCATTGGTTGCTGTCCTGCGAAAAGCTCTGAACGGATGGCACTGTTAAACATCTTCCAATTTCTGAATTTTTGATGAGTCTTCATCCAATTCTTCAAAAGAGCTTAAGGACACAGTGTATTTTAAATCTTTATCTGGAAGAGACATTGTTGATGCAGTACCACTACCTCGTGTCTTATTGCTGTGCTCAATCTGCTCATCTTAGTGGCAGCAGCGGTATCTGATTCAATTTCAGTCTACGTATGACATTAATGACATTGGTAGCTGTTTGGTGTACTTGGCACCTAACAATAATCCTTAAAAATTCTGGTAATAGATTATAGTTTATACTATTGTATATTAATTAAATATTTCCAATATATTCTTGAAAAGATAAATTATTTTTTAATTATTGGATTTTTTTTTATTAGTGTTTTCTTATGCAGGGATAATCACAGATGTAAATATATTAGAAACCAGCTGCATGAACCAATACAAAACAACTCAAACAGAAAAAAAAATCTGATTTTTTACATTTTATTTAAAATATTTAAAAATATATTTACATTCTTTTTTTTATTCAGTGAAGAAAATAATTTAAAATAGCAAAAAGAAAAATACTAAGGAGATTGACTTAAATGCTCAATTAAAACTATCAATTTAGGAAGTCAAACTTGACCTGATAACTTTATCTGAAGGCTGCATTCTCATTTTATTTCAAATTAAAGTATCACATTTTGTTGGCGATGTCAGTACAGAATATAAATAGTATAGTATGCATTAAATTGATTAGTTACATTGAATTATTTTTATTTTGGGGGTTTTGCAGAATACATTTGTAATAAAAGCCAAGCAAAAGTATAAATGTTTTGTATAGTTAAACATTTTCAGTTTACAACATGACACTATTACTGATTGTAATCAAAACAGTGTATATGGTACTCTATACAGAGTTCATTCACAGACTGGTCATTAAAATGGAAAGCTGTGGTGACTCTTTGCTGAAGGCAGATCTGTCAGGACCTGGCAGGGCTTCAGATTCGCCTGACCCCTGAATTAATCTCAGTTCTGCTTTCCATCACACAAACACACATAGCACAATATCTTGCTGATCTAGTGAAAGCGCTTTCTATTAATACACCGCCTGCGAACAGGAAAATATATGTGAGGCCATGAGTCCAGGCCTCGGATAGCAAACCTTTCGACCAGTGAAATCCAAGACATCTGGAAAACACAACAGAGGCACGAGACAGCAGATGAGAGCCGGGACACACCAGCAGATTTTTACCAGCTACAGATAGAGGATCATGTTTCATTTTTTACTGTGGAAATAAACCAAGTTTTGGTGAGAATCTTTTGCTGGGTTTGAACATCAGCAATTATTTACATTTAGTTGTTCATTCGTAATTTTGAAGAGCTCTGATTGGCCAACAGCTCTGTCCTGAAAAGAGATGAAACAGAGACCAGCAAACTGATTACTGATAAACATCAGACTTTCATATATTTCAGATTCATTTACACACAACTGAAGTAGTTCAAGCCTTTTATTGTTTTCATATTGATGATTTTGGCATACAGCTCATGAAAACCCAAAATCTCCAAAAATTAACCAATAATTAACCAATTTCATGGGACCAATAAAAAAAGTGTTTTTAATACAAAAAAGTAGACCTTCAAATAATTCTGTTCAGTTATGCACTGAATATATGGTCGGGAATCTTTTTCCAGAAACGACTGCTTGAATGCTGCGTGGCATTGAGGCAATCAGCCTGTGGCACTGCTGAGGTGTTATGGAGGCCCAGGACACTTCAAGAGCAGCCTTTAGCTCCTCCAGAGTGTTGGGTCTTGCATCTCTCAACTTTCTCTTCACAATATCCCTCAGATTCTGTATGGGGTTCAGCTCAGGAGAGTTGGCTGGCCATACGAGCACCAGTAATACTATGATCAGTAAACCATTTAGCAGTGGTTTTGTTAGGATCAATGGTGTGTTGTGGAGGAGAAGAACCCAGATGCAAGAGGAAATAATCTTGAAATGAAGTTTTATTTCTTTCTTTACTGAAGTTCAGAGAATGTTCAACGAAACCACAGGCCGTCTGGCTGGAATCCAAAAAAAAAGGCAAAAATAGAATTTGAACAGAACTCCGTAGGAGTGGAGCTACAAGGCCCAGGAATGAGGATGACGAAGGGATGTCCCTCTATGCTGGCAACCACCGCCTGACAGAGCTGAGCGAGAGGAGATGGGAGAGCGTGAAAGCCGGGGAAGGATCGAGCCGACGGAGATACTCACGCTGACCCGAACCAACCCCACAGCGCGGAACCAGACTGGACTTGGAAGGTAGGTTTCCACTAGAACAGAGCAGGAGGTTAGTAACGCAGAGATTGTTGTAGAGCGACTCACGGGTTGAGAATAATCTTCCGACTCAGAGCGGAGAGAAAAGCGCAGCTAAATAGGCAGTCCCTAATTAGAACGAGAGACCGGTGCGCGCAAAGGTGCCGCGGCTCAAGCTGATGAGCGCGCCCGGAAAACAATTAAACTGATAGAGAGACAGGTGAAAACTCTTCAGATAATCTGCAGGACTAACAGGTTTTGGCACTGTGAGCAAGTGCCAGGTCGTGCTGAAAAATGAAATCTTCATCTCCATAAAGCTTTTCAGCAGATGGAAACATAAAGTGCTCCAAAATCTCCTAAAAGCTACCTGCAATGACCCTGCCCTTGATAAAACACAGTGGACCAACACCAGCAGCTGACATGGCACCTCAGACCATCACTGTCTGTGGGTACTTGACACAGGACTTCAGGCATTTCAGTATTTCCCTCTCCCCAGTCTTCCTCCAGACTTTGGCACCTTGATTTCCGAATGACTTGCAAAATTTGAGCAACAGTCCAGTGCTGCTTCTCTGTAGCCCAGGTCAGGCGCTTCTGCCGCTGTTTCTGGTTCAAACGTGGCTTTACCTGGGGAATGCGGTACCTGTAGCCCATTTCCTGCACACGCTTTTCTGCATTACGGAAAATAATGAACTATATACAATATGCTCACAATATGCAATTTTTTTAGAAGGACCTGTATGTCCTAACAGTGTTGTTGGAAGTCTTTAAACAAAGATTTTGGGCTTGGAGTCATTACTGTTACACAAGTGAGTGATTCCTGCAAAAGTTATGGCAAAGAAAATTGGAGTCGATGATTATAATGGATGGAGCATTTAGTTCCACACTATGATCCAGAAAAATGCTTTCGTGATCGAACTGCACCTGCATCATTTTAACGATAAATGTGTATCATTACAGCAGGACAATGACCCCAAAACATGTGGAGCTGATGGTTTGAGTATGTACACATCCTTTTGGAAGGGAATTGGACAAAAATCCATGCTAGGATTGGTGCAAACTCATGCCAACTACAAGAAAAATCTGACTTCTGTTATTACAAACATGGGTTGTTCAACCAAATATAAAGGGGAGGCCTATTCTACCACTTGTGAATGTGATGAAACTCTGAATATGGGAAAAAGATACACTGAAAACAATATTTTTGGACTTGTAAATGTTTTATTAATTGATGTATCTAAGTAAAAAAGTGTAGAGTAATAAAGCTATCTGCAGTGTCTACCTGTTCTTGTTTTGACTGCGTTATTGGATGCGAACATCATTCATGCTAACATTAATCCTACCATTGTCTAAGGTTTTCTATATTTATTAAACGGCCGTAGGAGAGGCGTAAGAGAGGCCGCGGCTCCGGAGCCGTCGGCCATATTTGTACACCCGGCGGTGCGCGCTGACATCATCGCCCATCTCTGCTCGTCGATCCTACCATAGCGCGGATCGTAAGGAGCAGGTAAGCAGCTGCATTGTGCCAGCTATTATTACTAATGTGGGGGCAATCTTACTAGCTATTATTAGTAATGTAGTGACAATGTTACTAGCTATTATTAGTAATGTAGTGACAATGTTACTGGCTATTTTTCAGTAATGTAGTGACAATGTTACTGGCTATTATTAGTAATGTAGTGACAATGTTACTGGCTATTATTAGTAATGTAGTGACAATGTTACTGGCTATTATTAGTAATGTGGTGACAATGTTACTAGCTATTATTGGTAATGTAGTGACAATGTTACTGGCTATTATTAGTAATGTAGTGACAATGTTGCTAGCTATTATTAGTAATGTAGTGACAATGTTACTGGCTATTATTAGTAATGTAGTGACAATGTTACTGGATATTATTAGTAATGTAGTGACAATGTTACTGGCTATTATTAGTAATGTAGTGACAATGTTACTGGCTATTATTAGTAATGTAGTGACAATGTTACTAGCTGTTACTAGTAATGTAGTGACAATGTTACTGGCTATTATTAGTAATGTAGTGACAATGTTACTGGCTATTATTAATAATGTAGTGACAATGTTACTGGCTATTTTTAGTAATGTAGTGACAATGTTACTGGCTATTATTAGTAATGTAGTGACAATGTTACTGGCTGGTATTAGTAATGTAGTGACAATGTTACTGGCTATTATTAGTAATGTAGTGACAATGTTACTAGCTATTATTAGTAATGTAGTGACAATGTTACTAGCTATTATTAGTAATGTAGTGGCAATGTTACTGGCTATTATTAGTAATGTAGTGACAATGTTACTAGCTATTATTGGTAATGTAGTGACAATGTTACTAGCTATTATTGGTAATGTAGTGACAATGTTACTGGCTATTATTAGTAATGTAGTGACAATATTACTGGCTATTATTAGTAATGTAGTGACAATGTTACTGGCTATTATTAGTAATGTAGTGACCATGTTACTAGCTATTATTAGTAATGTAGTGACAATGTTACTGGCTATTATTAGTAATGTGACAATGTTACTGGCTATTATTAGTAATGTAGTGACAATGTTACTAGCTATTATTAATGTAGTGACAATGTTACTGGCTATTATTAGTAATGTAGTGACAATGTTACTAGCTATTATTAGTAATGTAGTGACAATGTTACTGGCTATTATTAGTAATGTGGTGACAATGTTACTGGCTATTATTAGTAATGTAGTGACAATGTTGCTGGCTATTATTAGTAATGTAGTGACAATGTTACTAGCTATTATTAGTAATGTAGTGACAATGTTACTCTGGCTATTATTAGTAATGTAGTGACAATGTTACTGGCTATTATTAGTAATGTAGTGACAATGTTACTAGCTATTATTAGTAATGTAGTGACAATGTTACTGGCTATTATTAGTAATGTAGTGACAATGTTACTGGCTGGCTATTATTAGTAATGTAGTGACAATGTTACTGGCTATTATGGTAATGTGGTGACAATGTTACTGGCTATTATTAGTAATGTGGTGACAATGTTACTGGCTATTATTATTAATGTAGTGACAATGTTGCTGGCTATTATTAGTAATGTAGTGACAATGTTACTGGCTATTATTAGTAATGTGGTGACAATGTTACTGGCTATTATTAGTAATGTAGTGACAATGGTGCTGGCTATTATTAGTAATGTAGTGACAATGTTACTGGCTATTATTAGTAATGTAGTGACAATGTTACTGGCTATTATTAGTAATGTAGTGACAATGTTACTAGCTATTATTAGTAATGTAGTGACAATGTTACTGGCAATTACTGTATTACTAATGTGGGGGCAATGTTGCACTGGAACAGTGATGGTGATAACGAATGGTGGACTTTAGAATGATGAGTGGGGGCAAAGAAAAAACGTACCGGTATGTTTATCTTGTTGTTTTTGTTCATGTTTGGCATATAATTGTTCTTTTACACAGTTGAGATAAAATATTTTACGACAGTATTTGGTTCAGAATATTTTTTTTTCTAGATCTTCCTCATATAAAATTGGGTGCATCTTATATGCCTTATACGACGAAAAATACGGTAAATATTTAAATCTTCATATTATATGCAACTTACCAAAAAAATAAACACTTGGTTTCATTTTTTTGTAGAACTTTTTACAGTTTTTGCCAATATAAGAGGAATACCAGCTGTTGTGAAATTTCTAACTTTTATACTTTTATAATAGATTTTGTTTGAAACAAAGAATTTGAATAAACAAAGCTGTTAATATACTTTTGTAAGCAAGTGAATTCCTAGCGCTACTATTATGGTAAATTGGATTTTTTTTTTTTTTACATTTTATAAGGTATAAAAATAAAATTCAATGTTCCCAGAATAAAAGTGATTTGTAGCCACAAATTCAAAGAAATATTATTTATTATAGTTTAGTTTCCATTACACATGTGTTTTGTACAGAAGTACATTTAAGTGTTTGTATTGTATTGTATAGCTCACATTTTTGATAAAAATACCGGAACATCTGACCCCGTACAGTTTTCAAAACATTTCTCGCGAGTGTTTGGTTGCAAGACGCAGTCTCAGAGCAATTTGTCTGCGATTCTGTCTAAAGTCGTGCAGGGTGAAATCCCCTATTGTGCAGAGTGAATTCAGCAATGACTGGATGCTGCTAAAGACAGTGCTTCAGTGTGAAAACATCTGCGACATGACTGCTCTGACAACACATGTTGTGTGAATCTGGCCTTACTATCACGAATCTGTAAAAAAAAATAAAAAGCTGGTTGTTTGGGAAGTCGTCTGTAACATATCTGTCTGTAATCTGTCTGTAACTTAAAAAATACTGTGTTTCCAACATTTATTTAACCCCTCACTGTTTAAATACACCAATAGTCTTTTAAGTGATTGGTTGTTTGACTTTAGGCAAGCAGTCAAGATCAACAGGAGGATAATTTCTCTACTTCTCTCTCTCAGTGTTGAGCAAATACCAAATCCCAGAGTCCTCCTGTATTGTAACCCTGGCAAATTCAGATCAGTCATTTCCACATCACTTCAGGTCTTCAAAAGAAGGACTAAGAACCCAATTTAACTTTACAATTGTTTGGTATTTAGTTTGGCTTTCAGAGCAAGATTGTTTGTGAAACCATGTGTGAAGCTGCCAAAACTTAAGTCCAAATATTCCCAACCTCGCAGGTGTAGGAGACATTGGTTTTGATTCTTACTCTTGGATGGGAAAGAGAAGTGAAGCGCTCGGAAACTCACAAACTCCAAGTGGTCCAGAGGGAGAAAGGGGGAGGTGAGAAGGACCAGAGCTAGCCACAAGCCTGTCCAAATTCTCCCCCAAACCAATCTGCCCCCTACATATGTCCCTTTCTAGCCCCCACCACCAACATCATGGAAAACAGTGAAGTGCCTGCTTGCCAAAATGGGAAGCTGATCAGGAGGCTTGCCAGATCCTCTGCCACCTTGCCTCCACTGCTCCAAGACTGCGACTCGCTTAATTATGATTAATTGCTGCCTGGATAATAAGATACAGACTCAAAAGGTTGGAGATGACAGTCCAAGGACACACTGAGAAAGGCAAGGTATGTGTTCATTAGGAAGAAAGCGGGTATCTCTGCCACACACCTTCACCTTACATATTTTAGCTTTTGCAAATAGAATACATTTTTAGAAGATCATAGGAGAAGTCTCCCCTGGGTGAGTCTTTGTATGTGTTTCTAGCCCAAACATACTCCCTCCTGCACTTGTATCAGTTTGGCGATCACTGTCACAGGCAGCATTTAAATGTGCAACGGAGAAAAATACTTTTTTTTTTCTTCAAAAAATAGTAATATAATATAATAAATATTATTTTTAGAAAATAATGCTAATCAGATAAAGAGAACCTGTAATGGACTGGTGACCTGTCCGGAGTGTATCTTTTGCCTATAGTATACTGAAGATCCAGCAGCAGACCAGCGTGGTTTTTTAAATTTTTTTTTTATTCATTCATTCGCCACAGCGAATCATCCGTTTCCACCTAACTCTGTCCTCAGTATCCTCTAGTATACATCATAACTGCTCTCACTACTGTTCTGTACACCTTTTCTTTGATTCTAGCGGACACTCTTTTGTCACACAACACCCCTGACACTTTTCTCCATCCACTCCAACCTGCCTGCACTCGTCTCTTCACCTCTTTTCCACACTCCCCGTCGCACTGGACTACTGACCCCAAATACCTAAACTCCTGCACCTTCTTGACCTCAGCCCCCTGTAACATCACTGTTCCATTTCTCTCTCTCTCTCGTTCAAACAAATGTATTCTGTCTTGCTGCGACTGACTTTCATTCCTCTTCTTTCTAGAGCTGACCTCCAACTTTCCAGGTTTTCCTCCACCTGCTCTCTGCTCTCACTACAAATCACAATGTCATCTGCAAACATCATTGTCCACAGAGATTCCTGCCTGACCTCATCTGTCAACCTGTCCATCACCATAGCAAATAAGAAGGGACTCAAAGCTGATTCTTGATGTAGCCCTACCTCCACCTTGAACTCCTTTGTCTGACCTACAGCACATCTCACTGCTGTCTTACTTCTCTCATATATATCCTGAACTACTCTGACATACTTCTCTGCCACTCCTGACATCCTCATACAGGACCATAGCTCATCTCTCAGCACCCTGTCATACACTTTTTCTAAATTCACAAAGACGCAGTGCAGCTCCTTCTGACCATCTCTGTACTTCTCCATTAACATTCTCAGAGTAAAAATTGCATCAGTAGTGCTCTTCCTGGGCATGAAGACATACTGCTGTTCACAAATATCCACTTCCCTTCTTAGCCTAGCTTCCACTACTCTTTCCCAAAGTTTCATTGTGTGGCTCATCAACTTTATGCCTCTGTAGTTGTTACAACTCTGCACATCACCCTTGTTCTTAAAGAATCAAACTACTTACAACCATTGACCTAAAAAAAAAAATGGCTGATTTTAAGGTTCAGGTCTGTTCCCGGCCCCCTCCTACTTGGACAGCTTGTCTTATAGGCTTCCCTCAATGCTCACCAAATAAGCTTGTGGTAGTCTAACTAAGCATTATCATGAAATACTCTTCAAGGATTTGACTTCTGGGGCCTTTTTGAATATTTTTATTTTTCAACTTTAAAAATTGCTCCAATTAGATCTAGAAGAGTTTTAAGTTTGAGGAAATTCTTGCTAACATAATTGAAGTCAGCAACCTCTAACAATTATTTGGCCCTAGTTTTCATTAAAACTACTTTTTTAACATTTATGCTTTTATCCAAAGGGTCTTACATTTGAATGACTGAATGTCCTGCTCTCCCTGGGATTTGAACCCATGACCTTTCCGTTGTTAGCACAATGCTTTAGCACTTGAGCCACACGAAAGCTGTAAAGACATATGTGTCTTCCGTGTAAAGACATATACATGGAAGACAATATTAAACATTTAGTTTATTTATTTATTTTACCTTTTTTATTTTTATTAACAGCTACGATGTATTGCTTATGAAATCCACGAAGTTCTAAAGAGAAAAATTACATTTAGTTTACATAATGTACACATTCTGAACTCTTGAATTAAATAATTTAATTAAAAATCAGAACTTCAATCATCTATGTAGCAAACAATAAATGCTGTGAGCTATATAACCTTTGGGCTTTCAGACCAACAAACATTGGCAAATTGTCAAAAGTCTGCTAATCAGGGCTTTATGAATTCAGGAATGAAAGCTTTCATCTGTGGGGCATTGAAAGTCTCATTAAATGTTTTTGAAAAAAAAAACTTATTTCACTCATTTTCAAATTTAGAACTAAAATAAAGAAAATGTTGTATTTAAAACACAAATAAAAACACGACAAAATAATTCTCCCAAGCCACACAGTGCTGCAGTGTAATGATGAAAGAGCAAAATTTATTTTCGTTAGAGAACAGAACTTTGGATCATTCAGCAGCAGTCCATTTTTTAGACCAGGCGAGAAGCTTTTGACCCTGTCTTTTATTCAAAAGTGGCTAAACACAAGCAATGCAACAGTATGCGTCTGTGTGTGGTGGGAGCACTGACTCCCATTGCAGTCCACCCTTTGTGAATCTCCCACAAAATGTGTGAATGGGTTTTGTTTCACAATCCACTCTCATTTGCTTCCCTTCTCTATTAATGTGCTTGGACACAGAGCTTTGTCAACAGCCATGTACATCGCATTCAGATTCACATCCTGATTAGCACAAGGCTGATCTACTGTAATGCCTTTGGTATCAATAAGTTTGGTGACCAGATGTGTTAAAGAATGTTGATACGGCTCGTTTTAAAATAGAAGGAGAGCGTGGATGATAATTTAAACTCTGTGTTTGGTTGACGGATGTTGGAACTCTGTTTCGTTCAAACAAATCGATACACAAACGAAAAAGTTCTTAGTAATTTATCTACAAACTTTTAACAGTTGAAGAAAAATGGCTTAGGTGGCCAAAATAACAAACAAAACCCACCAATCCCCTAAATTCCTTAACAGACAATAAACGTAAATTTACAACACAACTTCCTAACAAAAAAAATACAGTCTTTCAGAAATAAAATTAGTCCTTCCCCAACACATTTGCCAAATAATCAACAAATCATTAAATGCGAAAGAAACAAAGTGTTAAGCAACAACACAAATCTTACTAAAATAAATGTGGAACTAAACATTAACGAAGGAGTGTGTGACGGAGCTCTCTGATTGGAAGAGCTCTGCCCCTTTTGAATGCACCAATCAGCATTGCTGATGGCACAATCACCGGAGACTCCAGCTGATTTTAATCACACACCTCCTGAACACAAAACAACATCAAAAACATTTGAAATCACACTAAAAGTGACCCAATGCACATAACAACATGGAACCCAATTTCTGAATAACTTGAGGAGGAAAACCCAAAATACACTCAATTTGTATTACCGTCATTGTTTGCATGTTGAGTATAGAATCCTGAAGATTTCTCTTAAACTAGCAACCTGTTGGAGGGGTTTGCTTTCATGTACACCCCAGTTCGAAATGCTGTGCTTGGAACCTCATCTGTTCTTTACCTTCCTAATGGAAATCTTAAAACAGTTTTTTTAACTGACCTTTGGAAGAGGTTGGAAGGAGGGTCTCGGTTTTAATCCATTTTAGCATCT
Organism: Danionella cerebrum; assembly: GCA_007224835.1. NCBI lineage: Eukaryota > Metazoa > Chordata > Actinopteri > Cypriniformes > Danionidae > Danionella > Danionella cerebrum. Next base: position 123,948 of record SRMA01026183.1, on the reverse strand, counting down.
GCATGTGTGTGTTGCTGTTTCTTTTTATAAAATGTGACCTTATTTTTTTTTTTTTTTGTATTTCCTATATCCAGGGCCGTGGTCAATGTTGGTGTTGGGGTGAGGTTGTTCTACTACGCTTTCCCAATTACGACCATCTGTTTGCTCACCTGGAAACTGTTTTAGGTTTTTCTAGAACTAAATGAATTTTGCAGGTCGCTGCTGTCTCGTTTATTACACAAGAATATAAATGCTAAGTGAATTAAATCAAACCATTCAGGCAAAATTGATGAACAGGCTATTCATTGGACACCCTGCCAGAGCTTCGTGGGATAGCAGCCGTTTTCCCAGCGGTTTTAAGTTAAAGCCTCTACTGGTAAACATAAGCCAAAGGGAAACCGCAATAAATACCTTAAAACATTGACGGATGGTCTGATTCATTATTTAGCATGTAGAGGAATGGGGACAGTCAGGCCTGATAAAATGAACAATTTGTACAATCCACAATCAATATGTAGCCTTTCTCCTACAGAGCACGGCAGAACAATTACCAGACACAAATGCACATCTGTTACTAGAACAATCGCAATCTTTTCTTTAAGGAGGTCATCAGTTCATAACGTATACGCAATTGAAAGCATTTCATTAGCGTAAAATAAATCCAAATGTCAACCTGCTCCAAATGAGGAAAGCATTGAGATTGTGTTAGATGCTGGGCCACAGTAAATCTTTTACATTTGTCTGTGGAGCATTAGCACTCTCCAGGGGCTTGCATCGCTTCTAAAGTCGTCTTCGCCCAGACAAGCTTTGAATCTCTAATCCTTTCTTGAGATTTATCATATAGAAGCAGAGAGACGGATTTAAAGATCAGAAATATGCACTTTGGCTATCAATCTAGTTAGTGAACACAACAGAACAGTCCTTAACTTCTGGTTATCCATGTCTTAGGTCAAAACTTAAAATATGCTGCATAGTATATGAACTACATTTTAATTTAGAGCTGTACAACAAAAAACAATGAAATTAATTCAAATTACACATTATCATAGAGCATAATTCCGGTTAAATGCACATAGCTCTCATTTTTGTCATATTTTGACAATTTGTCCATTTTTTTTGTTTTCATATACATGCCAAATAGTTACTATCCAGATCTGGATTTGCATGTGGTGTTGAGATCCAGAGTTGACATTTAGAGTGATCTTAAGTTGTTTTGTTATCTAGAGTTGCATGTAGTTTTTTTTTTTTATTCAGAGCTGCAGGTGGTGTTGTGATTGAGAGTTGCGTCTGTTGTGATCTAGGGTTGTCAGCAGGGTTGCGATCAACAGTTACATGAACTGTTGTGATATAGAGTTCCATGCGTTGCAATCTAGAGTTTCTTTGTTGCGAAACAGAGTTGCGTGTGGTAATTGAGATCCAGAGTTGAGTGTGGTGTTGTGATCTAGGAGTTTGTGCAGTGTTGCGGTCAATAGTTGCATGCAATGCTGTGATATAGAGTTCCACGTGTTGCAATCAAGAGTTTCTTTTGTTGTTGCGAAAAAGAGTTGCATGTGTTGAGAGTTAAGTGCGGTGTTCTGCGTTCTAGAGTCAGGCGCAGTATTGTAATTTAAAGTTGCTTGTGTTGTGATCTAGAGTTTGATTTTTTAATCTGGAGTTGCAGGCAGTATTGCAACCTTGAGTTGCAAAGTTGCGATCTAAAGTTGTATGTAGTGTCTCGAGCCAGAAATGTTTTGTTTAGTTAAAAAAAAAAAAAATCATGCCTAGGTAAATAGCATGCTTCACCAACTGAAACATTGTAAGGCAAACAATTTCTGTTTTATTGAGTGCAGTCTACTTTTAACAAAAGACTGTTTGCTTAATCAGGTAATTGTGACTCCATATATTTTTGAGACTTGAGCTTTTTGGGTTTACATTGGGTTAGTGTATCTAAAAACAGCAAATATCAAGTTTAGTTTAATACTATTTGTACCACTTATGTACCTGCCATTCCACAAGTCATTCTTCTTCACAATATCACCTTTCATTTTAGCCTTGATCTCCTAATTAAGTAAGTGGAGCATTTTAGATTCCTTTATGGTTTTATCAATTTATCAATCAATCAATCAATCAATCAATTGATTAATCAATCACATACACTGTTACATGCAGTGAAATTGGACCCCTGTAAACACAAATAATGGTCATTGTTGATTGTCGGTAGCATTTTGGAAACAGGAAAATGTGTGCACACTGGGAGAGTTAGCTAAAAAAATTATTAGCCAATAAGCACATAGCAGCTGCCATTCTTCCGGCACTGCTCATTTACATCTGAGGGTAAAAGCATGCAAAGGCTATGATATGGAGTGAGAGCGTATCATTATCTTATTCTCACTGGAGAATTGTTTTGTCTCTAACAACGGGCTTTCCAAGGTCAGCTTAAAGATATGAGGAAAGGCCGAATGGGAGAGAAAGATTATGTGAGGATTGGTCAATACGTTCATTTCACAGATGTTTAGTAAATATTTTATCCAACATCCATTGCATGGCCGGCAGTTTCTCACAGATGATGTCCAGTTTGTGGTCAAAGACCACAGAGTGAGTAGTGAGTAAGGCTGACCACCTTTGATAATCGATTATAACCCTATCACAGCTCTGTCTAGGTCAATATCTTCAACCTTCTTCAGGGACAGAGCAGCCAGGCACACAATATAACAATTCTCCCAACTGTCCATGGTGCCAGTAGCAAAAGTCCCCAGTATAGGTAGGCCCTGATCCATAGTTCCTTTATTTTGTGAGCAGGGTAAAGGAAGTCTCTCAAAGACATACAGACACAGCAAGAATGTGTTAATAAAAAATATATATCTCATAACCCATACAGAAGACTCTGGAAGCAAGGTTTAAGATTATTTGACAGAAACACTGCTGTATTTATATTAAAATACACACAGTCTTGTACCAAGAATAAAACAAAAAGAAAAGTGGGGGAAGAGAAAAGGAGAATAGTGTGGGAGGGGAAAGACAGCCAACTCATTTAAAGAGAGCACATTTCTAGATGTGATGTAACTTCCTGTTTGTGATGTAACTGCCTGTTCATGATGTTTCTGTTTAACTTTATGATGTGAATCTCAGAATAATTGTTAATATTATTTAACCTTATACAATTGCCAATATGCTGAGTTAAGTTAAAATATAAATATAATACCTCTTTCGAAACCCTGTATTTTCTTGTGAGATTAACGTAAAACAACATTAATATATTCTTCAACAATTTAACATCAGTACAATTCATTTTCTCTACATCGGTTTAATAACCCAACCTGCAGAATGTACATTTCAACGCTGCCCATTTTACAGTGATAGATTTGCCTAGTAGGAAATGACAGAGTGAGTGCCAAGCACACTTTGAAAACGAACTAGTAATGCTCTATTTCTCTGACTTTATATTAAAACCTGGAGCTAATTTCCCCACAGAATGCACAAGAGGGCACTCATATTACTTTTAATGCATATTCACTGGACTCTTTTGGGTTTCCACTTATTTATTTCTCAACTACTGCCAATGAAAACCATGTTTCCCAGAGCAAGCCTGGATTTTCACTCAAACCCTTCGAACTCGGCGCTCCTGAAAAACATTGAGCCACCATCCGTGTGTGTTTAAGGGAGTGAATACTGTGGTTTTTAAACTCACTGCATGTGTGTGTCGAGGTTAAATGATCTTTAATGGAAATAGGAAGAGTATCCCTGCTCAACAGTTTTGGCGTAGGTGTTCAGGAGGGAGCGGAGATCCATCCAGATGCCATTCCCATTAAAGCCATGACTCAAGAAGTTTGGAGCCACCTACAGCGAGAACGTGAAGTGAAGGGAAAATGGCCTGCCGTCATGCTGGGAGGATTAGGCGGCTGTACTGTAGCGATGACTTTCACAGAATGGAAAAGCATCCAGGTGGAACTCTTTTTCTATCTACACTCATAGTTTTTGAGCTGTAATCTGAAATTTTGGCTTTATGTTTAGCTTTGCATTTGTAGCCCTTCCGACTTCCTACTTCCTACATGCAAATGGAGCAGTTAACAGGTGGAGGCTTGTGCTGTTTAGAGAGAAACCCACTCCAAACGATGGGTATTTCCCTGACATTATCTTTTTTAAAACATGTCAGATGGCATTAGAACTAAATAAAGTAGTGTCTGCTCACTCAAGATGAGCATTTGACGATGGCTCACTGTATTCCACCAGTACATTTAAGAATATGGAGGAGATCCACCAGAAGACATGGAGAATTCCATAGTATTAGAACAACCCAGTTTTATGCTTCTTTGATGGTAACTGTTTTAGCTCTATACAATTTCTTCCAGTGAGCAACTTGTATTCATGTTTCAAACTGCCTGTAGAACAAGGGACCAACATCTGCAAGTGGTGTCAGTGCTAACAGCCCAAACCCCAGCGCATTGTTACACCATATGCAGTTGCACCACTTACAATTGCTTGTGGCCCCAGGCCAGAAGAGGGCCTCATAACTACAGCAGTGGTAAGACACCAGTACAGAGCAGTACATGCACAACAGTCATGAGTTGTGGATCCAGGTTCTGCATCCTTCAGAGAACAAATTTTACGACTTCAGAAAATAATCTAAAGGCTGCATCAGTCGTTGGCAAATGGGATGATCTCGCCTCATTCTGACCACAGAGTTTTATAAACTCCTCCATCTGCTCCTTGTTCCCTACAACAAAATGACATGTACTCACAGCATGCATACAACCATTCAGGTGACTACATCTTAGCGTTATCAAGAGCATGTTTTAAAACTATGATCTTTTAAAATGCTAATATCACTACTAGCATTTAAATAATCCATTTACAGCTTTCGCACAATGTTGTGACCAGTGTTGGTCAAGCTACGTAAAAAATGTAATAAAATTACTGATTACTCCTTTTAAAAGTAATTAGTTACATTGCTAGTTACTTCCCCAAGTTACTCTTTTGATTACTTTATTTGTCAAGTAATTAGTTACATTACCAGTTACTTCCCCAAGTTACTCTTTTGATTACTTTATTTGTCAAATAATTAGTTACACTACTAGTTACTTCCCCAAGTTACTCTTTTCATTACTTTATTTGTCAAGTAATTAGTTACATTACCAGTTACTTCCCCAAGTTACTCTTTTGATTA
>SRMA01026183.1:0-118009 GCA_007224835.1 Danionella cerebrum | reverse complement strand
TAGTTACATTACTAGTTACTTGCCCAAGCTACTCTTTTGATTACTTTATTTGTCAAGTAATTAGTTACATTACTAGTTACTTCCACAAGTTACTCTTTTGATTACTTTATTTCTTAAGTAATTAAAAAAATTGGTACACCCTGGACAGGTTGCCAGTCCATCACAGGGCAACATTCACTCACACATTCGCACCTAAAGGGAATTTTAGATTATTCAATTAACCTAACCACATGTTTTGGGTATTGTGGGGGAAACCGGAGTACCCGGAGGAAACCCACGCAAGCATGGGGAGAACATGCAAACTCCTTCCAGGAAGGTCACCGGCGAGCCTCAAACCGACAACCTTTTAACTGGAAGGCCACAGTGCTACCCACTGCACCTCCGTGCCGCCAATACAATACATACCTTGACATGTGTCTACGAGATAGCCATGATATTTTACAGTAGTTTTAACCAAATATTGAAAAATCATTGGAAAAAAATTGAGCCATTTTGAGACCACAAAGTCTAGTTGGGTTTGTATGAAAGCATTTGGTACCATCCATCCACTAGGGGGTAGTGTTGATGTTTGCAACATCTTTTCACAGTGATGATTATTGTCTCCCAGTAAATATTACATAAAACAAGACGACAGGGTAAAGAAATTGCAGAAGTGACTAGAATCACCATCATTTCAGGAAGCAAATACACTTCAGCTTCTAGATATCTCCCAGTAGCTTCACGATACATACTGTGACAATTTTAATTAAGTGTGCCACGGTATATTGTTGCACCCCTGCTATCAAGTTAAGAATGACACCAATTGTCTTGCATACTTTAAATTAACATTTTTAGTTATCAACATATCTTTAGTTATCTTTACAACAAAAGTTGTAAAATATCTTTTAAATACAGTGGCCTATTAAACACTATTACAAATATAAAGCGTGACTGCAAATCAAAAACAGCAATTTTATTTTTTTGGATTTGCAATGCTGTGCTTTGATTGGTCATCGTATTTAAATCTTAGATGTTAAATCTTAGGCGCCTAAAAGTTTCTAGAAACTCTTTTTTTTTTCAACCATAAGGATTAAAATGTAAACAGATGCTTTAAATATGAAATATTGTGTGTAGTGAACAAATATTCCATACTTATTTGACTTTTTGATGCTGTTAATTAATTTTTGAGGCAAATTGGGGCTTAAAAGAGAGTGATCAAAAGAGTTCTCCTGTATGGTGGCCATCGCATTCCTCACACCCAGAGCTACAGTTTACTACGTCTCGTAAAAGAAGCTGTTACTCCATGCAACAAAGCCACTGAGGATGCAGTGGACAATGTCTATATGACTAGAGGAGGCAGCATGAGCAGTAACTCAGGATTATTTAAAAGATTTCTGAAAATGAACTGTTTTTGGTTAGGTAAAAAGAGGGATTTTTACAATACTTCTTCTTCTTTTCCTTTCGGCTGTTCCCAATTTAGGGGTCGCCACAGCAAATCATCTGTTTCCACCTAACTCTGTCCTCAGTATCCTCTACTCTTGCACCAACTAACTTCATGTCCTCTTTCAGCACATCCTTATTTCTCGTTTTTGGCCTTCCTCTTGACCTCTTGCCTGGCATCTCCATCTCCAACATCCTTCTACCAATATAACCACTATCCCTCCTCTGCACATGTCCAAACCATCTCAACCTGGCCTCTCTGACTTTGTCTCCAAAACAATCAACCTGAGCTGTCCCTCTGATGTGCTCGTTCCTAATCTTGTCCATCCTCGTCACTCCTAAACTGAACCTCAACATCCTCATCTCTGCTACTTCCATCTCTGCCTCTTGTCTCTTCCTCACTGCCACAGTCTCCAACCCATACATCATAGCTGGTCTCACTACTGTTCTGTACACCTTTCCTTTGATTCTTGCAAACACTCTTCTGTCACACAACACCCCTGACACTTTTCTCCACCCACTCCAACCTGCCTGCACTCGTCTCTTCACCTCTTTTCCACACTCCCCGTCACACTGGACTGTTGACCCCAAATACCTAAACTCCTGCACCTTCTTGACCTCAGCCCCCCTGTAACTTCACTGTTCTATTTCCCTCTCTCTCGTTCAAACACATGTATTTTGTCTTACTGCGACTGACTTTCATTCCTCTTCTTTCTAGAGCTGACCTCCAACTTTCCAGGTTTTCCTCCACCTGCTCTCTGCTCTCACTACAGATCACAATGTCATCTGCAAACATCAGTGTCCACGGAGATTCCTGCCTGACCTAATCTTACAACAATATTGATGAATAATTGTCAAAAATGTCACAATGAATTCTATGAAATTGTGATTTAAATAAAAATGACGCATTAAGGGAGCTTAATCCTGTTAGTAATTTCACTATGTGCTCTCTCGATGAACTCACTGCTAACGCGCTGAACGCCTCGGAATCAATTTATTTGCTGTGTGCATCAACATGCACAGAGGCAAACTGAACCTGAGCTTCAAGTCAAAGTGTGAACAGAGGTCTGGAGTCCACTGCTGGTTCATGTGCATTCATGAATATTGTTTAATTACAAGAGATGAAAGACTCAAACCAGTCAGTAAAGGTGAAGGTTTGTATATGCGAGAGGGTTTTAAAGTATGTGTAAAAATCTATTTGAATCAAATGATGAGAAAGATGCATGGTCTAAAGGTCTCTAACGGAGAACTGTGGTCACCTATGATACTTATGTTAATAAAATGGTGTGCTTGAAATGAATAAATGCACTTCAGTAAAATATTATTTAATTTTAGGAATTATATTCAAATGTATCGACTCTAATCATTCTGTCATTTACATTTTACAGCCTACTGTTGCTTCAGTAGCTCACATAGATGGGTGGATGGATGGATGCCTAATTATGTCAAATATCCAGATATGCATAATTGTATTCTTCTTTTGTGCTTGACTATTATTAGTTAGGTAGATTGAATACTTGAATACTAAGATTGAGCGCAATTATGCTACTCACACTACTCTTGAACAACGCAGAATTTCTCCACATTATGAGCCTGCCCACAACAATGTCTTTAAAAAAAAATAATAATAATTCACTATAAAACTTCGCCAGAGCATAGTTTACATTTTTACCTGCTGTGGAGCCATTTTAATTTGCCATAAATCAATTTAACCCTTATATCCTGGATTTTAATAATATATATATGGAGTTAGGTCAATCTTAACTGAAGAAAGTGTCAATAAACCACAAAAAAATCCTTTTTTTCCCCGACAGATTTTTTCTTAAATACAGATATTTCATAGCTTTATCTCTCAAAACTGTAAATGTAAAAAAGTTGCACAAAATGCTTTTGAACTACAGTGAATTTGTTCTGAATGTATTTATTGCATAGTTTTTGAGACTCAAATTTATAAAGCAAGACAAAAAAATAGAAGAAAAACATGCACATTTTGCAGAAAAATATCATGAACATCAAAATAAACAATTTGCAATCAAATTGAAAATTAAAAAATGTTTCTAAGATACTTTTGATCCTATATATTTAGAAATATACAATAATATTAAATCTAGTTTACTATACAAACTATTTACAGTGCAACAAAATTGCGGAATGAGGAAATATCCTTCATCAGAAGTACTGCTAACACCCGCAGTGTGGATTATAATGTTTTTATTGAGTATGTTTCATATGTCATTAGTAAGTCTAACTCCTTCTGTTTATGATGCAAAAAGAATTATTGCTCTATCTTATGTGGTTCCAATTTTACAGGCATTTAAAAATTGATATACAAATGGGATTGCCGGCACTACCTAGGGTCTTAAAGGGTTTAAGAATTAGCAATACTGAAAAATGTACATTTGCTTCATTTTGAGTGACCAAAAACGCTCATAGACCTGACCTCGCCAAGTCAGGTGTCTCAAGACCGTCACATGGCTCGATATTGCAGGTCAAAGTTCCTCCCAGCTGAACTTTCCAATTAGGTCAGAACCTGCAACTCTTTGCACAACCACCTGGAAACAATCACATCATTATCCAATCACCGTCTCTGACACTCCTTATAAAAACAGCCACTTGTCCAACGTCACTTGTTACTTGGCTTTCTTCGTGAGTTACTTACCTCCTGCTAGTGACCAGTGTTGCACTTCTTCCTCACATACAGAAGACCTACCCCTCCACTGTGCAGACACATCCAAACCACGTCTATTGCAAGTCATTTTTGAACCTCTAATTTCCAATTTTGGTCCACTGAAAGTGCAGACCGTGACGCTAGATGACGTCTTTTTTTTTTTTTAATCTACAGAACGTTGTTATAGACATATTTTCTACATCAAACCTAAACTTAATGCAGACTTCATTATTTTATACTGTTTTAGGCTCAGTGCATGAATGTAGTCCCTATTCAAAAGGTGGCATAGTATTCAAGCTTACTTTTCAATAACTTCCTGTATCCCATATGTTGGAGCCTCATGCGCTTGAATACAACTCAGGGAGAATTATTTTACTTGAAAATATAACACCGCTCTAAACACGGAGGTGTGACTTACATTTAAAAAAAGGTGCTCTATTTTTTCACAAAAAAAAAAACAAAAAAAAAACTGAATTTCTGTTGAGAAAAGAGTCTTACACAACAGAATGAGCACATTTTAAAAAAAAATCCATATACTATGAATCCTTGAATAAATCATAATTTAAATTTTTTGCCCAGAATCCTTTGTGCCCTATGTTACAACCAGTAAGAAGGAAGATTTGCGCTTCTTAACTTATAGAGTGTCTTTTCGAAACCGATTATATATCCTTTAAAAATAAAGCTATTTATTATTTAAGTGCCTTGCGATGTGCCTTACGAAAAACGTTCCAGATGTTCAACTGCATTTTGACGTCCAAAAAAGGTCATGGTTAGTGGACCTAATTTGCACATTGGGTAGATGTGCAAAAGTAGTCTTGGACCGACGAACGCAAGATAGACATAATTTGTACTTCTGCCAGACGTCTAAAGTTTAGTAGGCCTGGAGTGTTCCAGTTGTTGCGGAATCTCCATCGTTGGCTTGATCCTCGAGTTGAGCTCACTAGTTAGCACCCTAGACGTTGTGCTTTCTTGACTCTCACCTGTCCTTTGTGTGACATTACTGCCTCTGGACTCCATCAGAAAGAACCACATCTCCCTTATACCGGAAACATCAGCATAGCAGGAGATATTCCCTCACAACTCTCCGACTGCTCTATTGCTGTGTGCCAGTAAACACAGTTAAAGCCCTCTACACACCGGTCCGAATTGAGAGTTGCACATAGGGAGCTCTTCAAACATTTGGTAAGTAAACAATTTAAGTAAACAAAAATAATTTGATGTGGTTCATATTTACAATAGTAGGATGTATTTCATTTGTTTTACCTTTATTCATTTATATTATTAATGCTTCAAGTAAAAAAAAAATGTGACAACTAATATTTTTGAAAAATTATATAAATTGAGACAAAAAATGATTTCTCGTTACCAAGACTTTTTGAAAAGTTGTTGCAGAGCTATGCAGATCAGGACACGCTGTAAACCCCAATGCTGTATTTAATTGATCGATTTCATTCATATTTACTTAAAACTTATTTAAAATCAATATTATTGAGTATTTGGAACTTATTTTAATTGTGAGTTCTAAAAAAAGTATACTTTAGAACACATATGTCAAACTCAAGGCCCGGGCCGCCCTGTAATCTAATGTGGCCCGCGAGAGCTTAAAAGTTTTGAGTATCTAAAAAAAAAAAAAAAAATGAAAACACGAAAAAACTACATTTCCCACAATGCCTTATGCAGTAGTCGCAGCTTACCATACTCACGAGTGAAACTGCAGAGCTGCCGTTTCTCACACATTGAACATAAGACTCTCGCATTTGAGTGATCTCTCATGCCACACCTCAGATTTCTCACACTAAAATAAATTTCAAGATGTGAAATGGATACACCTAGTAGTTTATCTGTGATCTGTTTCTTGAGCTGATGATAAAAGATGATGATTGATAAACATCGTCTTCAGTCTGAGGTTTTTTTGTTCGTTTTTTCAGTAAACAAATTACAAAAATGCTATTTTTCTTTATTCACTTGGACAGTTTGATCCTTCATTAATGGAGTTATGTGGGTTTTCATAAGCTGACAAAAATCAAAAGGATTTATATTAGAACAACAAGCATACAATTGTTTCTATTCAACTGAATTGTCACTTGAATAAGTTATAAATAATGAGTTATTTAACATTAAGGAGTAGTTACATTTATTTTACATTACATCTGGCCCTTTGAGGATAGCCATTATGCTAATGTGGCCCTCAGTAAAAATGAGTTTGACACCCCTGCTTTAGAAGAAAACTGGACAACTTTCACTTTTAAACAACACAAAACAGCTTTTTTTTAAGTTGCATTAAATGAAAAGCTGGCCAGTCTAGCCATTGTGTGCATGACATCAATCTCAATGTCCCTTTGTCTTATCTGCACTCTCAGTTCTTACTAGGCTGGATTGATCTTGGTGGATTAATCATTGATCCATTAAAGATTTATTTTAACCTAACTGATAACATAGACCCGTAATCAGAACATTTTAAATGTGTTACATGGCAGAAAGGCATTTAGCTCCACGAAGTTAACTGAAGGCATTGGGTGGCGCAGCAGGTAGCACTGTGGTCAGTTATAAGGTTGCTGGTTTGAGGCTCGGAGGCTGACCTGGGAGGAGTTGTTCTCATGTGCTTGTGGGGTTTTCTCCGGGTACTCTGGTTTCCCCACAATCCCCCAAACATGTTTCAGGGCGCATCCCCTTCTCTTGCTTGAAGTGGGCTGTACTCCAAAAAGGAACAAGTGGGTATTTTATGGAGCTAGAGCTGTGCCAAAACTGATTTTCATCCTGCCAAAATTGTTTATTTAAATTTTGTTGATTTGAATTATTAACCATTGGAATTTAATAAAATTGAAAAATATATGCTACGAAAACATATTTTCAATTAGACATGAAATCTGACATTCATAAGGTATTTTTTCTATAGTCATATTTTAAAATTTCACATTTTTTGTTTTGAATTCATTCATTCATTCTTATTCCCTTTCAGGGTCATGGGGGTCTCCAGCGCACATTGGTGAGAGGGAGGGGTACACCTTGGACAGGTCGCCAGTCCATCGCAGTATTTTGAATTCATAAACTGCATATATTCCGTTATACATGTTCAAGAAAAAATTTATTTTCCAAAAACATCAAAAAGTATCAAATGCAATATATTTAAAATTCAAACCTCAAAATACTGGATGTGAAAATTCTAATATTGTAGACAGTAGTTCAGGGGTCCTCAACAGGGAAGGGTAATCGATCCCCGCATGGTCGATGAAGCTGTTTGGCCATCAAAATTTCTCAGTATTTATATGAATTTATATTTTAGAATAAAAATAATAAGTGAAATTGAAATCTACAGATAGGGTAACTCAGTTTTGAAAAGTTACCTTCTGTAGTACCATGAACTCAAAACTCAGTCTTTGAGCTGAGTTAAAAAGATCAAATTTAAAACATTGGGTTCAATAGTGGGTTTCTCAGGCAGCCACAAACTTCTCTCCTATTATAAAACCGATATGTTGTGTGAAAAAAAAATGCTTAAATATCTGTAAACATTGATTGATTGACGGGTGAATGAACAACTGGACTGAAAATAATGGATCACTTGTTAGATGGATGCATTAAAAAGAGTTCTTTTTGGATTTATATGATTTTAATGTGAAAATAATCAAAGTATTACACAGATTAAAATTAAGTAAACTCTTGACTATTTTAAGAGACTATTTGTTTCAGTGTCAATGGGGCATAAAGGTACTACAAATTAACTTTTTACATGTTTGTTTTTCCTCTGACTAATGCATGCTTAAATATCTCTTCAGCACGTCTTTATAAAAGACTACGGAGACCAAAGCTTTTAGAAGACACATCATGTTCTCGGGAAGCTCAGTCTGAAAGTTCATTACACTTCAAATGTGGCTGCACTCTTTCCAATGATGAGCAATAATGGCTTTCTCAGCATGGTCTCTTCCCTGATTTCACTTTTTCTGGGCTTAAAGATTCATTATTCCTGCTCAGAGAGGAAGAGAGCCCAGGCCTGGTGGAGCTTTATCCCTTTATAAATTACCCAGCATCAGCCGCAGTGTCGGTGCATTTTGTACAACCACACTTAAACGCACATTAGCATCACACACACACTGGCAGATCCATGTACACGTCAGACATATGTTCAATGTGCTGGGCTGCTGTAAACAAAAGAATAAACAGCCTTCAAATGTGGCGTTCTGAAAAAAAGATTAGCAGGAAGGTTTTATTGTCTGCAAGAGACGAGGAAAAAAAAACAAGCTGCCCTCCATTCAAAGTGTTTTCGGTGTAAAGCATTAACATAATTTTTTCGACTGCTGTTCTCCCAGGACCCGCTGATGAAGGCTCTACCCATAATTCTAATTGCATGGACTGCATTCTTAATTAAAAGCAGTACAAATGGATTTTATGCCATGCCAAATTAAATCTAAATTCATTAGCTATAAACCCCATTTTAAAAAATTGATGCAAATATGTGAATTTTTCAAAAGTTTGAGCTCACACGCTCTTCATTTTAGATGAACCCGCCATTATACAGGAGGAAAATGAATGTCTTTTGGTAAATGAATTATCTAGTTATTATGAAATATTTATCAAACCTTGGATGTAGTGTCCTTTATTTGCCCTGTCTTTCATATCACTCAGCCTTCAAAACATTACTGGCAGATAAAAGAGAATGAATTTCAGGCTTTAGAAACAATTAAAAGCTTCATATCAATGCAAACATGAGGTTAAGCTTGATTTTATGCCGTGCGACTGAAGAGAGAGTATCCATGAAAACGCATCATTAATTCTATTAAACCAGACTTTAGGGAAAGGTTGAGGAAATGTGATGATCAGTAAAGCCTTGTGGTGTTCACAATATACTCTTCTTGAATTGACTTGATCGGCATTGCGTCACAGCTTGGAACTTGTCCACGGAGTCACTGTGGAGGACAACAACTGTTCCCTCCTAATAGAAATGCATCACCTCAGCTGCATTTTGCCTAATCTCTGCCTCATAAAAGATTTATCAGAACTCTTAGCACTGTTGGTATCATATATATTAGGGGATAAACAATTCAACAGAGTTTGTTTCCTCACATTTTATTGGTACCCAACTACCCATCATGACCTTTGTTATTGAAATATTAATCATAACCCAACACAGAAGACTCTGGAAGCAAGTTTCAAGAAGATATAACAGAAACAACAGCTTCAGCTTTAAACAATGAAGATGCCAGACAGCCAAAACAACAGGACACAGAGCGAGAAAGAGATGGGGGAGAGGAAAGAAAGCGGCCTCAAAAAGTTCAAAGCAGGAAAGCAAAAGAAAGTCTCCCAGCAACTTCATTTAAAGATTCAGCAGGTGGCAAGACAGACACACGGACACACTGGCACTGTTCACTGTGGGAACTTTTATTTAAAATAGTGCAAAATAGTAGCTGTGGGGAGCAGGCCAGGCAAGCACAAGACAAGTTTTCACCCCGCTTAGTCCAGTGACGCGTGGTTTCCCAGCCAGAGGTATGGAAAATCCTGTGGCTGATCTTCTTGGCGGTCCCCGGGCTTCGAGCTATGTGCCTGTCTCCATGGGCAGACGCCTTTTAGGCCATGGATGACCAGATTGTTCCAGAGGCTTTCTCTTGGGGAGCGGGTGCCCAACCGAGCCCAGTGACTCAACTGATCTAATGAAGCCCCCTTAGACCCAAATGTGGGCACCTCCTGGGCTCCTACTTGTGACATCCATCCGCTGCTCCCAGCGGAGGGAAATGGTCCGCCTTCTCTCCTGTTCACTGTCTGCGAAGCTCTCAAATGTGCAGGCCTGGCAACGCTGATCTCATCCCCTCACCTCATCATAAGACCCTGTAAATTCTTAGCTGTGATGTAACTTCCTGTTTGTGATATAACTTGATGTATCTTAGAACAACTGGATTCTAAATATTGTTTCTATTACACCTTATAATCTGCAAATGGTTTTATCTTTAACTTTTTTTAACCTTCCACTTGTGTTCTGGTCGGCATAGACCAGTTTTAAATTTGAAAATGAAAGTCATACATTTGTTTATTTCATCAAGGCTTCTTGACTTTTTCACTATATTATAAAATGACCATAGAGTCTGTTTCAATCCAGTTATATAAGTATGATTATAAAGCAAAATTAGAGGCAAAACTGAAACCAGAAGTACACTCTCAGCTCCTCTCTTGATCATGTGATTCTCATTATGGTTGTTTGCCTGTATTTCTGCATGAAAACAAATCAACCAAAGATGGGTGTGTCCAGGCGTGAGAGTTCACCATTTTTTTCCAATTGAAATTTGATTTGGTTTAAAATAAATCAACACGAACACAAAATGGAGTGTGGCTTTCCTCTCCAACTGCGTACAATACAGCTGAAACCCAGACTGAGCGTTAAGAATAAAGTTATCAATAATATCTGAGCAGAATACATGACTGAAATGATCGAAGCAGCAATTGCCTCCTCAGTTCACCAACAACTCTAAGCAGAACAATAGTTCCATATTCAAGCTTGTTTGCATTAAATTAATTTTTTAGGCAATAATCATTTCTGCTGCAATGGACTGGCGACCTGTCCAGGGTGTAACCCCGCCTCTTGCCCTATATGCGCAGGAGATAGTCACCAGCAGACCACAATGAACCTGAAAAGGGAAAATTAGCGATTGAATGAATAATCATTTCTGGGCTTAAGGTTTGCCTGAAGTCATTCAGACAGAAAAGCCTCTCACATTTAAACAAGTACAATAACACAATGAGTTCTTCAGTTAAGTATTTAATTAAATAAACAAAATAAAAAGCAAGCCAAGATGCAACTCATAATTTCCGTTTAACGTGAATTATTCATATTTGGGCAGGAGAATGATAGCACTCTGTTGGGCTTGTGTGCTTCTTTCAAATGTGTAGTGATCCACTGTTTGCTGACAACGTTTTGTGTCTCTCAGTCCAGCTTGAGAGAGGAGACCAGTTTGTTAAAATGTATTACAGCTCTCTAGTTCATAACGGAAGCCTTGAGTTACTGTGGTTACAAATAACAGTGAAATAAGGATGCCTGACATTACTCCACCATTACTGGAAAGCATGCCCTCATGACATAAAACAGCAATTGCCTTCTCGAGCTGATTCCAGGTGCAAGTTCAGGCTCCGGACCAGGCTTTTGACTCGTTGACAACTCAGGCTTTAAGGAGCGACCTACGCTGGACTGGAACTCTTCCAAGGAGCTACTGGCCCTGAACTGATTAAGTTTCACCGAAGGGCACAAGATGGCAACAGCCGTCCAGACATTGTATGCACATTGCATGAAAAATACAGATTCTTATTTTTGTACAACCTTGTAGAAGACACACTATTGAGGGATGGCATGTTGGTGCATGACCTTTAAGGGAGTCACAATTAATAGGTCAGGACTTTTAATTTTATGTAATAGTCAATGCTTATTTTTGTAAGTTGTTGACTAGTTTTATATAACAAATTGATTTTCTGGGTTTAAACAGATTCAAAACAGATGCAGAATATTCCAAACAGACAAGCATCCCAAGATACAATGACATGGTAGAAAAAGTCATAATGGTCACAAAGGCAATACCGTTAGAACCAAAGGACAAAGGAGCTAGAGAAGATCAGACGTTATGGAGCCAGATGAATCAGGTGCTTATAATAGAGAACTGAGATGTACATGGGAGAATGCCTGACATTTCTATTTCTCCTCCATTTCTGGAAAGTATGTCCTGGTCTCCTAGAAGAGATTCTGGATCCCAGCTCAGGCTCCTTGACCGATCAGGCTTCGAGGAGCAACCTGTTGTAGACCGGAGCTCTTCCAATGAGCCACTGGCCCTGAATTGCTTAGTTCTGATGAGTTGAGCTGGAGTTTTGAAGGATTACTAGTTCTGAATTTGCATTACTTGGTTTGGTATGCCTCAGCTCTACACATGGTACTCAAATGAAAACCCTGCATAGGTGCATATGTATTGGTTAAATGTGAATATGGATTTAACTGCTTTGGGGTATGTAAAAACATTACTCTTTAAAATGAGAATGATGTTTATAGATCTTGCGATAAACCCGTTGAAAATCAATGCAGTTTCCTCTGCAGATCCCTGGTTTCAGACTCAAGTAGAGAGGGACATGGGATAAAGGTAAGTGTTAGTGAGAGAACCAGGGTAGAGGAAGAGGAGTGTGTGGAAAATATGTTTCCACCAGAGGCTCAAGATTTATGGATGCTTCTCAGTGTCTTCTGCGCTCTGCAGGGCTGCAGTCTCCCCAGTAATGGATAAAACAGATGTTTGACACACTAGCACCTCTTCATGCCTCTGCTCCTCTCAGAAATGCCTTTTTTCTATCTTTTTTTCCTTCGTTTTGTCTTCTTTTTTTACCAGCAGCTTCAACTTTAGAGCGGGGCAGCAAGGGCCACAACGGAAGTCGAGGTCATTGTGAAACATGAGGCCTGGGATCACAATCTCTTCAGTCATGTGTGCCACAGCTGGGCCTGAATTCCCCTCTAAAACCCCCCCCCCCCATCAAAAAAAAAAAAAAAAAAAGAATACTCCTCTTGAAAGTCATATTTTATGTCTTTCTGTGCTTCTCTTGCTCTCTGTGGTTAGTACGTTTGTCCCTCTGGTCTACTCACTTTTCACCATGTTCTTTCACTACCTTGTACACCGGCAGATGCATGTTTTATTCATTTACTCTTGAAGAAGTTTTGGTCAAATATATTAGGTAATACTATTGTTTTTTTTTACTGTCTCACATTATTATTATTATTTAAATATTTATGCATATTCACAGTCAAATGTGCAAAAGAATATGCATTTTATTTCTATGCATTATTTTACATAGAGCACCAATAGCTCATTACCGACATTGATAGTTTGTGTTCAAGCAAGGATATGGAAAGTTAGGTGTTTCTAAATAACATCCACCAGACTCAAAATGGCGGACTTGCATCCGCAGATAACCTACTTACTACTTCTGGTGAGACTCAATACCATGACAGATTCCAGATAAACCCACCAGCTGTTAGATTTATCAAATGACGAATAAGATGCTCATCTTGCATTTGAGAAGAAATTGAATTACACTTCTTGTAGCGTGTACTTGATCAAACCATTGTGGCCTTGTATTCCTTCATTAGCCTACCTTTCAGAGCACCAATGATTGCTATGCCATGGTATCTGGAATTCTGATCGATGAACTTTTACAGAACATGCAGCTGAACAAAGTGATGGTAAAGAAAAAAAAACTTGAGTGGACTGTGGGGTACCCCAGGGATCAATTTTAGGCCCAATTTCATTTGCACTTTAACTGGTTCAAATTGCTAATCTTGAAAAAAAAAAACCTGTATATTATAACATCTATGCAGATGATCTTCAAATATATGTCCCCTGGAAGAGTCGAGTGCTCACTCTGGTGCTTGTTCATCTCTGATAACTTTTGGGGATGAACCAAAATGCTGACTTTGTGAGTCAACAAGGCCTAAAATTAAAGGAATTCCACTGTGAAATGTGGATGTGTGCAGTGGTGTAGGGGCTATACGCATGTATACTCTGTATGCCTACTTTTTTCCTTGGGTTATTTGGGTATTATGACTTCTGATGATCAAAAATTGCGTATACCCTCGGTATACTCTTTGCTGATTTACGTTTTTTCTCATCCCCTTCAACTGACAAGCAAGTGTTTTTTTGTCCTGCTGCTAAATTTGTTGCAAATGGTGCATTTCCCGCCCTCCTGATATCCTTATTAAGTGTCCGTAGCCGCGACAAGGAGTAACTTTATTTCTAAAATGACGACAAGCCAAATGAAGATTATGTCTCACTGAATTTTTACTGGGTAAAATTAGAGCACACTGTTTGAAATTTGTTTTAATAGTACCCAACGCCACAGGGAATGACACATTCTCCATCAATTGCTTTTAGCTCGGTACTGGAAGGCACCGGAAACTTGGTCAAAATTGGTAGAAAGATGAATGCAGCACGTTATCAAAAGACACTGAAGGAAAATTTGCACTCATCCACCTAGCAGCTGCTCATGGGACGTTACTGGACATTCCAACACAACAACAATCCAAAGCACAAGGCCAAGTCCACGTGTCATTGGTTCCACCAGAACAAAGTGAAGGTTCTTGGGTGACCATCTCAGTCTCCTGACCTCAATATTGCTAAATCACTCTGAGGAGGAATCAACCATGACAGCCTAAGTATTTGCAAGAGTTGATAATCTTTTGATCAGGGTCATTTAAAAAGTTTCTGTTGACATTATGATTTTAAACTGTTTTTGACAATAAACGGCGTTACTAAACCACTAATTTTAATGTCAAAGTACTGAAACGTTTTGCCAGGGTGTGTAAACTTATTAGCACAACTGTATATAGTGTTGGACAATGTGGTGGTGTGACACTTTATAAAGAGTGCTTAAATTATAAACAGATATGAGAATAGGAAACTCAAAGGCTGCCTTATATATAAAGCTCCTCAGTTGAGTCATGCTATGAATGATTAGAAACTCCAAGTGTACGAAGAATAAATGGCTGGTGTTTATTGTGACCACAGATTACACAATAATGTTCCTTAGAAACACATGAGAATACTCACATCACAGAAGCAGGAGACACTGGCTCTCAGGACTGGGATAAACTGGAGATGAGGTAAATGAACCAGGTGCTGCTGGAGTCTCTGAAGAGCTGTATTTAGTCTGGAGTTTAGAGATTGTGGATATTTTTATATTCACACAAAACATCCAATGAAATTATGGTTCAGAGCATCTGATGAAGATAAAAGTGAGTATTTAGGCTTTACTGACCAGCGGAAGGATGTGGTCAACCACACACACCTCTCTCTCCCACCCGTGCTCCCAATCCATCTTCTCATGGACTTGAGGAAGTGTGTGGGCGTGTCTGTTTCCTGTCCTCACCTCAGCTCTTCCTGTTTTACTCATTTACCTCTGGGCGCGTGCGAGAGAGAGAGCAAGAGACAGATCTGGGTCTGTGCTCAGCACCTGAGGCGCCCCGGTGTCAGGAGAACTCAACACAGCCCGTTCATTTGTGGAACATCTGTAGCGTACAGCCACAATTATTAATAGCTCACCATTCTCATCTGCCAGAGAGTGTGATGAAGTACTGATATAGTCCAGCTAAAGCTGAGAACGGAGAGAGAGAGAGAGAACGAAAAAAAGAAGAGGTATATGAACTCCATCTGCAAGGCTGATAAACAGACATTTTATGACAAGGTTTGTAGTAAAACAATCAATTTATAGCACAATTCATTACACAGAGAAAGTGTTTTTATTTTAAAATTCATGTATAAAAATGAGTACATTTTTTTGATGAAGGGTTTTAAACATTTATAAAAGAATATTTTGTGTAAATTAATGTAGGAGCACATTTCTGCTGAGATTTTGGACATATTTTTAAAAAGCAATTGTTGACTACTCAGAGAATTTTAAATAAATATCAGCTCTAACCTTTATTTTTGCTACTGTGTCACAAATAAACTGAGGATAAAATCCCCCAGCTGTTATTCTTTGACCCTTCACAGAAACAGCACAAGAGGCGGGGTGTAAAAATAGTGAATCTGTGATTGGCTGTCCTATTTGAGACCCCTGATGATTGGGAGTCGTTCCCTTGAGGTGGCAGACAGGCATTCTGCGATGAGGAGCCCTCGGGGACCGCTTTGCTTTTACAAGCAAAACAACTTTGTGCCCAAGTATACCCCACGGGGTTACCGTGTAGGTTTTAGAGAACAGTCAAAGACTGAAAGCAGGATTTGCTGACTTTCTTTCCTCTACCTCCTTTAGACTGAGGGAAAACTCCTTTGGTAGCGTTTAAGGATGATTGGAAAAGGATGAATTTGCAGAAATTATTTAATTACTGTAATTTTTATAGCGCACACATTTTTAACAAATCATAATTATGAGAATTTTAACTTTATGTTACCCCAAAATCTGCAAACACCCCTTTCCAGTTTTTTGACCCCAATAACACTTTTACACATGCATTTTACCTTAGATTAACTATTACTATAGAAAATTTACAAATGGGCAACACAATGTAGATTTGTCCAACAAAGTTTTTCCAGCTATCCCCGTAGACCCTCCTCCGTTCTAGGTTTGTCAATTTAAGTATATCATTTTCAATTGATGGTGTGTTGAAAACCTGAAATGCTGTTTTTATTTCTTGCACATGACTCACAGCATATCTGGTGGGCCCTGGAACTACTTTGATGACATTAGTCTACCCTGTCATTCAAGTGGGGAGCGGGACAATAATAATTTTCCATTTTTGGAAGGTAGTTTGTCTGCTGGTGGTTGAGAGACAGCAGAGTGAGTCTCCTCCCCTGTCTCAGACACATTCTCCTCTTTCACTGTCAAAAACCTTTACTTTTCTTGACATTTTCAGTTGAAGGAGTATAAAGAGAGAGCTGATAGATCACAAAGAAAATAATTTAGAAAGCTACTTTGCAAGCTTTTATAGCTTAGCACCTCTTCTGTAAACCATGTGATTGATATTTTGTACGTTTTTGTGGGAGGGGAAAACATAAAAGTCTCGCAAGAATTAAGAACCCCATACCCCCATGTCATGTCAAATAAAACTCAAGTGCATATTACAAAATAATTTATTATAGGCACCTCATATGACCTAAAACAAAAATATGTTTTTATTACATTTTAGTTTTTCTTATATTTTTATACAGCTAAAAGTGCAGGACATGTTCACTTATTTACATACATCGGCCTGTAGTATGCAAAACATGGCAGGTGGTATTGGTTGAATAAATCAATACAAGTTATTCCAAGAAACTTTCTATATTTAAAGTCAATGCTTACTAATCAATTTTACACATGGACACTATTTTCAAGTAGCAGAGTTCATGCTCTTGGCTTGTCTAAGAAAGGCACGCTTTGCCAACTGTGTGCCTGGCACTGAGATCCACTGGATGCTTTCATTAGCATATAAAGCTATATGTGCCTCTACAAGCATCTGTGCCTTTGCAAGTTAGCACTCATGCAGCATCACAGTGATGTCTTTAATTCACTAATTGCCAATGAGATCCAGCCAATAAGCAAACAATCTGAGACTGCACAGACGCATACGAAATGCTGGGATGAATGAAATATCACCTGAGCAAAGGTGCTACATTTTAACACAAGGTTACACATTTAATGTGATTGTTTTATGGAGTATTTATGTAAGGAACACACACACACACACACACAAGCACACACGCATATATATATATATATCTCACCACAACATTGATGCAGTGCTTGTGTGGGCGATGAACATTGCTGAGCCCATCATCATTAGACATGGTTTGTGATAAAAGTGACTGTTCCCAGTCAGTAGTTAACTCTGACATGTCTTGGAAGACACTAAGGGCAGGGCTTAACACCTCCCACCTCTTCAGGGTGCTTTTATTTTTATAATTTATTTCTTTGTGTACTACTATTTTTAGCAATAAATCTAAAGGATTCAAAAGTGAAATACAAGTTTGCATAATGTGTCTCAGATGTTTTTTTTTTTTGTCTGTAAACATGTGAAGACATGTTTTTTATTGTGTACTACTTTTAGCAATAAATCTCAGCAGCAAAGACAAAAAACAAGTGTCTCCCCCAAAGATGGCAAAGTGAAACACAAGTTTCTTTGAAGTGCCTCAGATGTTTTTTTTTAACTATAACATATGTAAACATGTTTTTTTTACTGTGTACTATATTTAGCAATAAATCTTAGCAGCAAAGACAAAAAAACATGCGTCTCCCCCTTAGATGGCAAAGTGAAACACAAGTTTCGTTGAAGTGCCTCAGAGGTTTTTTTAACTATAACATATGTAAACATGTTTTTTTTTTTTTTTTACTGTGTACTATATTTAGCAATAAATCTTAGCAGCATAGACAAAAAAACATGCATCTCTCCCTAAGATGGGAAAGTGAAACACAAGTTTCTTTGAAGTGCCTCAGAGGTTTTTTTTTATCTGTAAAAATATTTTTTTAACATGTTTTTTTTAAGTGTACTACTTTTAGTAATAAATCTCAGCAGCAAAGACAAAAAATGTGTCTCTCCCTAAGATGGCAAAGTGAAACTCAAGTTTCTTTGAAATGCCTCAGATGTTTTTTTTAACTATAACATATGTAAACATGTTTTTTTTACTGTGTACTATATTTAGCAATAAATCTTAGCAGCATAGACAAAAAAACACGCATCTCTCCCTAAGATGGCAAAGTGAAACACCAGTTTCTTTGAAGTGCCTCAGAGGTTTTTTTTTACTATAACATATGTAAACATGTTTTTGTATGTGTACTATATTTAGCAATAAATCTTAGCAGCAAAGACAAAAAACATGTCTCGCCCTATGATGGCAAAGTGAAACACAAGTTTCTTTGAAGTGCCTCAGAGGTTTTTTTTAACTATAACATATGTAAACATGTTTTTTTTTATGTGTACTATATTTAGCAATAAATCTTAGCAGCAAAGTCAAAAAAACATGTCTCGCCCTATGATGGCAAAGTGAAACTCAAGTTTCTTTGAAGTGCCTCAGATGTTTTTTTTTTTACTATAACATATGTAAACATTTTTTTTACTGTGTACTATATCTAGCAATAAATCTCAGCAGCATAGACAAAAAAACATACATCTCTCCCTAAGATGGCAAAGTGAAACTCAAGTTTCTTTGAAGTGTCAGTCATCCGACGTACATCTCCATTGCGTTCTTCAAGGAAAGAGGGGTTCTAGAGTATCCTAGACAGAGTAGGGTTAAGTTCAGAATATCAAACCTTTAAACTAACTAACCTTACATTCCTGTTGTTTACTGGAGTGACACCATACACTGTTCACCCCTTTTACACCAACAACGTAATTTTGCAATGCGAAAACTTGTTAATGACCTTTCTTCACTCCTAGGTCAATTTTCCTAGCCCTTGCTGGCGACTGAACCAATCACAATGCTATGGACTTCCTCTGCTGCCAGGAAAAAAAAATTGCTTAAAAAGTCAACATTTTGAGATTATAAGTAGAAATTTTGAGAATGTGACGTTAAACACATTGCTGACATCTAACACATTGCATACGCACGTGCACACTCCAAGAAAAACAGTTTATGGACATTATCTGAATAGGTAGACGAGTAAGAAAGGTGTGAAGAATTGCATCATTCCAAGTAAGTGATTATTAGTATAGGGTTAGGCATCTCAAAATTTCAACATTTTATCTCAAATTTATGACTGCTGTATGTCAACATTTTTACTTTTTATCTTACATTTTTTAGTTTCGTATCTCAAAATTTTAACCATTTTAATCTCAAATTTTTTTTGTTTTCTGCTATTATTTTTTATTTTACCTGGCAGAGATGGGCTGCCATACAATGCTGTTTGTTGCTGGCTATGGAAACATTCCACATGGCTGCAAGCAGTGTACAGTTTGACAATAAACACAAACACTACAAGGACAATGAGCTGAAGGTAGAGTCTGTGGAGGAGAATTGCTAAGGAACTTCAGGACGACAGCTGTGTTAGAGGCAGGAAACCTATTGAATGGAAAACATCACTGAACATTATTATAATGTATTCGGCTAAACAAAGCACAAGCTGTTTATTTTGATCCACAATTACGTTGACATGTTTGATTACTATGATTTTAAATCAACTTACAGTGCATCTGAATCATCAGTACAGGTCAGACGTATTTGAAAAAAGAGAAAAAAATCTTCGCTAGACTAGAAATAGATTCTTGTTGAGCGGAATTTCGACTCGTATTCGACTCGTATTTGATGTTCATATAACGATCTGTATAAATCACCTATGAAATATTCGCCTTTTCGCACTGTTAATTCAGAGTGTAAAGACCTTGACTTTGAAAAGATCCAGAAGCGTCATTGCCATAACTGGAAACAACTACAATTTACAAAAGTAGAACCCAGTTGTGCAAATAAACCATTAAACTTTCTTTAGGTATATTATTAAAAAAAGACGTTTAACTGGTCTAAAACAGCTTAATCTAATTATTTAATAAAAAAGATTTAATGTTTTTTTAGACTTCCCCTTTAAGTTATTCATGCAGACGTTTTCCATTGAATCATAAGCAAATTGTCTGAAGTAAAGATATCTGTTATATTTGTCGATGCACAATAACAATATTTAGGTAGTGTTTTTTCTTTTAAGCTTCCCAAAAAGCAATTTATGGACAACCACATCTTTTGATTATTAGGAATATGATTGGTGTAAATTGAATTAAGAATTACACTCAAGACATATAGCCACATCAAATGTTCTCTGCGTGATCACTAGTCTATTATGAGCTCTGTAATTTTTGACATTCTCTGACTAAATGATTAAAGTTATCAACAACTGCACCGCAACATCCCTGAATCCTCCAAAACCAGCATTACCAACACTTGACATACGTGCATCAAAAAAGCAATTGCATATGTTCATGCTATGTTACAATGCTCACTTTTAAATAGTGAACTTTCTTTCACCTCATTTCAATACATGACAAATACCTTACCTCACTTTATGTAAATCATTAAGGTTTTAAATTCACGTTTATATAGCAGACTCTTTCATTTAATAACCTCTTGCCCAGCTGCTTGATTCATTGGGGTTTTGTTCAAGAGCATCTGTGGCCATTACGGTTAAGAATGTATTACCTTTCATACTGCAAAAGCTTTTCACTCTTCCTGAATGAATAAAACTGCCTGACCCATATTTGTCAATCTCATTTGGTGTAGCGCACAAGGTAACCTTAATAATAAAGTGCTTGCTGAGAACAATGTGAAGTCTGGAATCTAAACTCTCAGGCCAGCAAACACTCACAGCGCTGTTGAATTTCTTTCCTAATGACTGTGTAGTTTGAGTTACTGCCAAAGTCACATCAACCTCTCTGGGAAGAAAAAAAAAAAAAGAGAAAAGTACATTATTAGACGTCCAGCTGGAAATGTAATGTGCTGGACTTCTGTGTCGTTTTTGGTGAATTAGCCATTTAACCATTATGGTTTACCGTAACTCTTGTCAAATACAAGACGGCTGCTGTGTTCTTTAAAAACTAATATATTATAGCAATGAAAAATCTTATTTTGAACCAGCTGCTTTGAGTTATTTCAATATGGAATACAAACTAAATCTCAAACATTTAAAATAATTATGTCATTAATAAAAAAAAAAAAAGTCAAGCCAACATATTGTTATCTTAGAGCTTGTACTGAGTAATATTCTGACACAATCTCCACCTAGCTCCATCAAGCTACTACCATGAAAATTTGCACAGGCCTCCAAGGTGTTCTGACACGAGGTGCTATATCTTTTTAGACTGGTACCACTAAATGTCAAAGGTTATTGATAGTGAATGGAAAAATGCAGTGATGAAACTTTACAGAGAAATGGGTGTTATGTAAATAAACAGATTTCCATTTTTATGACATCACAAACCACTTCATGGCAACCAAACTGTTTACCCTAACAACCTGTATCTTATCCTAGCTCTTTGGAGCTACAACCACAAAATTTTGCACAGACCTCCCATGTGTTCTGACTTGAGGTGCTAACTCTTTTTAGACCGATACCACTAGGAATTCTGGGAAATAATGGTGCAAAATTGCTCCTTTTTGTAAAGCTGTAACTCAAACCAAGAATCTTGAAGAAACTTCAAATTCACAACTCATGTTAAGGTTATCAGTCAGTGCAAAAATATACCAAGTATTGTGCTGCAAAAGTATTTGAACCCCATGGTCTAGGTGAGGGGGGAGGTATGACTTACTGTATAATGGCCATTGAGAGTGAATGAGAGCTGCACTGAAAATATCTCCAAGATGAAATGGGGGTTTGGTTATAATCATAGTAACATGTTAAAACATTTTATCACATCACTGACCAAACTGTTTAACCTAGCAACCAAATTCTTAGAACTCTATGGTTTTTATCAGCACTAGCACAAGCCAACATCAAAGTTTGAGTGCAAATGTTAGCCACCTAGATAGTATTATTATTCAATCTAGAGTAACATAACTGAGTGCCTGACCATATTCAAACATTATATACAACATTTTGAGTCGCCTGTGACAGCCAGTATCTACAGAAGGTACTTGCATCTCATTGTAAAGTGGCAGGAATAAGGCTCAGCACCTTCAAATCTGAGACCATAGCCTTGAGCAAACTTTGTTTGGTTTGCTCTCTTCAGGTTTGAACTTTTTATAAACGAGTGAAGAATGAATTGTGAGACAACATTAACTGTTCTCCCCCCTTGTTTTAAACGGTAAAGAAAGAGCTATGCTCTAGAATGACCATTTATCTATAGTCCTTCATCTATGATCATGACTTTTGAGTCATGTCTGTAATGGTGAGATCTCAAGTAAAATTAGCTAAATTAGTTTCCTCCGCAGAGTTCAGAATTGCTCCTTATGCCAAGTTCAGAATGCACCATTATTGCCCTGATTTTGACTTCATTACAGGTTTTGAGAAATCAGACAACTGCCCAAATCAAGGGCAACAAGTGACAATCACACAGTTTAGACTACCAAAGAGGCGGTCTGAGAGAGTCACTTACCTATCTGGAGATATTTGGTATGCAAGCTTTCTGGACCTCTAGGCAATTTAGACATGGAAAGACCGCCTGCAGCCAATGAGAAAGGTGAGAAGTAGTAAGGCAGTGAGTTACAAAAGTATCAACAATGGGGTCCCAAGAACCAGTAGAAAAAGCTCCCATCCCATAATAATCAAAGTCTTCTAGGAAGACTGGTGCACACAAACTCAAATCGCTATTTCTTGCTTGTGTTTGTTGCAACATGCAACATAATTTGCAGAAATAGAACAAAGCTATTCTGCCTATTGTGAAGTCATGCAGTGTGAAATCCCTGATCGATCAGTCAGCAACTGAGTGCTACCTCAGATAGACATACAGTCCAAATTCGTCTGTGACACAACTACTTTGAAAATAGACATTAGTAAAAGTGACCAAGTATGGAGTGACCCATACAAGGAATTTGTGCTCTGCATTTAACCCATCTAAGTGCACACACACAGCAGTGAATAAACACACCGAGAACACACACTGGGAGCAGTGGGCAGCCATGGCTGCGGAGATGCCGTGAAGAGCCCTGTTACTCTGGAGTTTGTAGTAGAGATTTTATTCCCACAGCAAGGGACAAGGTGGAAAGGCTTTGGAATGCCTCTGTATCTGCCCTGTCTATACAAGTCTATAGAAATGTAAGTCGGGGTTATCCAACATAAACTGCTACCTCAGATACTGCCGGAGTTATGCTCAAATGCATAGAATTATGGGAGCTCAGATCACAGATTTTTGGCGTCACAAAAACATTTTTTTTTGGCGTCACACTTGTTATACTTGTTCACTGTATAACAAGTTTCAAGAGGAAAACAACTGACACTAACTTGAACACTGCTCCTACACCCACACGGATGGTCTCTGAAAGATCTTCGATGTAAACATCATTAGCTTTTTGAACTTGTTTAGTCAAGTAAATCTGCCAAGCTAAATAATGGCAATGGAATTGGTCGTAGATCTAATGCTAACATGTCTTTTTTGAGTGTTGGGTACCAAGTGCAATGTGTTGGGTCTTGGGTTGTAAATGAACACTTGTTGGGGCATTGCAATGGGTCAACAGGCGCAATCCTTCCACCATCATTCAAGTTGTTTCCGGCGAGCCAGCCAGGAGAGGCGCTCCTGTCAATCAAACAGTGTGACCATCATTACTGGTTTCCAGCCAAGCAGAAAAACACAGTAATAAACAGGTCAGCCCGACTTCTTGCACTGCTCAACAAGGCTGCGGCCCTGTGGCCTCCCCGGGCATCAAATCTCTGACTTCCTGCTTGACCCCATTACTACAGCATGATGGGGCTGCCTGTCACCACTCCGACTGCTACAGCCTGATGCGCCAAATCACTCTTACCGACAGGTAAACCGCGGTATCATTTATTTCAGCCTGCTGTCACGCTTGACTTGGCATGGCAACAGAGCATCTTTAACACACTGCACAATTGTAGTACCACCAGAAGATGACAAGAAACTGTGATCTGAAAAGACAGAAAGTTGCATCGAGTGCTTACGTTAGAAGTGATTGCATAAGGATTGGGCTCATTTGCTTTTCAGTGTGGTATAAATGTGTGGTGTACAACAAAATCGATGCCTTATGCTTTTTTGTCAAATACACTTTGCATGGAAATCGTCAACTGACAGATAAACCACTAAAGATGAATGTTGGATTATAGAGTATATAAAATGGAAGCATTAATCATTTTGTATGTCCTCAATGAACAAAATGCAGTGAATAACCAAAAGAAAAATATAAATCGCATCACTATTTGGTGGGACCACTGTAGGATTAAAAATCTAAATATTTTGTGAGCTATGCTTTTTCTACATAATTATTTAAAAACCGCCAAAAGTTATGTTTAATGTTGTTCTTAGTATTTAAGATACGTCACTGATTGGGATTAATAGAGCTTAAAAAATACATAGAGCCAGCCAATGGTTCAATGTATGCACATTTTATTGATTTCTATGTAATAACAAAATGCAAAAATAATTTTTACAAAGAATTTCATGAAATCAACCGTCATTACTCACTGTGTTTAAAAAGAAAGAAGAAACAATTAGTCAAAAAATACTTTCTTATCTAAAACAGTAATGAACTGTAATAATAATATCAAAATGAATTGTGTCACTTCGGTCCCTGGAAATTCATCATAAAACAGCAATTCTGCCAGATCTGGTGCCTGACGAGCTCCGCAGAGCAATAGAATCAAAGATGCGCTTCTCTTTCTCACTTTGTATCACTCTTTCCACCAAAATTCTGAGCCGTGCAATGCTTGTGTTTCTTCACAGAGTTTCTTCCTAAAATAATGGAATGGTGGAATTATCCATTAGTTTAGGAAGAACAGTCAAAGCCAGGAATGCAGACTTTCCAAAATGAATACAGTGAACCCTCGGTACTTTGCGGATTCACGACTTTTTCCATTCCGTATGTATATTATAAGAGAAAATATATAACGGATTTTCTGGAAATTTCTATCATGGTGAGTAAAATACTGTACAATTGTACTGTACGCACCATAACAATCTTTCTATTTTTTTATGTTCTTTTACTGTTTTATTGCTTATCATTTGTGCCTGTGTACTGTATGTACGTATTGTAGATATCTGTACATTACTGTAAAGGGTGGTTTGTTAACAGTACTATGTAAAGGGAGGGTTTTAAAAGTCTGAATTCCTGTTAAATAAATACTGTAAATATGGTGTCCCTACTTCGCGGATTTTCAGCTATCACGGCCAGTTCTGGAACCTATCTACCGCGATAAACGAGGGTTCACTGTATTTTAAATGAATTATGCCAAATTAGACACAAAAAATAAAAATAACGAAGACATAACTCAAATCAAACTCCAACTCAGAACAACTCCATTTAACTAGACAAGGTTACTTAAATACAAATAGTCCATCAATAAAACAAAGTTATTTTGACAATAAACAATATTTTATACAACATAGGATAACATTGAAATTAATCTTGCCTTGATAACGTCCAGGTTACTTGCGTAACCCCACGTTCCCTGAATAGGGAACAGAGACGTTAGTCGGAATTAGACCGACTGAATCTTGAGGGGTCTGCAGTGCTGTTAAAAAATGTGGCTACTTGGAGGAATCTAACACATAAAAATTTCACTTTTTATTTTTAAAAGTAAACCTGTACATTCATGTTTTTTTTCTTTTGTGAAAATCCAGTGTAAATAGTCTGTGCAAACTTTTCACTGGTAGTTTATTTATTTTTCTCATCTTTTGTGTGCACAGATTAAAGAGAACCACCCCAACCAATTACACACAGTCTCCATCATCCCAGCATACATGAGCATAATGCATTATGAACACAAACAATGCCAGCTCCAGAACATCTTTGTGCAGTGTCTCCTTTCATTTGAATTTGCCTTTGGTCTCTGCTCTGCCTTTGAGGATTAGAGGCGGAAGGAAGAAGGGGCAGGTTTGTTGCAGCTCTAGCGCATAATAAGAGTCATGTCTCTGGCCTTCGACTCTCTATCTATATATATATATATATGTGCATTCCTGGTCCAAACACAGGCAGAGAAGCAGAGCCCAGGTGTTTGATCCTGAAGCTCTGTGTTCTTTCATCTAGTTCAAGCGTTTCAAACTGTCCCCGTAACTTTACTTTCTCATAGACAATCTCTGATTGGATCACATTAAGCTTTTACATGTGATTAAATACATCTACCTTTGTAACAGTAAAGTCTCTGAGGTGCTGACCATTAAGATTTAACTCACAGGTCCCCAAACCAGACATCTGCATCTGATTTATGGGATTTCTTCTCAAATAAAATGTATGCATTTTTACGCATCATTTAGTGGATATGAAAAAGTCTTATTAGGTGCATTGTGGTTTGGTTCTGTCCGGTTCTAAAATCTATTAAAGCAGCGATAATCAAAGCAGAAGCTTCATTCCAAGCTCCTCCAGAGTGACTGAGCTCAGAAAACACAGTGGACCGACACCAGCACATCAATGATTGTGGAAACTTTACATTGGACTCAAGAAAAGTTGACTCGGTTCTTCTCCTTTGATGAAAGTACATTTTTCTTTAAAAATCAAGGTTTCTGGAGGAAGAGAGAACAACTTTGGAGCAGTCTAGTTCTTTTTTTTTCTTTAGCCCAGAAGTGATTCTATACGAGTGTGACACAATGAATGCAACAGATTTTTGTAAACGGGTTTTGTTTCACAATCCTCTCCAGGGTGTGGTTATCTCTATTGCTGGAACACTTTTTTCACTCCATATTTTACTTACCTTCACCTTTAAAATGCTTGGAGACAGATATCTGTGAACAGCAGTCTCTTTTGCGTTGAGCTTTTTTGTCTCCTTTTACAAGGTGACAATGGTTGTCTTTTGGGCAACTGTCAGCAGTCTTCCCCATGATTGTGTAGCCTACAGATGTAGACCAAGGGTCCATCAAAAGGCCTCTGTAGGTGTTTTGAGTGGCACAGATTATGCAACGTTTTCACAAAATTCCAAAGTATTTCATTTTCATTAGTTGTCAGTCAAAATAAAAAACAAATATATCTGTCTGTTTGCACAAAAGTTTCACTTCCGAATGAATCATCACATTCGAATTTTATGAGCAGCACCTATAAGTCTAGATTTTTCAAAATGAATAACATCGTGATCACTGTTTAATATTGTTATAATTGGAATGCCATCAATGATTGTACTTCCATGCCACACACAGCTTAATCTAGAATCTCTGTGTGTGGTTGGTCTTGAAGCACTCCAGCTGCCTCGTCAGTTCTTTGTGAATCTCTCTTATATTTGTAAATGGGTTTTGAATCAAAATAAATTAATTAATTAATATTATCTTTTGTAATAAAATAATCAAATATGTGACTATAATCTGGATGATTAAAACAAACAAACAAAAAAGTGTATAAATTATTATGAAAAATGGTTTAAAAAAAGGCAAAAAGCACTTTGTCTTGTCCTCGAGGAAGGTCCTCAAAATCCAATCAAG
The DNA here is from genome assembly GCA_007224835.1 of Danionella cerebrum. Classification (NCBI taxonomy): domain Eukaryota; kingdom Metazoa; phylum Chordata; class Actinopteri; order Cypriniformes; family Danionidae; genus Danionella; species Danionella cerebrum. The sequence goes on along the minus strand of SRMA01026183.1, from coordinate 90,452 downwards.
GTGTCAGTGAAATGGCTCTTCTTCTGTGGCGATTAAGAGCAAATCTATTTCCTCCGGTTTAGCCATGGAGCCGGTGCACATTTCCACATGGCTATTAGTAACACCTGGAGTCTTTCGCATTAGTTGAAGATCTGGCGTCATAAATTCTGGCCTATTAATGATTATTCTGACTTCTCTGTATAAATGGCTCAATGTTTTTGATAATGAAAATATACACTCAGCTCGGAGAACCCGCGCCGGCACTCACATTACCTTTGTGATGTACTTCATGCTTGATCATATCAGACGACATCATAACTTTTACCAAGACAGACTTATTAACTCTAAGATTCTGAGTCTGAGGTTCTTCAAGCTTAAAGAATCTGATTTAATGAAAGACACTTACTCCCTTTGTACTTTATTTAAACTATCTTTGCCCTTTTTTTTACTTCAAACAGCTTCAATTCAGTTGAAAAGTGAAATATGGATCACTCTATGTTTTGTTAAAACTTGGGAATGTAATCACAGTGCTATTTATAGGCACATCGCCATGTTTATTTTCCTTTTAAGATATTTCGCTTTGGAAAACACTCATTTAAATGATATCCAAGTTATGAAGTTGACATGCAACAACCAAAGGTCACTATTGACATATAATATCAGGGTTTGGATATGTTAATCATAGCAACAGTCTAATTGTTTTGTCATCACAGACAATGCCTTAGCAACCAAAATGTTTATCCTGGCAACCAATGTTTACCCTAGCACAGCATACTTGTCAAGATGATTATGCAACATAGTCAAAAAGGGAACATTACACTATCACTGAATCCTCCATAGCAACCTGATTGTTTACCATAGCAACCAATTTGGCAAATCTCTAAGTTTAAGAAATTCATAGAGATATGGGGGTTGCTCTATTTTACTCTTATTGACATAAAGAACATTTTGTCACTTTCACCTCCATAGCAACTAGACTGGTTTGCATAGCAACCGATGTGGCATATCTCCATCTCAGTTTAGGAAAGTCATAGAGACATGGGGGTTGCTTTATTTTACTCGTATTGACATGGGGAGTATTATATCATATTACTGACCCCTCCATAGCGATCAGACTGTTTAGCATATCTCTATCTCAGGTTAGGAAAGTCATAGAGACATGAAGGTTTGTTTACGTAACGTGAAATTGACAAAATAGTTGTAAATGGCAGGAACACGAGCCAACATCAAAGTTTGCAAACTTTAGTTTTATTTATTTTTTTTGCATTGCTGATTTTTTTTTCTAACTCCAGCAATGATGGCAGAGACAGTCAGCTTATTCTACCTTTTGTAGTAAAGTAGAATAGCCTGAATGTTATACCCTCTTTTATCAAAAGTAACTGACAATTCTTTTTTTTGATAAAAGTAAGTACATCAATTGTTTAACAATGTCAACAGTGCAGAAATTATTGTCTTTAAAAAGAAATTGTAAAAGTACTTCATATTGGTTATTTTCCGTTCTGAGCTTCCAGTTACAGAGCATCTGTAACGCTGTCACGTTGTCAAGGATGAGAAGTTTATTTACACAGATTAGAATGATAATGTTCTTTAAAGAATGTGGCACGGAGTGAATCACCAATACTTGTAGTAGTTCCAGAACTTCCTCTGTAGGTTGGATGATGAACAACCAGCGATCCTTCAGGAGCGCCCAATGGAGTGTAGCAGCAGCAATAGGAGAGTAATAGGTATTTCGGAGAATTAGAGAAGTTTCCATGTGCACAGCACGGATCAACGAAGGTGAGTAGAACATAGGTATCTAGATTGAGTGAACACAGGAGAGTAAGAAGGAGGTGAACCGTAGATCTGACAATTCTAGTGAGGTCTTTAATTGGCTTTAATTGGTTGAGTTATTGAGTAAGTTTTTTTTTTTATGGGTTGTGGATTTCAGTGAGGGGAGAACAGAATCGCGCCTTCTCTTAAAACTCTGAATATTTTTATTGTGCACATTGTTTTTTTTGGGGTTTTTTTTGCGACTTTTACAAGGTTATGCACTTTTAGGATTTCTAAACACACTTTCCACTTTACCATGTCCTGTCCTGCTCAAAAGCCCCTACATGGGAGAGAAGGTGCTCCATTTGAGTTGGCCAGTTTTGTTATCTCCAGGGGAGTGAACACCTGGTGTGGAGTTTCCTCCTCTGGATGGAAGCAGTGAATTTATGTAGTTATTTATGTATTTCTTGTTCCCTTGGACCAGTTTGCATTAATTACATCAGGACAGAAGGGAGTCAACAGGAAAGGGGGGAGTGGATAAGAGATGTAGATGAGGGGGAAAGGTTCACGAGTGGGAAAAACACTTACCTGAGCATACCAAATCAGTTTTTGTTTTAGTTTGTGCAGTACAGTTTTAGCAGTTTGTACATAACTACACAAATATATACCGTATTTTTCGCCGTATAAGACGCACTTTTTCTTCCCCAAAACTGAGTGGGAAAAGTTGGTGCGTCTTATACGGCGAATGCAGAGCGGAGCGGAGGGCGGTCACGGCCGTAGGAGAGGCGTAAGAGAGGCCGCGGCTTCGGCCTAGCTCCTGTTATGGTAAAAATATACCTTCTCAATTGATAATAAACACTGGAGACCGTTTGAGAGAGAACACAGCAAATGCAGCTATTTATTGTAAAGATTTAGCAGTCTCAACGCATTTCCTACACACGTGTTATCCGCATTGGAAAAGAACCTCCAGCCTCTCAAGCGCCGTAAGAAGAAGTGACCCATCCTCTGTTCTCATTTCAACTTAAAAGCCTCCTCAAGGGGTGGGACTGAAGTATGACGTGTGCTCTTAAAAGTTTCTCAAATCACATTTCTCTAAATGACCACTAGATGGTAGTATTATATAGGAAAATTCCCAGCACCCGGCGGTGCGTGCTGAGTCATCTCTGCTTGTCGATCCTACCATAGCGCGTAGGACTCCGTGAAGGAGGACATTGTTATAAAATCATTTAAGAAGTGTGGCATTAGTAATGCCTTGGATGGAACAGAAGACAACATCTTATTTGACACCAGTGAGGAGGAAAGTGAGGACAATGACTGCGTGGATCTGTCCTGAAGAAGAGGAATAAAATACATTACAGCCTTTATTTGTTATTTTACTGACTTTACTGACTGTTCATGTTTGGCATATAATAGTTATTAAACCGCTGTTAACTTTTACACAGTTGATATAAAATATTTTACTACAGTATTTTTTTCAGAATCTTTTTTTCTAGATCTTCCTCATTTAAAATTGTGTCTTATATGCCGGTGCGTCTTATACTATGTAAAATAAAATATAGTACATACACACAGTGAACTATGCGGGATAACAATGAGGTCAGTTATAATACACATGATTGATTACAAATGGAGAGTGGACAGATACAATGCCTCGAATGTATAAAACCCTAAAGCAGAAAAAATACAACATTGTATTAATAAAATGAAATATCCTCAATTAATGTGATCAAACTTGTCAACTTATGAATAATAACTGAAGGAACAAATCAGCTTACATTTTATAGGCAATGGTCCACTCCGATGTGCTCATTATTAAAGGTTTATTTCTTTATAAATTCTTCCAAACTAAACACACTGGTTATTTCACATTGCAGTGGAACAGTCTTTCAAATGCCACTGTGGAAAATAAGCACATGTTGGTTCAATCCCACGACTGGCAGCAGTGTGCAAGAGGGACTCCAGTATTTTGCAGAATTATACGTGGCTCATATCATGAAAATTGATTAGCTCAGCGGAAAAAGTGACACCGGTTAATCGAGACCTTAAATAAAAGACATAATTCACATGGCATGCTGAAAATTGTCACTCTCAGCACTTTTATGACTGTGCCAGCCTTTATGGCTTCAAAGAAAATGTCACTGGCAGAAAATGACGTGCTAAAGAGAGAAAGACATTTAAAACTTGATGGTCTACAGTTCTACTGCTGAACATACATTTTCTTCAACCTTAAGACCCTGAACTAAGATATCAAGGTTCTGGAATCCTGTTGTGTTCACGTCTGAAATAATATTTGACACAGTCATTTATACCAGCATTGATCACACAAAGCTAGTTACCTGGTACAACCCAATCCTTGGACAAACGGTTCATAATATTTGATTAAATGATCAAATGTTTAAATCTTTTCTTCTACAATCTAGTATTTGGTAAAGTGTCCAAAGTTGTCGGGACAGAGAAGAGGAAAATAGCAAGACCTTTACAAAAAAAGTTTCCAAACAAAAATAAAACCTAATGAACATTGTATTCAAATTAACTTTTTTGCAGACTTAATCTTTGTTGATTGTAACTTTTTTTCACTGTTAAAACTGAAACTTTCTGAAGGGTTTTCACACATTTAATGCTGATTTTAGTTTGATTATTTTGATATGTAATTATGTAAAATTCTCTTATGTAAACGGTAACAGAAGAGCGTTGCAGAAAAAAAAATGTTTGTTGAATTGTTTAGAGTCCCAAAAGGTAATCTGACAGTCCATAGGGCAAAGAAGACTGCCCAGAACAAGAAACAAAAGCTCCATCTCCATCTAGTTCCAGATGCCGAAATACAGGTCCACAATTATCCAGCCTGGATGAAACAATGACAGTACAAAAAAAAAATACAGCAACTGTAGGCATTTCCTGATAACGACGGTACGTCGTGGTGCGTCAGGCTTGCCCCTCTTTTCCTAGCATAAACATAGCTTCTCTGAATTTGATCACTGGCAGCATCAATGTGTCTGCATCAGTCAGCTCTGTTCTGTCAATCACATGACCCCGCCTATGGGATGATTGAGCCAACACAAGCCACCCGAAAATAAACTTTAAAAGTTCTGAGGAAATCATTTGTAACGTTTTACTTTTTTTATGCCAGCCATTTGGGGACGATTGCTGCAGTTTGGCTTCACTCCACCAGCCATTTGAGACACACTTGGGATAGAGAGTTTCCTGGGATCCTTGGCATTGTCCCAGCTAGAGCACCCCTGATGTGAAATGTACCCATTTTCTGCATTGAAATGCAGAATTTAAAAACATTGGAACTATTTAGAACATATTTTGTTATACATCAATATACTCTTTTAAAGAAACAACTATATGTTTTAAACACGTACTGACATTAAAACCTCAACCCCATCATCATGAGAGATTTGTGCCAAAGACAAAGCATAAAGGAACTTGGAAAGTACAATCAAAACTGCAATCACTAAATTTGTTTTGTCCATTTTAATTTGGCACAAAAATAATTCTATAGTACATAGTTGGACAGTTTTGTTATCTCCAGGGGAGTAAACACCTGGTGTGGTGTTTCCTCCTCTGGATGTAAGCAGTGAATTTATGTAGTTATTTATTTATTTCTTGTTCCCATGGACCAGTTTGCATTACTTACATCAGGACAGAAGGGTATTAAAAGGAAAGGGGGAGTGGATAAACGATGTAGATGAGGGGAAAGGTTCACAAGTGGAAAGAGATGCAGATGCTCTCGGAAATAGTGTGTGAAAGAGTGCGTAAAACCCTCAACAATGCACAATGTCAAATTCAGAGCACAATATCATCTAAAGATTGAGAAAAAGTGGAGGAATATTTCCTTTTTTGGGATGATTTGAACCCAATCAGATTCAATGAATCACTCATCTGAAATATTTCAATATACTACAGTTTATCAAATGATTATTTATACAATATTTCATCTAAAGGTCAAAAATAATATATACAAATCAGGATTATCAGAAAAAAATCACAAACCGTTGAATAATATTATTTGACAGCAAACATGTCAACTGAAATGCGAAAGAAATATTGTGAAGCATACTGATTTTAAATTTAGAATTTAGCTTTTCAGTTGGCGGAGCTGATAAAATACTTCTGCTACATTTCTATCCAGACCTTGTACACAATTAATGTAGACACATAAAACAGATCAATAATGCTACTCCAACTGTAAAAACAATTAAGGAAAAGCTTGTGGCAGAAACAGCAAAGAAAAGTAGTAATTAACCAGCTCACATTTCGCCACGGAAAAGCAAATACCCAGAATGCACTCTGCCGGAGAGCATGACAGCAGCTAATACAAACCACATGACCGAGCTGACACATGCCAATAGCTGCCTTTTGAAACATGCTAGTGTAATTGGGAGACTTAATGGAAAACAAAGCGAAATGAGTTTTGAACGGGGAAATGGCTGAGCCGGGTGAGGTTTAAAGGTTCTGGTAACAAACTGAAAGGACATGCTAGAGAAATGTTTTTAGTTCATCCCTCTTCAGCATGCAGAGGTGCATTACACAGGGATGCTACTGCACGCTTTGCTGCTTAGCGTTTCAATCTCCCTCGGGAAACAATTCAGGATATTTGGAGTAAAACTAGAAATGTTTTCAGATGGAAGTGGAAAAATCTTACAGAGACAGAGAGCAACATCTCGACAGGAATGTCTTCGGATGAGAAGGTGGTGCAGACTGCAGAGGGTATCATCTACGAACTAAGCCTCTTTCAAAAGCACATGCACAAAAAGGCACGTGTTCAATAAGTGTTTAATAACATTAGCCTTTTAAAAAGTTTGGAAATGATTCTTCTGTTCGTTGAGGTACTGAGTAAATTTGTACTTTTTAAAAGCGGTGTACTAATGTACTTATGCTAAGCACTGTATATTTCACTTTGAGCATCTAGTGCAGCCCAGAATAATCTCAAAACCAGTTATATATTATGCCAGAACACACTCAAACAGCCAAAAACAACTCACTGTACAACAAACACCACAGTTCTCGCTCTGAAAAAGCACGTAAGCATCAGTAAGTGACCGGACCATTTGACTTTGCAGAGAGCGAGATCAGAAATATTGCACACACATCATTGACGACACCAGCAGACCAAAAACTCCTTACAAATATAACTTTTGGACCGTTTGAGAAAAGAGGCTGTTTAGTAATTCTGTTTAGATTTCATTCAATTGCTGTCATTCAACCATAGATGTATATTTAGTGCTGAATATTATGAATATTTCAGATTTTAAGTGAGCTATTTATCCAAACATACCACATAGATTATGTCTCAGCGTACGGTTAAGCGATCGTTCACTCATCTGTGAAGTGTGTGGAAATTTAGCAGAAAATATTTGAAGACTCATGCTGAACTTACCATATTGCTATTTTCAATATGATTAGCCAGAGCTCCTCAGATAAATCCAGAATAATATTTAAAAAAAGTTTTGTAGCCTTAGGAGGATGAAAGTTGACCATTCCCGTATCTGAGCCCTCCACCGTCGGCTTTGTTACTCACGCGGTGCTTTAGACAATTACCTTAGACATTTAGATTGTCCCTATAAGTGCTTCATGTCAATGCCGTACCTCAACTTTTGTTATAATCAGATTTATTTATAGTGAAATTAACTTGGAAAATGTGTGTTCCCCTGCTTGCTCATGACCACAAGACCATCTCATCAACATATATGCCATAGCTGCAAGTATTCTATTTAACCTAGTACATTTCAACGAATTTAGAGTTTTAAAAACAGTTGAATGATTTTCAAAAGTGTTTTAGTTTGCTAAACTGTCCTCTTACCTTGTTTAATCAAGCTGGCTGACTTAGATTCATTCAGGCAGTTTTGAAAGTTTGAACGAACCCTTTGAAGTCCACACCGACTGTTTTGAAAAAAGTATTCAAATTAAAGTGAGAGTTTAAGGCACAATCGTCGTTCAATTTTATTTTACAGATCCCAAATCAGTGCCATCTATTGGTAAAAAGAAGCGATAACCATTGGAAGTACAGTACCTGTGATATGGCTTGTGTTTCTGGCACAAAAAGTACAATGGAACAGAGATTGCTTAGAACAGTGTATGTGGTTTAGGAGAAGTTCATATCAGCTTTTTTTTTAAACATTATTTAAAAAACTGTTCGTTGTCCATTTTTTTACTGCAAAAATCTAAAAAAATCCCACCTTACACAAGCAGAGTTGGTTTACGAAATGAGTCAAATTTATATATTTTAATATATATATATATATATTGTTTAAATACAATAACTACATGTTTTTTTTTTCTTCACAAAAACGCTATAAATGCAAGTGTAGATCAGTTTAACACTGTACCCACACACAGATATTGGACTTTTCCCCTGCCCAGTCAAGCGACGTCAACTTTGAATATTTCAGCTGGGTTTTTTTTTTTTTTGACTGCGATCAACTGGAAAATGGCTTGATTCCATTATGTCTTAATGGAATTATTCTAAAAAAAAAATGAGGCTCTTTAGTATCAGTACTTACTGTTGTGAGCCGAGGTGGTCTGTCCAAATTAAATACTGCCTTTAACCTATGTAAATCTAAAATAACTGACCCAGATTTGAATCTAGAGAAAACTTACAAGTGCTAAATGTGTCGATTGTCAATTCATTTTTTTTATTGTGTATATGCTAATTTGTATTTGACAGTTTATAATAAAGTATTTTCCGAGTAAAAATAAATTGATCATTTCACAAAGAAAATGGTTTACATTGTCCAGTGATGGTTTACATTCACTTTGGTGAGTGCTACTTTGTTCCTGGAAGAAGCTTCTTTTCTGTCTAGCACTTCTGCTGAGTAAAACTGTATTTACTCGGACAAAAATCACAACAGGTAAAAGTAGCATGCTGCATATATAATAGCTGCATTATGAAAAACACAAAGGGATCCAATATGACAAGCCAAATAGCTACAGGAATGTGTTTTACATGTTATGCCTTTCTAATAACATTTTCACTCTACTTTTGACAGCACGTAAAGGAAAAACTTCTAAAACAAGTTTGCTCAATAATGAGTTCCATTTAGGAAATTCTGCAAAATAAACAGTACATGAGTAAGAAGCTATAGATCCATAATTTACAAATGTATCATCTGTTCTCCTCTCTTATGATTATTCACATCCAGACTCACCACACCACCCACACTTGGTTGTGTTCTCGCTCAATCTCTCAAACTGTGTACTGATCATCAGACTCCGTTGGGTGCTTGGTTAGTTAAAGGAATCCGGCAAATGGATTTCCATAATTCAGAAGAATCATAAAAAATTCAAAGAGTAAAGTTTGTTCAAAAGTGCTCCACTCTTCTCATGGGTGCATTTGCCTTATTTATTCGACGTTTCCACACACATCTTTCATTTTCACTCACGAATTAGACACGCAAATAAACAAACAAGAACTGAATGTTTTACAGTAATTTCAATTTGATGAGAATAGCCGTGTACAATCATGGCTCACTCAAAAATGCATTGAGACACTATACCCTCGTTTACATTTTGAGGAATATATTTGCCTTCGTTATTATGTGGAGAAGGAGAAGAACTATTCCACCATTTAATAATGTAATAAATAATGTAATGGTGCAGGGAAAGAATAACAAAAAAATCAGAAAGTTGCATTAGAGAACAAAAAAACATTTTAGACTGATTTGAACATGTAACCCCTGTCTTACATCATCTACTAATCTATGGATTATTAATGTTTTGAGAATTACAAAAATTTAAAGCCTAAGATATCAATGGCTATCCAATTCTTAGACTTTGACAGTTATTTAGGGTCATTTTCATCCTGGAATATAAAGCTATGTCTTATATCCAATGCCCTGCCATAAAATCTTACTTACGTTTTGACAGCACATGTCCCCGTCCCTCCTTCCCTACAGTTCCCCTATCACCCTGGCTGAAACACACCCCAAAAGCAAGTTTCCACTCATTTCGAATCCTTGAGTTTATTCCAAATATCTTAATTGGATGTTTCTGACCATGTGTGGATATTAATAGGGTGTGTTATATTATGGGATGCCAAGAGCAATCTGAAGGTGTGCTCATGCTTGAGGCCTGCAAAACTGCTGACCCCTCCTAAGTAGCTTGATGTGCTCCTCCCAGAAATTGTAACTTCGCCCATTTAGACCTGAACCATAGCCTCAAAGATTGGTCGGTTTAGTAGTTGTAGCGTCATACCTAGTTATCTCATCCGAGAACACAAGAGGAAGAAGAATGAACACAACAAATGTCTTCTCTACTTCCCCAATTGAAGTGATTTGAGTGACAATAACTCCACATCAATATAGTCAAGCTCCATCACAGTACACTCAGTTTCAGTCGGCATTGTTTTGGTGTCTTTATTTACAGTCGTGCCCTGTGAAATTGTGGTGATCGTTGGCAAACTTGCTTTGAATCTTCAGTGGTAGTAAGGTTTTGTGCTAGTAAAAAATAAGGTCGCTATATGGATTTTTTTTTGTCTTGTCCTGTCCTGCTTAAAAGCCACCACCACATCGGAGAGTAGGTGCTTTGTTTGAGCTGGACAGTTATGTTATCTCCAGGGGAGTGAACATATGACGTGGTGTTTCCTCCTTTGGATGGAAGCTGTGAATTTATGTAATTATTTTTTTCCCCCATAGACCAGTTCGCATTAATGACATCAGGACAGGAGGGTTTTAAAAAGGAAAAGCATGGAGTAAAAAAGAGGGGGTTTGGACGCCACAGCGGGAGAACATACAGCCCAATGACAGCCAGGCAGGCACCGCCTGGTCAGTACGGGGGGACCTACACAGCCAAGCACCCCCCACCCCCCCACGTCTTAGGCCACCTCAGACCCACTGAGACCAGAAGGGGACAGGGAGAGAGAGTACAGGCGTAGCGAAACCATACCCCAGCCCCACGCACATCTTGACCAGCAGCCCCACCCACAAACTTTGCAAGCACATGTTCAGGCACTCAAAAGTGTGTGCATAGAAAACTAAGAATCTGAGCAAAAACAATAGTGTCCTACACTCCAGCTTTGCTCAAGCCATAATTAAAATACTACGCTTTGAAATGCTGCTCACAGTGAACTCCCTCAATCGCTCTTTCCCTCTCTCTCTCTCTCTCTCTCTCTCTCTCTCTCTCTCTCTCCAAAATTAACCCACGCGCCATATGTTTGACACCCCTGACTTAGACCCATTTAAATCTGTAAAATGAGCATAGGTTAGTTCGAAAACATATTCATTTGCATTATAGAAAACCATATACACAAAATGTAAAGATTTCTTTTACAATATTCCCTCTTTGCATCGGTTAAAATATTTAAAAAACTTTTCATAATGTTTTTTGAAGTAACATTTACTTTATTTATTTACTCACTCCGATAACCTAAAACTAATCAGTCCTTTTGATGAGTTTCATTATAATTTAATTGAGGATTTACACCAATAAGACCACAAAACACACCATCAAACTCTAAAAGAAATGGATGGAACTCCACATTTGGATTACAATCTCCCCAATCTATTAGAATCAGAGCTCAGCCTCAGTTTTCATACTTCTGATTATCTGGAGCACACTTGAGTCCTTCCAAGTGGGAGACACATGGGCTGCTTAAATGTTTTACCATTCGCTTTTTACATAGAAACTGACCTTTCAGAGTAAATCAGTCACACAGTGGTTGGTTATAGACCTATAAAAAAGATCAAATTTATTGGCAAATTATGAAACACGTATTTTATTGAAACTCGGGGGCAGGTTTCATGGAGGCACCAGAACATTTTTCCAGTGACGACACTTTCTTTTGAGTTTTAGTGCATTTTACAGGAGCTTAATGGTGACGTCCACTCCGTCTCCCTCTCCTTCTCTCTTAATTGTGCTCTTTAGCCTCAAGCACCTAATGAATCAAGAGACTGAAATGGGCCGAAGTGTTCAAATGCTTTCAGGACTACAGATTTGGACTATAGCACTTTTGTACAGGTACATCCAGAAAAATAGGCAAAACTGAAATCAAAATAAATTACAACATTTATATCGAAAAACTATTTCCAACTGTTAAATTCATTCATTAATTTTCCTTCCCGCTCTATCCCTTTCACAAAGGTCGCCAATCCATCGCAGGGCAACATTAAATTAATTTGCAATATATCATATATATATTGCGTTGTGAGGAAACAGAATGACAGATCATGTGACGGAAGCATGCATGGGGTAAACAATGAAACGGACAAAAATAATACAACAGACTTTCTTTGTTCTTATCCAAACTTCTTTACACGTTCAACACACAGAAATACAAAAAAAAAACTGCAACCGATTAATTTGACATTTAATCTATAATTAGTATACCAAGAATAATATCCCTCACACCATTACACCACCAATACCAGGCTGAACTGACAGAACTGCCACTAAATATTTTCCCGTCTTCTTTTTTTTTCTTTTCTTTAACAAAAATAATAATTAGAAAAAGATAACTCAGCAGTCCAATCTGTCTAAGTGAGCATCTGAGTCAGCAACAAATTCCCAGAGTCAAAACTGGTTGAATTGACACTCTACATCGTCACAATGGTATAATTAGCAGAAATCAATGTCATAGTCTTCAATCTTATACACAGCCTGCATTGTCTGCAGTCTTCTGGAGGCAGCATTCACTAAACCCAGCCCGAGGCCAACATTATGCATGTTAAACCATTCCTTTTAGACAAACTCACACTCGTCTCAATGCTTGTAATCACATTTAAACAATTGGATATGCCGAGAATCCTATTTCAAACCACATAAAGTTCCCATTTGAATTAACACAAAGCATAGTCAACATTACCTTCAGTCATTGATTCCACACAATTATTGCTCCTGATTCATATTCTCTTCATGTAGCGGTACGTTTAGACACTCTTTTGTCATTTATCGAGGTTAAGCTGTCGAGTATTGAACAAGGATTTAAGAATTTCCTACAAGAACAGCTTCCCTGTTTATATACAATGCTGCTTGGAGGAGGTATTTGACTAGATGTTCTGTTATCTATGTGTTCATGTGGATTTCCTGTGGCTCCATGGGCTAACAGCACAAAGGTTGTGGATTCAATTCCCCCTGATAGCATGAGAACAGAATAAATATCATTCTTCCTCATGTGAGTTGCTGGACAAAATCAAATATATGCCCAAAACTTCCCATTTGTTCCAAATATGAAGATAATCTTCTTGACTTTGCTAATGTAGACAATCTCTCATACCATTTTATACATTCCCTTACTTAGCAAATTTCCCTTAAATGACGTTAGAAAGTGGGACTTCATTTAGAAGAAGAGTTTAACGGACACTTATACGCGATACTTTTTTGTTTTTGGAACAGTAATATAACTCTGATTCTTCAGAATGCAGTTAGGGCAAACAGTAGACCTATCTTTAACTTTGAGATGACGTGGATGTCAGACAAGGGGTTAGAGTCTCATTTTGAATGTGTGTCATCTGGTGACATAGCGCAACATTTATAGTTCTTTAGAAACCGTATTTCCTAACTGTGGGTTTAAAAGAAACACTCTGACAAGGTGATAGCGGTCGATGACAGCATACAATGGCAGCTAATGACTCCTTTGTTCCAGCAAATTGTGGGAATCCTCATTACAGCTATTTTAAATGCACCCAGTCTTCGAGCTTAAATTGGGCAGTACTTAACCTACTTAAAGATAATAAAATGCCCCAGCTGCTGTGGTCCTTGGCAAACTTGAAGAAAGATGCACAACTTGGAGCAGAGAAGCCTATTAAACACCCGCTCAGAATTTAGAACTGGGTGAAAGTGCAAAATTGTCTCAGAAAGAACATATGGACTCAAGGTGAAGTTAGAAACAACTTTAGTTTACAAAGCGCTTTGTAAGTTTGCTTCTCTGTGCTTAGTGCATAGAAACATTACAATGCTAGGAAAAGGTGGACATATTTGGTATAAAACTACACACATATTGGAATGTCAATAAAACACATGAATGGACATATGTCAAATTGTAAAGATCTGGTTTAACATGGTGTCTGAAGAGAATTCCACAGTGGACATACAAAGACAGAAAAAGCCTTGTGTCCAATGGTTTTCAGTGGGTTCAAGGTACAGTTAGTAGCATTTGTTTTGGGGTTAAAAGTTCTGATAAGTGCATTCTAATGGATCTGGTCAGTGCAGTGATTTATTAATGGGAGTGAGATGTTTTTGTGACCAAGATATGAGCTTCTGAATTTTCAACATGCTGAAACCTGTCAAAGGTAGGCCCAAAAGGTGGTGTCTTCTAAACAAGTGGCCACTCTGAAACTGTTTCAGAATTGGACGTCTATCAGTGGCAGCTCATGGTCACCTCACCCTTAAGGTCTGTTTCCATCCTTCGTGCAGGGATGCCGCTCTGAGGATCCACCAGGTGCAAGGTCATGCCTCCATGACAAGATTGGGTACCATGTGCAGGAACAGGTCTCTGGGTCCTGGATCAGATGGTTTACCCACTGGTGAGTAACCTTTGATGCTTCAACCCACTCTTCTAGGACTATGTGGTTTTAATGTACAACATCTACCAGGCGGTGCACGCTCCTGTTACCTGCACTCAGTTACCCGATGCTTGCTCCTCAGGATTCAAAACAGATGATGTCTCTCACAGCCATTCTCTCCCCTGTTTTGAGCGACCGGATTGCAGATGCGGGGTCCATGTTCTCGTACAAGCCAGGACAATGGTGACTCCATACCCTGGCTGTTCTGCAGATACAGGAGAAGCACACTGTTCACATCTCTGAACAACTCCAATTGCTAGTTGTTTTACACCCCATCCCTGGCTCCTCTTGAGACAGACACACTGCTAACACAGGAAGACATGCTTATATGAACAGTCAAGAAGGGTGAGCATGAAGTGCTTCTTGTTGTGCCAGTGGCCCAACAGATCAGGATTTCAGAACTTAGTTGCTTGTCACAGTACCGCCTTGACCGATCCCCCTACGATGAGACCTGCGCACTCAGGGGGATGGGGGTCGGGGGTGCTTCAGAAGACCCAAGGACATGTCCCATTAGAGTCATGCTGACCTTATCCAATCTGAGGTTCCATAAGATAAGTTTGGGTTCAGCTCCTCTGAAAATCACAGTATGAGTGTAGACTACCGCTGTGGTTTATACCCAGCTGGTAAATGAATTAATCGCCTACACCTGTACAATGAGGTTCTCATTGGCCTGTTGTAAATTGATGGAATATTCTCAGACTCCCTGGATCATTCTCACAGTCACTCAGCATGCATCTCTGTTTCTTCTTTCCTAGACATTTCTTCAGATGGCCACAAGGATTAAAAAGAATGGCCCTGGTGCTTAGCGGAATAGGTAACAACACTAAATCGGATTGTGTTCACCCCACTCACATGGTCAAGATCTTCACTTACACCATTCATCACATCCATAATGCATGTTTTCCTTTTAGAATGCCATGGTTCATGGTCTGTTCGAAGATCCTGTCACATTGACAGGAATCACTATCCACTAATTATCTTTGTCCACCCCCCTCTTGAGGATTGACCACAAGTTCTCAATGGATTTAAGATCTGTGGAGTTCAATGTTTTGTTCCAAGAGGTTGGAAGAAGTTGGTGTTGGAGGGTGTTTTGGTACCATTATTTATTCATCGCTGTGTTTTGGGGCAAAATTGTGAGTGAGCTCACTCCCTTGGATGAGAACTCCACACATGAATGCTCTCAGGATGCTTCACTGTGCTGACCTTTTTTTCTCTGCACAAGCCTATCACAGATACCCCAAACAATTGGAAAGGGGCTTCATTAGAGAACATGACTTTGCTACAGTCCTCAGCAGTCCATTCGCCACACTTTTTGGAGAAGATCAATTTGTCCCTGATGTTTTTTTTGGAGAGAAGTGGACACCAAGCCATCTTCCCTGCTGCTATTCCTGAGCAAGCTCTTCACTTGTGGCACTCCAATCCCGCAGCTGACTCCTCTTTTGGAGACGATCCTTGCACTTGTTGGACTTTCTAGGACGCCCTCAAGCCTTCTTAACAAGAAGTGGGCATTTTATCATGAAGTTCTTGATGATCCTATAATTTGTTGATTTAGGTGCAACCTTAGTAGCCACAATGTCTTGCCTGTAAAGCCAATTTTATACAGCACAATGATGGCTGCATGCATTTCTTTGCAGATCACCATGGTTAACAATGGGTTCAAGTGGCAGACAAATGATAAAGTGTGTAAACTTAGACCATGGTTTGAGGATTTCAGGTGAAATCCTGAACCACTGGCTACACTTCTTTACTTTGCATCAAGTGCGACATGCGTCTTTGCCTGTCAGAAAACAAGAACTGCTTTTGGGATTACCATCACTAGGCATTGATTGTACAAAACTCAATACAAGTAAAAAAAAAATCACATAAGTTTTGTTAGGATGGAACTTTGTGTAACGCTGTTTTATTTTTTTTATAGAATGTTTATGAACGTTATTTAATAAACTATATAAAAAATATATGTATTTAGTTTTTTTATTGTCATATGATATTGGTATGTATTTGTACAGACTAGACATAAGATAGATTAGCAATAAATACTTAAAAAAGAGCTTTAAAATCCCACCAACTTGTTGAGACATAGTGAGAGAATCATTGAAATTCTGCTACCCATAAGGCCCAGCGTTGCCATATGGCAACGTTTCTATAAAAAGTCTCAAAAAACTAAAAAATCTTAAAACACACAAATTTATGAATCAATGAACTCCTACAACAATGTTTCAAAGGCCCAAAAAAAATTTTATAGGCTTTTTCTATATGTGGGACTTTAGGGGTTAAAGGGAGGAAGATGTTTCAATCAGCCTGATCTCCAGTCTAGGGCTCCTCAACATTCTCACCTGAGTTTCCCCGAGTAACTGAAATGATCTCAGCAGGTCCTTTAATGATGGCAATAAAATGCAGTGGAAAGTTTTTTTTTCATGGAAAAGAAGGACTATGCAATTCATCTCATCGCTCGTCATAACTTTCTGGAGTTTATGCAAATTGCTATTATAAAAACTTAAGCAGCAACTTTTCCACTTTCCAATATTTAAAGAAATCTCAAAACTTTTGGCCAGACTGTACAGACATGTGAGCTTCTTTTTATCCATTGTTTTCAAATAAAGGCCATGCCAGCCATGTTGTCAGAAAACTGCCCATCCAATGATGCATAAAAAATAAATGTAACATCCCTTACATACAATTTAAGAATGTATTAACTGTGATGTTGCCCTAACTGTGAAAACTATGAAACCTTGTGGACAAGTTTTCACAGCATGTGGAATTGTCATAATGTGGGATACCGAAGGCATAAGTTTGGCAGTATGAGAGGGTTTGAGTACACAGATTATTCAGTTTCAAGGTGATGTATTGGTGCAACCAAACAAATGAACATCAACAAAAAACACAACAAACTAAAAGCACACCAACCTTAATTATTCTTGAAAACTAAGTCTTTTCACTCAGAGACAATAAAAATACCCCAACACTCATAAATATAAGTGTCCTACAAGGACTCAACGCCCCCCCTGTTTTCGATCCTGCTCTGTGGTCACACTTTGAAAAACATTCTATTGACTTGAATGGGATCATATGTGGCAATGCAAAAGCAGAGGTCCCCACCTTCGCAATGGGACATTAGAGGAGTTATATAGTGAATGGTTATTTTTAAATGATGCTATTTTAAAGGGGCACTCAAAATGCACACAACACTCAACCGCATTCAATGAAATTCCACGTTGTTCAGAAGTAACATGACCGCCCCATTGTACTCAGCGTTCAGCTGATACTCGATACATTCAATCCTCAGCCATCCTTCAGGTTTAAAAGGAACTCCAGGGGCTGCATGCAGTGGATCTTTAATCTTAAATACACCAGCGCTAATGTGACCTTACACACCTGCTGGAAAAAACGCAGTCTGTCAATGTCAGTTTAAAAAAAAAAGTTTTTTTCACACAGTGCGTCAAACTGTTGTGTTTGGCTCGTTTGGTCATATGTCTTCAGCTGAGAAAGGCAGCAGTAAGAGGAGGAGTAAATTGCAATTCACCAAAGCGCCATCCAGTGTTCAGGAGAGGGTCTGTGCACTCATTTTAAACACGAGAATTTACGCAGACAGCTGACTATGCAGCCGCTGCAGTTCAGATGCATGGTTGCAGCAGATACATAGGTGTGTAAAGGCCTTACAGCCATGTCCACACAGACCCAGGTTTTTGAAAATTGTTTTCTTGCTCACACATGTACAAAAAAATCATGTCTGTAAAAAAAAAAAAAACAAGCTCACACTGACACTCAAATACGCTGTAATGACTCAAACCAACAGGTGGCAGTCGATTCATGGCATTTATTTTATTTTTTATTATTATTATTCATATAGGAAACATGCACATGCAATCCTGTACCTGCTGCAAGCCACTTTAGCAGAATAAACAACAAAATAGTCGTTGCTTCGGCCGCCATTATGCTTGCTGTTTGTAAACCCAGCAGTGACGGAGTTTGACGACCACAAATAATTCCTCGAACAGAAAAAAACCCTGGTTTCACTGTCCTCACGGACACCAGATGCGGAGCATTTCTACTACAATTCACCAGCGTTTTTTAAAATGTGCACAAGTCACTGAACAAGTTATGCAATCATGCACTGTAAGCTGTTGTTAGCTCCAACAATTTTCAAAACACAAACTTGCCAAGAGCAGCATTATACATTTGTGCATTTGTGTTTCATGGAGGCTGAAGCTAAATGTTGCGGGGCCCTCCAGCAATGATTATGGGCGGTTTGAATGACAAGAATACAGTCTGACAGATCATCACACTGACAAAAAAAAATCGTAGTGATGTTAAAACGACCCCATCCCTTGAAATGTGCCAGATGCTAGGTGGAGAATCATCGTGTCACAGGCGTTCACAAACACTGAGTGTAGTATTTGGGTGAGGACAGTGCAGATGAGTTGCCCCCATGGGGAAAGAAAGAGAGAGGGAGAGAGAGACTGGCCTGAAAGTGGAAGAGACTGAATTTGACTGTGTAATGTTCGCCGTGGGCCTCAGAGGCTCAGTCCTGATAACTGCTGGTAAAAGATGCAAATTTGGTGAAATGATCAGCTGTAGAGCCGCAGGCTGTTTTCCAACGGACCCCCCGATTCCTCCCAGGCCCCCAGCCCCCAAGCTGAAGGAAGTATTAGAGAAAGGAGTGGAAAGAGGCAAAGTTCAGCATGGCTTGGGGCGAGCCTCCAACCAAACTCCTCCAATTTGCGACGTGTAAAGAGCCCTTTTACTTGAAAGAACTCTGACAGTCCACTATTCAAACACGATAAAGGAAATAAAGTTCGAACTGGACGTCTCAAAAGTTTAGGAGCTTATAGGAGCAACTGAAAGGGATGAAGAGGTTACAACTTCAGAAGTAAAAAACTTCAGAAGTAAAAAACTAAATGTCTTTGTTATCATGTCTAAAACAGTTGGATTTAAATCAATTGTTTCACCAGGACTAGAAAAATCATCGTAGTCTCCTAAATGAAACACTGTGAGTAAAATACACAAGGATTGTTCAAGAGGATCATTATTGAAGCTAAAGGAACATGTTTCAGATTGCTTCCTCAAACAAAGAGTCTCTTTCTCTTGAAAGTATCGACTAGGAAATAAGATTCCACATCTAGGGATGTAAACATTGGCTAATCTCTTCCTGAAGAGGGGAGAAAGGAAGTTTGGGATTTAAGATGAAGTCCATTATTTCTCTGAAGGTGATTTGTTAGAATGGTCTCTCGGAAACATTTCAGGACTCCAAATGTGAGAGTTGCTGTTTTTGTAACAAGAGAAAAGCAGATCATCAGTAACCTTTGTACTAAAACTTAAAAATTAATAAAATATATTAATAAAAAAATAATCAAGTGGAATAAATAAATACAGTTTACCTTTATTATATGAATACATTTAAAGACAAGGTTGTCCCTAAAATGAACATTTACCAACCACATATATACCCAGAGTTCCAACCGTAACCCTTAAATGTCTGGGGACTTTTTAATCAATTTCTACTACTTTTTGCTCTGATATATTACATTATTATTATTTTTTTTGTGGCAATGCTTGATTTTATTGTTTAGTACAACTCCAGCTTCTTTTTTCACAAATGCTGTTTCATTACATGACACAATAATTAAAAATGTACAGGATGTTATGTTAGGACAAATTAAAATCAATAAATCCCCAGAAAAATCAAAGCCAAGCGAACCTTTCCTAAACTTTATACACTGTTCCAGGGACTTTTTTTGTCCCATTGTGCTTTTTTGTGCCAGAACTTAAAAAAACAAGCCATCTCACAGGTATTGTATTTTTAAAAGTAATGCTTTTTTTCACCACTAGATGGCACTGATTTGGGGTCTGTAAAAGGAAACTTAAAGACGATCTCACATTTTCTCACACTTTATTTTGAATTACCTTGCAAATTATGTGTCAACTCATGTAATGTTTGTTTAAAACCTAAAATATAAAAACTGATAACCTTTTTGAAGCTTACATATTATATTTGAAAATAAACAATAGGTTGGCCGTGTCATTCCTGGTTAATTCAAATGCACCAATTTTTTTATTATTATTATTATTTTTTTTTGGCAGAAGCCAGAAACAGTTACAGGTCTGCAATGAGGGCTGGGAAAAATGTAGTATACATTTACATCATATATAGTCACACTTAAGGGATTTATTCAATTAACCTAACCACATGTTTTGGAGGTTGTGGGAGAAATCCACACTAGCGCGGGGAGAACATGCAAATTCCTTCCAGGAAGGTCACCAGCAGGCCTCGAACTGACAACCTTCTAACTGGAAGGCCACAGTGCTACCCACTGCGCAACCACAAATATATAATGCAACAAAGTATATCTCAATACAAAATTGTCACAATTGTCTAGGAGCTGAAGTGTATTTGCTTCTTGGAGTGATTTTGATTCTAGTCACTTCTGAAACTTCTTTAACTTGTCCTTTAGTTTTATGTAATTTTTACTAGAAGATGATTATTCTTTACTTACATTTTAAATGAAAAGGGTTTTAAAATTTTCTCTCTCCATCACTTAAAAAAGTGTAAAAAAGTGAAATGATGGTGTCAAAAGCTCTCATATAAATAAAAAAAAAATTCCCCAATGGTGGTTTGTTTTATAAACAGTTTCAATAGTTGTTTAAAAAAGTGTTTTGTATGGTAGGTATGTATCGTATGATTACCAGAAAAACCTAAAAATATACAATATAACCACCAAGGTAAAAAAAAAATGACATAATAATAAACAACTGTGGCATCTGAATCTAAAAATCGAGATGTCCTGTTGTTGAAAAACAGGTAAACCATTGTATAATTAGCTACATAAAGGTCAATAGATCTTTCGATAAAAGGATCCAGCCCTGAATGCTGAGCAAAGTGATCCAGAGCAAACTTGCGGGAGAAAAAACAGCAAAAGAAAGCAGTGCGTCTACCTCAGGCAGATTTCACCGCTGGAGGTGTCTTTCCTGGTGTCTCTGGCAACCCTGGGTGCACGACGGGGACTTTAACGTTTCACCTTTAACTAATTGCGTTTTTGAAGCCAGGCTTGCTGTAATTCTGCAGGACGAGGCTGATCCTGGGAGGAAACATATGGTGTGGGACCATGGAAGCTCTGAGCTGAGGCCCATCACATGCAGACATCTCTACGAACGGCGAATGTCACGAGCCAGCAGCGCACCAGCTCTCTGCTCAACCATTAAAGCGGATGTTCATCCAAAAATGGACATTTACTGGTAAATTGCTCACCCTCAGGCCAACTGAGATGTCTTTAATTCTTCGTAGAACATCAAATATCATTTTTCTTTTGAAACCTTTGGTGTATTATACTTTTAATCTTGCATTAATAAGATGAAAATGCAATAACTGCTTTTAATTCTTAACCTACTAGGTCTATTTCTATTTCACAGTATAAATGCAAAACAGAAATGTCTTAAAGTGAAATACAACTGTTTCTCTACTGTGGTTGACCATCATTGTATCCATCCTTTTTAAAGGCGTCAACACACACCAGTCAGCGCCATTTTAGCTGTAAAGAAGTTAGCCGCGCGCGGTTCCCCTGGTAAAGCTGCGTGTGATCTGTAGGGAGCGAGTGATCCGAGATTGCTTTTCCCACCAATCTCTTCCAAATGTCAGAGTTTTCTCTTCGTTCTAGAGGAAGAAGGATGAGAGAAGGCAGACAGTAATATACAAGAGCGGGACACGCAGGTGGCGATGGATGCTAAGATAGAAATGGCCAGGACCTGAGTGAAAGCACCCTCTGGAGACACCAGGGGTCTGGCTGTAATAATCCCACAGACCCCACACTTGTACCTTTGCATGCAATACATGGGGCCTGAGACAAAAGTGTAATGTCTCTTATGTGAGCGTAAGCCCGTCTGGAAAAAGATTCTTCACCAAACATGAAAACATGATTTTTTTTATCATTTCAAATGTCATGCCTGAAAGAACTTTTGTTTACTTCAGACTCTTAAAGTTCCAAATATATGTATGTTCTATTTGACTGAAAATAGCATTTTTCTATTAATTTGCTGCACCAAAATCTTAATTTATCATACAGCGTGATGTGAAAGTATGATTTTAATCATGACTTCTTTGATATTTAACATGCATGTATGGAAATTTTATTTTTACTAAACCATCATGCAAAGGAGGGCATTGCTCCTCAAATAAAAAAAAAATAATAATAATTTCAATAAACTCTCTTACACCTTACATTTTAGAACCTAATTGATACTAATTTCCTTGTGTTCTATTGATATTTACATTAATTATTACCAACAATGCTGTTTATTTTTATGTTTGGCCCAAAAATGCAAGTAGAAATATAAATATACACACAACAATTTCAGTAGAATTTTAC
Organism: Danionella cerebrum; assembly: GCA_007224835.1. Taxonomy (NCBI): domain Eukaryota; kingdom Metazoa; phylum Chordata; class Actinopteri; order Cypriniformes; family Danionidae; genus Danionella; species Danionella cerebrum. The sequence goes on along the minus strand of SRMA01026183.1, from coordinate 67,867 downwards.
TATATCATGTCAAATTTTGATAAAAAACATTACTTTTGTATTTATGTGACGCACATATTTGTGTGAATTCAATTAGCATAAGGTATTATTTCAACTCAGATTGCGCATGTTGACACCAGTAGTGTTGATTTAACACTGAGAATTTTTCTGTGAAGGCTACACATGTTAATAACTAAAAAAAAAATCTTTCTAAATCAGTCTTTGAACACATTATATATAAAAAAGACTGATGACACATTCAGATATTTTTATTTTTTGTAATTTGAGTTTAAATGTATACATTAGATTATTAAAACACATTATCAGAAATCATCTTGAATCATTTAAACCAAGTTTATGGAACAAGTTTGGAATGTCATCTTGATTTTATAAAGTTAATGATAATTAATTCAGCAGTATGTCGGAGCTTTTGTTTGGGAGCATGAATGGATAAAGGATTAAATAAATTGCATTAAAACAGCTTTAACTCTCTATAACATAGAGGATTTACATTTGATAAACTAAATAAAGTGAACAAAGAACTGAAAAATAAAATAAAGAAATGTTATTCTGTTGAAAGAACAAAGAATATGAACAAATTTTGAGTGTATTTTCACGTGATAGTAATGACATGTTGCGCGTGAGTGGAGGAAACATCTAGAATGACTGAAGGAAGTGAAGGATGGATTTCATGAAGTGTTTGGGCGAGTGAGAAGCCTCTAAATGTGGTCGCAGTAATCCGGTGAGTGAACCACAGGGAGGAGCTGTGGTTCTGCCTCCATCAAACACTGAAGAAAAGCTGCTTCGGGAGAGACCGAGAGCTTTTGAAGGACTCTTACAATCCTGTAAAATTACAAATCCTTCATTTTAGTGCAGATGGAGAGACAACAAAAAACCACAAATCGTGTTTCATTATCAAAAATAAGATAATTAGAATGGAAAAATGATCCTCATACAAGAAACTATTGCACTTAAGCTGTAACTAATACACCATGTTTACGTCATTATCAGCATTGTTGCAATGTTACTTTTTATAAAAGCATTTAAAAAAAAAGTCAAATAAATCTGAGTATTGTAGACTATTTGGATTAATAATGTTGTTATTCACTAAATCTTATACATTCATTATTATTTTTGAATGTATTTTTTTTACCATGTTACAACTTTTGAGCCTTTTTGAAAATTACCTTCTTAATAAATAAAAAAACCCCACTTTTTTATGGTTTCAGATTTTCCCTTTTAAAGTTGACTTTTAAATACAATTCAATTCTTTCTGTAAAACAAATGCATCACCAAGCGTTTGATATTTATCTTCCTGATACCCAGAACCGTTCAAAAATACTGCACTCTGCGTAGATCACAAGACAAATAGGCCCAGTATTTTTGAATGAAATGTGAACATCCTGCATCAATGAAACGCTCCATTCATTTCTAGCGGATTTATTATTCCTCGCGTTAAACATGTCATCATAATAAACCCTGCCCGATCCCTTCCTGTTGTCTTAACCCCTGAAAGTATGCGAGTGTGTTTGGAAATGCATAAAGCAGTCAGAGGAGCCACATGTTTCCCAATCCCGAAGCTCCGGGGCCGTTCCCAAAGAGTCTCCCCTCTCCTCCGGGACGTGTCAGAGTCACTATTTCAAGCTCTCATCGTCTGATCCCAAGTGCAAGGTGCTTCAGATTCCCACTGCTCTTCTGTTATTGTGGGGCTTTCCTAGCACATGTGGTTTAAACGGAGCTTGCTGAAATACTGCGAGGAGAAACGCTTGCTCGTGTCATGTTTATTCAGCCCAGTGCTGAGCATTAAATAACCCCGGAGATCAGTTTAGTGCTCACAGGTTGCTCTCGTGACTAATAGAAGTATCACGTTTGTCCCTCAGAATTGGGGAATTTTACCTACACCTTTTTTTTCTTTTAGCTTGAAGTGTTTACATTTTGGAAATGTTTTATTTTAGTATCACCCCCTCCCTCTCTCTCAAATTTTAATCTGCATATCAACAATGTGTTTTTGTTCCACAAATAAAGATCATGTAATGAAATACGTGGTTATAATAACAAATATTCAAAGGACAGACATTCTGCTCCCCCACTGCATGGTTGATTTCAGCTATGACCCTAGATCCGTTTCTCGGTTTTCTGGAAGGTGTCCTTGAGAGCCCTAAAACAGTGGCTCCCAAGCTGGGGTTCAGAGTTCACGAGGGGGGCACAGGGACAGATAAGTGTTGAGGTGGAAAAATGCATGAAATGCCCTAATAATATAATATATATTTTTTTAAGTACGAAAAAAAGTACGAAACTCCAATATAATAATACAATTAAAATATGTTACAAATTTTGTAATAAATACAAAAATAATACTTAAAAGTCCGATATAATAATACAAAAATCTTAGATACATAGTTGTTTAAATTTTGTTCACTCACGCAATGTGTTTGTCAACATAAAGGCAAAATCAAAACGAAAAATGGCGGATAAATGTAAATGCAGTGATTCTTCAGAAGCTAAGAAACAGATTAGACACAATGACAAAAACTACCAAAAAACAATTTTCATATATGTAGATGAGGAGGGCCCAAAAGAAAAAGGTTGGGAGCCACTGCCCTAAAAGGCACCCTCAAACTAAATGTATTATTATTAATAATTCATTCATTTTCAAACCCGCTTATTCCCTTTTTGGGGTCACGGGGGTCTGCCTGTGCCTATCTCCAGCACACATTGGGCAAGAGGCTGAGGTACACCCTGGACAGGTCGCCAGTCCATCACAGGGCAACATTCACTCAGACATTCACACCCTAAGGGGAATTTAGATTATTCAATTAACCTAACCACATGTTTTTGGAATTGTGGGGGAAACTGGAGTACCCGGAGGAAACCCACGCAAGCACAGGGAGAATATGCAAACTCCTTCAAGGTCACCCGCGAGGTGCTACCCACTGCACCACCGTGCCACCCTATTATTATTATTAATGTCCAAGGTAATTGTTCTAAAACCATTATTTGCATCCAGAGATAAGATAACCCAAACCTGCTTGCCCGTCTTAACCCGTCTTAACCCCTGCATGCACCGGTGCGTATGCCAATCACAGCAGCTGTTTTGAATTAAGTTGGAATGACGTGACCCGCCTATTGTTTAATTTTGATTTCAAATACAATGTGTAGATTTCAAAAAGGTTATTAGTTTTCATATTTTTTTTTCATTTTATAGAACATAAAAGAGTTTTGAATTGCAAGGTAATTCAAATGTAAGAAAATGTGCGATTGTCTTGTTTCCTTTTACAGACACAGAAATCAGCGCAATCTAGGGGTGAAAAGAAGGGATAAACCTTGGAAGAACAAGACCTGCAATATGGCTTGTGTTTATCAAAGTTATGGTACAAAAAGGCACAATGGCACAATAAGTGCTTGGAACTGTGTTAACAGTTTTAAGAGAGGTTTGCCCGTTTTTTTTTTTTTAAATCATTATATAATTGTTTTGGCGTTGTCATTGGTTTTTGGGGGATTTTAAGAATTTTTATCTCGTCTCAACACTGTGAAAAAAATGACAAAATCTAATACTTAGATTTTGATTTCTTTGTACAATTTGTTGTAGAATTGTATAATTCAATGAAAAAATGTTTGCAAAAAAAAATGAAATCAAGCAGTGCCACAAAGAAACTGTTTTTAAGAATGTATTAAAGCAAATCTAAAAGTAGCAAAAAGTCTCAAAAAGGCCCCAGACTTCTAAGTGTTAATTAGAGAAAGCAGGTTTGGATAGATGGATGGACGGACAGACAGACGGATGAATGGATGGAGCTGCAATTTTCTTATGATCTGATGGTTTGTAGTTGCCTCCTGGTTTCATTTAGAATACATCACGAGTCAGTTCCTATACTTACTAGTTCCTATTCCCTTACCAAGTTGCATTTGGAAAGGGAGGCATGTCACATTTATGCGGAGTACCTGCACCATTATCTTCATTTAATTCAAATCAAAATCAAAGTTTAATCTGTTAGGTTTTTTTCAAATAGTCACCTGAATCCAACTCTATGGCTATTCAAAACATTTTATGTTTTGGATAATTCTCTAAGCACAAATGGTACTTGCTAAAGAAACCTTGTGTTCTGTTTTATTATGAGATGAATTTCGTTTTTTGATTTGTAAATGCATCAGAACAAACACAACCAATGTTATGATTCACAGGATGAACTAGAATTATTCAGTGATCACACATTCATTGAGTTTGGAGTTGGCCTCTGACTTCCTGGCAGTTGCAGGATTCATTTTAAGGGTTTAAATTATTTCCAACTTCCATCAGCTGTGTGATCAGATGATCTTCCATCTTCCGCACCAACCAATGGAATCTCACACCAAATAAAAGACTAAGGGTGAATACACTCATGGTGTTGTGGCTCCAGGATTGTGGAATACTTGGAATGGGGATTGCTGCTCCAGTGGACATAAAAAAAGAAATATATAGTTCCTGCTGATGAAAAATGATTGCTCGACAGTATTTTTTGTGATGCTTTGTACTTTTATTTGTTTTTTATTTAGTTGACTCTCATAGATAACTGTAAGAAAGATGACTAACTTCTAAACTATTTGATAGTTATTTGATCAAACTGATATTAAATTATAACAGGTATAAAAAATATGAAATGACATGCATGAATAGAAAAGTTTGTGTTCACACTGAATAGCGGTCAATTGTGCGTAAAGAGGAGAAATAGAACCTGAAAGAAAGACGGAGCACTGAGCTTGACTTTTTTTATTTAATCAATACTATTTTCAGAGAAAAACTAGAAATTTTACTGAAAATATCATTTGAGAGTTCTGCACATTTCACGGTACTCTTAGGGGAGTTTAAAACAACCAGGACTTGCTAGCTCTCCATCAGAAACGCATTGTATATTTATATAAATATATTTTCAATTTCTAACCCAATCAATTGACCCCTGGTTCTTCGGGTCAGTTTGGTGCATTGTAAAAGTGCTTGAGGTTGTTGCATTACTTCTCCTGATGAATTGGAGCCCCTGCATGCAGCGCTCTGACCCAACCTCAGTAAAAGTGCATGCGGGTGCCGCTACATCTGCCATTGGTGTTTGCAAATGGCATATTTTACTGCCCTTGCCCGCAGGGTCAAGCCTCGGCCCTGTTAAACCTAGTGGAGGATGTAAAAAGCAATTATTCGTCAGCATGTGACCTTTAAAGTCACCATCGCCGGCTCCTCTCTGCTCTTCATTATCATAGGTGATGATTTCCAGCATGTTCTATGAGTTCAGTGTACGCCACCTACAGAGGCCTGCTCTGCATGAATCAGATTTTGGTCATATTTTAAGCACTTGAGATTTTAAGGCCAAAAGGGTGAGATTGAAAGGGTCTGTACTATTTTTAATCAGTTGGGTATTTATATACAGTAATGAAGCTCAGGATAACATTGATTTGAAGAGATATATATGGTCCAAATATAAAGGATGATACTTTTGTTAACAAAATCCCAAATCACGTTATCAAATTAATGAACTAATAAAGTCAAATAACAAATCAATCCACTAATGAATGATTACAAAAAAATAATAAGCAATAAACAAACCAACCAATTTGCTGTTTAACCAGCAAAAAAATAATCTACCCAACTAGTATATAAGCAAACCAATATATTTGCAGAAATAAAAAAAAAACAATCAGACAACCAAATCAATTACAGATCCAGCAATATCCCAGAAAATCATCAATGAAATCCATTAATCAAATCCACAACCCAAACAACATTTATTAAAATCTACAAAGCACTCATAACATAAAACAATAACTGAAGACAGACCAGGCAGCCACCTAACTATCAAAAGGAATTAGTCAAATGCACTACACCTAGCCTGAATCCAATCTCTAGAACTGTTAGGTGTCGGATGGTGATAATAGAAAAAGACTCAAATGCAAGAGATGGAGACAAAAATTGGTTTCAGAAATAAAAAAAATGCAGAACATAAATTAAGATAGAGCTTATTTTGATAACTAGAGTGGAGTTACAGGACCAGTGGTGGACACAGTACACAAACCAAGTACTTGAAGTGGGGATACACAAGGTAAAATATTACTTCAGTAAAAGTGTTCCCTTCAGAATTTCACTTGAGTTCAGAAGTACAAAAGTATTTGCCTTAAAATATACTTATTTATCCAATGCAGTGGTGGGCAGTAACAAAATAAACGTAGTTTAGGAGGAGGAAACAGGGAGGGGCAGGAGCAGAGAGAGAAAAGGGAAGAGAGTGGGGTAGATCCTAACAAGAATAAACAGTAAACTAGTGTTTACGAAAAATACGCACGTTAAAACATGTGACCCGATAAGAGTTGCTTTCACACAGAGCGCACAGCGAATGCACTACAAACACAAGTGTAGCTGAGGGCATAGAGTACAAACAGTGGATTGAAAAGGGTTCCGCATTAGAGATGGGACGCAGCAAAAATTGGAGAGATGATTTTTGGTGTTAATTCCTTCTGAGTTGCTCTGTTAAGTGTTGCTCTGTGCCAGGGTTATTTTACAGACTTGATTCAACGGTTTTTTATTAACACATTTAGAGATGCAATTACACTCCGTCCACTAGATTCCTTCCTTGTCCAGTTTGATATTGGTGTTCGGCGCCATGAAGGTTACCTTTTCAAACGTAGGCAGGATTTCAGCACCAGTTCGGTCAAAGTTTCTTTAGTCGAGTATAAAGCTGGACTTGGTGACATGGTAACTGCAATGCCTATTTTTTTGTCAAATAAACCATGTGCTTGTTGTTCCATTTGCATACACACAAGGCACTGAAAAGTGATTCCAGAGTGATTATTAATAACTCAGAAAAGTGTTCAATGCTCCTCTCTTGGTGTAATTTTGACACTTTATGGGAGTTATTTTATTAACTCTCACTCTTGTTAAAAAAAAAAAAATCAACTATGTTGATTGTGTTTATTTAACTTTAGAAAGAGTGGAGCCATATAAACCTTCCAAAAGTCTTTCAATTAACCCTCTACTTTTTGCTGTGCATGTATCCACCAAGGCAACCAGTCCACCTGTAGAAACCAGTAGAAATAGGATTAGGGTGATTACAGTATAATGGTAATTGTCACCACACGATAAAAGCTAAATCAGCTGACACTGAAACCAGATTCACGCTTATTTCTCATTTTTTTTAGCTCTTATTATCATTTCATTATATTTTATCTGAAATTTATTGTACTTAGTTAAATTGCGTACATTGCTTACCATAATCGCTGCTTGTTTTTATCCCTTTGGTTTGTACCTCTCATACGCAGCACTAAGTGTTGCTTTAACTCGGATAATGGGCGGTCCTCTTCTAGGGGACGGGAAACCAGCTGAGCCTCAGTGACTCAACTGGTCAGACTCTAGACCCAGTCAGTAAACACCTCCTGGGCTCCTGGTGGCTCTAGCAGCGTCCATCGCTGCTTCCGGTCGAAGGGAAATGTTCCCGAAGGGAATTTTTTATTTTTGTGTAAATAATTATTGCATGCTTTCCATCAACAACACAATTTTTTTCTGAATTATGAATGCGTTTAGTATTCAAACAATATAAGTTTTGATTTTTTATTTAATCCAAAATGATAAAGGTGAAACAAATGAAGGCTTTAAATATTTCACTTAGTGTCTAATACATTTCTATAACGTACACATTTTTAAACAATGTATTTTAACTCATTTAACCTATCGATCTATGAGTGAGTAAAGAGGAGCTCAAATTTCATTCTACGTGACAAAGTGACATATTCACATTTTGTATCTATGCAAAACAAGCCAACAGTATTAAGACTTCCATAATTCATATTTCTAAAGAACTGTTTCAGAGTACAAGAGGAAAAACTGTCTTGAGAGCTTTTTCCTGAAACTTTCAGAACTTTCAGAGTACTGCTTTGTGGTGTGTAAGTTTGTGGAACTTTGCATTGTGCTACATACATATATGATGTCTATATTGATGTCTAAATAGGTGTAATCAGCATGGAATAAAAGTTCTTTTAAGGGTTCTCCATCTGTGGTGGTTGGAAAGAACACCTTCAGCCATCAATCTTACTGTGCGACTTTAATCTAATTGAAGGAAAGTTTGTAAAGACAACAATATCCGTTGTCTTTAAACAATACCAACAGCTTTCTCGAAAACAGGCGTTTAGAGTCTAGAAACTGAACTCATAGAAGTTGTAAATGTCTGTCTGGTGCTTTTCAAAGTACAGAAACAGCAGTGGTAAAGCTTCTTCTAAAGAAGAGAAATCTAAACCATGCTGAGCAGCTACAAGCTGATGAACTATTTTATGACAATTCCACCAATCCTGATTCCCATCATTCCCTGAAACAAAAGCAACGCAAAGATCTCAATAATTCACGATGTGATTTGACACAGAGGATTTATGATAAAGAGAAGATAGTCGTGGATGTCAAGTTCTCCAGCCATCCACACAAAACCATCGCAAATAAGATGTCATCCTGTTTGTATTCATTATCAGTTCTTACATGCACACTCTCTTGCATTAAACATTAGACGGCCTCAGTTGTCTGCTTAACAGTTTACCCCCACCTCCACACACGCACGCACACACATCATTCAGCCTGTCATAATAAAACCAGCCAAGCACACCGAGTCAAATACAAGCATCAGGAGGGAGGGCGTAAGTTCATTCGTTCGTTCGTACGAGTCATTGCGAAAGCTTTGTGAATCTTAGCTCTTCACCTCGCACTCATGCAGGGCTGATCGCACTGCTTGCCTCAAGTGTGAGACTTGAATTGAATCTTCCCAGCGTGCCGAGGCCGGCCTATCAGCTGGCTGCAGGACAGGCGAGGGCTGCATGCGGTGGGACGATAGCAGGTCCTTCAAAAAGCCCACCCCCCCTCATCCCTCTGGAGCCCCTACATTGGAGCCCACTTCTGTCAACAAAGCCTCGGACGAAGAAACCCCCATATCTACTTCATGGAGAAGATTAACTGAAGCAAATCCCTTTAGCCTGCCCTAAACACCCCCATCACCCTCCTCCAGCATAAACCTGTTCCTTTTCTTCCTCTTTCATTTCGATTTTTCCAAAAGTGGCTACTTACGTCAAGCTAATGCTTTGACAAGAAGTGATCTAAAGGAATCTAAAGTTCCTAGATTCATGCAACGAGGTGAAAACAGAGTTCAAATTTGGACGGAAGACATGTACATTTCCGGTAAACAGAATCAATCAATTTTCGGATTCATAAAACTTTTTGGATTTGTAAATGTGTATGAACTTGTAAATAGTTAATGTAAACTCAAGACAAGTAAAATGTTCATTCATTCATTTTCCACACCGCTTATTCCCTTTTTGGGGTCACAGGGGGTCTGCCCGTGTACATTGGGCAAGAGGCAGGGGTACACCCTGGACAGGTCGCCAGTCCATCACAGAACAACATTCTCTCACACTTTCACACCTAAGGGGAATTTAGATTCTTCAGTTATCCTGACACATGTTTTTGGGATTGTGGGGGAAACCGGAGTGCCCGGAGGAGACCCACACAAGCAAGAGGAGAACATGCAAACTCCTTCCATGAAGGTCACCGGCAAGCCTCGAACTGGCAACCTTCTAACTGGAAGGCCACAGTGCTACACACTGCGCCACAGTAATATATTAAAAAAAACACAGATTTTCACAACTGCATATAAACCATCAATATCTTCCAAGCAACTAATATAAACAGAAAAAAAACATAAAAGACCCTCGTAGGGAAAAACCTGAATAACACAAGACTTCTTCAAAGGAGGAGGAATAAACTGAACAAAACCAGGCTTTGTTCACAAACTCGATATAGTCACACTGTCCCGCGCCAAGCTCACATAGGCACAGGAATATTATACATAAGCAACTTATACAGAGCAATAAAACTAAATAGGAAGCCAGACGGGAAAGGACAGACAGTGGGGAAAACACAGAAAAAGCATGAATATAACAGACAAAAAGTCCTTCCTTGGTCCATATTTCCTTATTTCTTTGCATGTTGAATACAAAAAAAACATGGTAATTTTGACAACACTAACATATATACAGGGCGGCACGGTGGCGCAGTGGGTAGCACTGTGGCCTTCCAGTTAGAAGGTTGTCGATTTGTGGATCGCCGGTGACCTTCCTGGAAGGAGTTTGCATGTTCTCCCTAACATGCGGTTAGGTTAATTGAATAAACTATATTCCCTTTAGGTGTGAATGTGTTCCCCTTAGGTTGCCCTGCAATAGACTGGTGACCTGTCCAGGGTGTTCCCCCGCCTCTCACCCAATGTGCGCTGGAGACCCCCGTGACCCCAAAAAGGGAATAAGCTGGTTGGAAATTCAATGAATGAATAATATAACTGCATATTACATGAGATTATATGTGAATAAATGTATAGAATTTGTAGACAAAGATAGAAACATAACATGGTAGTTTTAGCAAATTTTGAGTAATTGTGGGGCCAACTGGGACAAACCCAGTAGAGGTCAGCAGGGCAGACTCACCAATAACAATTGCATTTACTCCACATGCACCTGACATGAATAATTTTGGACTGTGGGAATATATTCCCAGAGGAAAGCTGTGCAAGCATGCACTGGATATTTGGAAGGTACACAGGAAACAAAACCCCTCTAAACAGCGGCAGTACCAAGCTTCCCAAACTAACAGCAAATTACAGTTATAGTGATGTTTTATGAATCTAAAAATATTTCAACATTGCATATAAGAGTCCTTGTGATCTCACATTTCATTCATCCGTTTGTTGGGTTGGCCAGTCTTAAAAAGCTGGATGCGGAAACGAAAAACTGGCTTAGAAAAATCGCAATAAAAATTATGAATAATTAAATTAAATGTAAAAAGTATTTAAAAACACACATTTGTAAAGAGCCCTGTTTACACTGCCAAGTCAAATGTGACTCAATTCATATGTTTTGCTCATGTGTCTCAGATCAGATCGGATCTTTATGAAAACCAATTTCCACCTGGTAAAAAAATGGCTTAAAAGTCAACATTTTGGGATTAAAAAGTTGAAATTTCACCTAACTTAAAAAGTCTCTAATCTTTTTTAATCTAAAAACTTAAACTTTTTATCTCAAAATTGATATATTTTTTTAATCTTAAAATTTCAAATGTTATCTTAAAATTTCATTTTTTTTTTACCTGCCGGAAATGGGCTTCCATAGATGGCTGATAGCATATACAGGGAAAATAAACACATGAATTCAGATATTTTGAGGATATAAAACAAGAGTAAAACTAAGTGAATCTGATTTTCTGGCGCATCACAAACCCAACATAATTAAACTGAGATGATTTAGGATTTGCAGCGGTATAATGACATCAAGTGCGCATGGTAGTGCGACAGCTTCAAATCATGGAAGGCATGAAAAAAACTGTGTGATATTTAACAATAGCAAAGTTTGTTTTACAGCGCAGAGCTATCATTAAGCATATTTCACATGCGTCAATCTTTTCCACTTCGCACTTCTACAACATCCTGGTGACCAAATCGGAAGCATTTGGAAGAATGTGATAAAAATTAGATATTGGCATCTATTCAAAACTGAGCATCAAGTCCTGCAGTGTAAACAAGCCCTAAGAATGCCTATACAGTAAATCACTCACTGGGAATACTTTACAGTGGCAGTGAACCATTGCTAATACAGTTTAATATAGAGCAAGCACATCCAAGGGTTCGCACACTATATTGGTTCAAACCGCACATCCATTTCTACATTAATTCCAGAGAAGGAGAAAGGGAAGAGTTGGGTGTGTGTGAATGGAGTAGCATGCATCTAGTGCTGCCACTAGCCAAACAGTCCGCTCCACTCATTAATTTGAAAAAAAAAAGAGTTGTGCGAATCTGCCTTGAACAGTAAATATTTAACCAGCACGCTGCATAGTCTGGCCCTCGTAAGCCCAGCTTTAAACACACAGACCAGCACTGAGAGTGGCTGAAAAACTAATTACCACAGGCCGAGCCACTTGACGAGCGGCACAAGAAACAGAAGGTCAAGAGAGTCAGTTCGGCTCTGACAAACAGTCACGCTACTGAGTGATACAAATTAGCCATAGGGCAACTCTCTCTTGCTTTGCTATTATGTGCCAGGAGAAGAGAGAGAGAGAGTGGCGAGATCCATGCATCAGCGAGAGATTGTTAAGATCTTCCAAAAGCGAATCTTTTGAATCCTAGAGTCGCTGGAATAAAGCAGACATTCTCACAGGGAACTTAATGATGTGTTTCTTGAGGCCTTTAACCATGTGCTGTGAATATTCCAGCAGCTCCTTCAAAACTTTGTTTCATTACTGACCCCTGGCCTGAGGAGGATCTGGCAACGTTGACGCTAAAAAGCTGCACAGCAAATGTTCTGGAGCGAAAGTCAGGCTTCATTTTGATGGATTTCTGGGTTTGGCTCCATGATTTTCACAGCCGTGCCTCTTGGACTTTAAATGACAGGAGATATTTTACCTCCTCTTGTGACACAGGCGTGAAATGTATCAATCTGATCGGATGGAGATGGGGAGGAAGGGAGGGTCATTTTGGGAGAAATGAGAGGTGGTTTGAGGATGGAGCGATTGATAGCAGAGAGAGAGAAAAATGCTGCTGGGAGAGTGGAGGTCTCTGGTGATCTTTGCAGACTGATGGATGACCAATGGGCTGTGATTTGCAGGGATGACTTGATAAAGAAGATGAGTGAACATCGGTCTGAGCACAAAAATGAGGAGTGGAAAAAAGTGAGGTTGGAGGGAAAGTCACATTGTAAACTTCACTTTTGTACGTTCTGGATAAACAGAAAGGCAGTTTAAAGAAGGGTGAACTGAACAAACAATTGCTCAGTAAAATAGCGACAATTTGTATAAATAACATGAGCTCCCAATGTAATGCAAATGCGTTTTCCTTTTGGAACTGAGGTGATATGGGGAACCATTAAAGGGTTAAACAATGGACAGATTTCATTGCAGAACATCTTGCTTTGTTGTCTTTCTCAAGTTCCTAAAAATCTGTAATCAAGTGGTTTGGGAAGATCACCTCCCAAAACTGTCTGCATTCCCAAAGAGCAGTCCCTGCCTCCAAAAGCAAGATGACAGGACTGTGAAATTAATATTTGAAGCCGCAATTATGTTATTTTATACAGAAAAATAAAAATTGCTCGTAATACACCAACTTTAATTTTTTCTTTTGATATTTGGTGCAAGTTTATCAGGAAGTGACGATTCTTTAGGACTCATTGGATTGAAACAATGCCTTAATTGGCAATGATTTATCCAAAATTCGAGTTTTGCTCATACATTTAATTCAAATCTTTGAATAGAAACTTGGCTGTTGTTTTTTAAGTTACATTTATCTAACAAATTGAGAAGTCATTAGGACCAGCCACCAGTGCAACCAATCCATGCATGCCTATATAACCTAATTACACATTCTTTCCCTGACAAGTGTCAGAACTTCCCCTTCGACCCCTATGCCTCACTCGGGGAGTCTAAGAACCTTTTCACACAGGATTCTCTATTCTGTTTCCAAAAACACTTGGCTCTTGTAAAGGTTTATTGTTGCATGTGTAAACGCAATCCTTTTGTTTCCAGGAACCGTCACCAAAACCGATTCCAGAAGCAGTCTCGAGAATGGGATGGGCAGGACGTTGCTCAAAAGAGTAACTCTTTGTCTCATTTGTTTTTATTTACAGTAAAGGTTAAAGGCCATTTATACATGGAAAAGGCCATTCTTTTTGGTTCAACACCAGCATGAACATTTGCAAAAATAATGTCCATCCCTTAATCTTCAAGTGCAATTAATATTATATACAATTAATAGTGTATTGTGGCAAGCAGTTTCGCAGTATATTTCTCAGACTGCCCAAGCTCTGTCTCTGAAAAAAGGATCAGAAGGAGAACTGCAGGAGATTTAGGAAGTGGAGCGACCGTTCCAGGAAATAGAACAGACAAGACCATCCCAAAAGTAACGGATCCTGCCAAATATCTGCTAAAGTAGCTCACGCTACGTCCACACTACATGTTTCTCGTCACGTTTAGAAACAAGTGCCTCCTCTGAAATGGATCAGAAATTACAGTGTCAATGTAGACCATTGTTGGAAACAGAACAGAAGAGAAAACAATTCCAGCAAAGATTCATTATGAGGTTTATGCTGAGTTCCATTTCTAACCCTTGGTCTTAAGTGCTCACATGATGTGAAGGAGTGTCCCAAATAAATGTTTTAATTAAGGGTAGAGCCAGATGAAGGATAATGTAGGCTTCATTCTCCAGGGGGTGAGATGGCCACCAGTCCAACCAAAAGAGACCCACAAATATATTTTTTTAATTATGAAAATGATTGTTGTACTCACATCCCATGTCCAAAGTAATTTAGCTTAACAGTAATAATGAGCCGCTATTAGCCTAACAACATCAACGTTAGGTGACTTTAGTGATGCTTGACCTCCATACACAGGTGAATTGAATCATGAGAAAGTATTTAAAGGAGGTCAATTGAAAGTCAACTCCTCTTTGCATCTTCACTAAAGAGTGACAACAAGGGAGCCTGAAAACAATGTTTGTCGAACATTATGATTTAAAGGAAGGATTCAGAAAGCTGCCTCAGAGAATTAAGCTCTTAGTTTCAAAGGTTTGGAACATTGTGCAGAGCTGGAAGAGCAGAGGCGCTGTTCTAGATAAGTCAGAGACCAAGAAAAATGTCCAATAAGCAGAGGCACACAGGACAGTCACAGTCAACCCACAGACCAGCTCCAAAGACCTACAATCTTGCTGCAAATGGAGTTACTGCGCATCGTTCAACAATTTACAAGGAGAAGCGGTATGCAATAGATTTGCCTATGCATCATGACATTACTGCATTACTGTTTATGCTAACATGCTTAAAAAAGGATAAAATGAACCAGAAGGGATTTATTTGCATACCATATTTTAGGGTATATTTTTAGAATTATTTTCTATGTCAAATAATAATTACAAAAAAAAAATAAAAATGTGATGGACTCATATGATGAATATAGCAATCCCAAGATTTATAAATATACTGGTCCTTGTGAGCTAGAGGGGACAAAACTAGCTTATTATATGGTGTAAATTATTTATATTTATATTATAGTAATTCCTTCTGTTTCATGTACTCCACACAAATGTAATGTGTTAAAATCATGTGTCATGATTTTAAATAGAAATAAAAATATTTAATACTAAATTAAGCTTTACCGAACAATTGATGTACTTAAAACTGAATTTAAATAAAAGAAGCTTTATTAATGTAAAATAAAACTAAATGGTGTTAACACCAAGTGATACCATTTAGACTCTGGTTTATTTTGTATTAGAGCACGTAATACCATCAACCTACTAGAGGGCAGCATTGACATTTGTGAAGTCAGCGCATGCAACATTAAAAAGCCAGACTTCTCTTGTACTCGAGAAAGCGCATATTTATATGACAGAAGAAAATGTCAATTGTATCCAGTGTTGCGTCTGACTCATTGCCAAATAATGTATTACTGTAATTAAAATTATTTTTCACTAAATATTGTTAATTTTGGGGTATTTTAATCACAGTTACTTTTAATGTACTTGCGTTACAGCATAAAACAATTAAACCGAAAATCATTATTTAATGTTATTAATTTAATTCAATTCGTTTTAAAATAATTCGCTCCAATTTAAGATGGAGGCTGGTGTTTTGTTTTTCAAAGTGGAAACACTCCCATTACTTTACTTTTGTGAAGAATAAAATTTTTAAATTTAAATTTTATTTTTTAATTTTGAGGAGGATGACTACCTTCTCTATCATGAATATATATTTAGTATCCATAAAATTGAGGATTCATTGGTTTCAAAGTTTCTCAGAAATTCTGTTTGTTAACTAAATGTTGTCATGTTTAACATTTTCATGTTTAATAAGTTAAGCTTATTTGTTGTTAGTTAGTTATGTTGCACAATTTATTTTTTGTGTTACTCAGGAACTTTGTTTCTTTCACAAAAGAAGGTGCGTTTCAGAGTAATAAATGTAATTCTTGAAGAATGTTTTATACAATTTAATAAAGATAAATACGAGATATTAAAAGGCTAAACTATGTCATGTTGGACTCATGTGTTTATTATTATTATTATTATTATTATTATTATTATTATTATTATTATTATTTATAGAGTTTAATTTCTAAATTTCGTCCACTCAAGGTATTTAGTGAAAATACTTATTAAGTATTGGAGTTACTTTTCAGACACAGCATTTAAAAAGTGTTTTAAATAAAAATTACATTCAAGTAACTATAGTCAGAGATTACTTTACTTTAGCATTATGAATCACAGAAGCTGTTTTAATGGAGTAATCCTAAAATACTTACTGACATTTTTGTATCAAAATATATTGTGTTGATCCTTGCGAAGAACAGGAAGTTAGTTGTAAAAGTTGTACTGTGCTGTTCCTTCCCAAAGCTATTGTTACAACAAGATTTCCCAACAGAACAACAAAAATGCAGAATATGCTGGAAGCAAGTGCATGGAAACTCAACCAGTGACTGTGAGTAGTGCCTGGTGTCAGCACGTCTTCACAGTTTGGCTAATGTCTGACCCCGTGCTCGCAGTCATGAAGTAATGGCCCGATCATACAGGCCACCTGGTGTTCATTTAAACTAAAGGAACCCCCCACCCCCCACCCAACCTACACACATCCATGCATGAACTCCAGTGCCAAACACTCCCACAGCCAGCTGCAGAGCATAGTTTGATGGAGGAAGTGTGTTTCTGGTTAGCATGAAACCCCCAAAATCCCAAAGTCAGATCCTCACCATTAGCCAAATTCAATTTGTCATTTGAGTAATTATCCGTGATGCTGAAGAGCCCAAACGTCATTCCTCATGAAGAGGGAAAACCGAGAGTGAAAGACATGCATGGAGTGGAACGTGAGGAAAATAAAGGTGGAAGACATCAAGCAGTTGTTCTTGAGCTGGTCTGCTGTGATGTGGTGAACAGGGAGGACAAACACACACGGCTAGTGTTTGTGCCAGTACGGATGGCTGTGTGAATCTGTCCTGGGACTGCCGGGAGAAAAAAAAAAGCTCGCTGGTTCTTGGCAGAGCACTTGAACATCTGCATTTGGGCGTCGCGAGGGGAAAACCACGTTCTTCAGAGAACCGGCCTCTCGAGCTCTACGGTGAATACATTTGGAGGTCAGTATGCATGAAACAGGGATTATCAAAGAAAAGAAAAGTCAAATGAAAGGAAGAGAAAGTGTCCAAACATGCAGAGTCATGGCCTGGACACTGGTATGCAGCCGCACATTAAACAATAGCTGGTTTTATGCAAGAAGGAAAGATGCCAGGGCTTCTACATCTACTCAAAGATCAGACACAGGCGTATTTCAAGGCCCCTTTTCAAGATTGTTGCATATTTATGTACATAGAAAATTAGCAAAATGTATTGCAAGAGACTAAAGCTACCAAAAAAAGTCCAAGCACACCTGTGGTGTGATTCTCTATTCTCTGACCCGCTGAACTTTGACCCCCAATACTGGGTCATGTGATGCGTCTTGAGACAAATGTACATTTTAGGACATCAGTGTTGTTTTAAAGTAGATTAGAGAGCATCCTGGTAATATTTCAAAGCAGTGAAATTCAGGATTGTTCAGGAATAGTGTGACTGGTGGATTTACCGGTCGAGCAGAACTGTGGTTAGACGTTTGAGGCCTTTTTGAGCATTTTTTTAAGAAAACACATTTATATTAATTCTAATATTTATTAATAATGAATTATATTTATTATATTACACAATCATTCTACAACAAACATGAAATTGTGTAAAATGTACAATTCAGAGTTTTATTTTTTTTTCATATTTTACTGCACTAATCCCAAACTAACAGTTTTTATGCTTTAGAACAAAAATCAAAAGTGTTGCGACTACAAATGCCTAAATCCCTGAAAAAGCAGACAAACCTATACCTCCTAAACCTTAAACTGTTCCAAGCACTTTATGCTCCATTGTGCTTTTTTCTGCCAGAACCTTAAAAAACACAAGCCATATCACAGGTCTTGTAACCCTTCCTTTTCACTACTAGATGGCACTGATGCCACCAATTTGAGGTCTGTAAAACAAAACTGAATAGACTGAAACTTTTTAAAAAACCTACACATGACATTGTTACTAGAGACACATTTGTGTGTTATAGTGTTATACATGTAACCAAGCCAAAGGAAATGTTCATACCCATCTGAATCCTGAATCTTTTGCTATAGTAGCTAATTATGGGGCAAAGGTGACCCTGGTGACCCTTTTGATTTGGGAAAAGCATTCCCCAAATCAACATTTAGCCTGAAAAGCAAGTTATTTGACTAAGGGAGCCAACCAAAATGAGTTTTTTTAAACCACATATGTCCATGTTGGATGCTCCAATTTTATAATCAGCTTTTCAAATATTTTTATATATTCTTAAAAAATTATCAAAAACGCACAGGTGGTGAACAAGTGAACAAGAATGCTATGTTTAATCCTTGCTTTTGCATGGTGCACAGATAACAACTGCTTGCCCTCTTCTATGTTAATTACGAATGATTAAAAATCTTGCTCCCTCCAGGAGACACAGGTATATCTCCAGCATGCTGTCAATCAAACACACACAAACACTCGCATCCTGCTCTCCAAACTTTCTCTGTTTTCTCCCTCACTAGAAGTGAGAGTTCTGTCGGAGAGTTCTGAATGCATAAACTTCAGGTGTGGACAGCACTGGGACAAGAATAAAGCAAAAATCAATCAATAAATCAATAGAAATAACTCATCTTTCTGACGCCCATCAGTTTTGTGGCTGGAGAATGAGATTATGCCCATGCCTGGTTTTGCTAATTATGTGAGGGAATAGTGAGATCCTTGAGCTGTCTGTCAGAGCTCTACCCCAGGTGATCCGCAAATGAATGTTTATCTTGGACCTTCAAAAGGAAATGACATCACGCACAGCAGACAGAAAATAGGAATGAAAGATGCTGCTGGCCATTATTGTGGGAAATGAAAGAATGAATCTTTTTTTTTTTTTTGCATAAAATGGTGTATAGAAACTGGCTTAATGGCCCCAAAAAAACCCAGCTTTTTCTCACTCCAATGTGCAGATAACAAAGAAAATTTTCAAAACACACAATAGCTTTCACTTTATTAATTATCATTAAATTATACATTTTGGTCTAATTGTTACTGTTTAAAATTAGATTGACACACAAAATACAATGTATATTAATAATAATGAATGGACCAGTGTCACTTAAAGGGCTTCTCGAGGACACTGCAGGCCTGTTGTGCGCATGTGCACAAATATCTTTCGTTATGCCATAGTCTGTCTGAATACTCGATTGTGATTGGCTGGCAGGTGTTGATTAATTGCGAATAACCGCACAGGTCGTCCAGGTTAGTTTATTTACTCCTCCACCAACAATCTTTCCGCCATTTTACCACGCTATATTCATTGCTTCAGCCCCCATGCCCTGGCGGAAATAATCAAGAATCCCCAATCTAGTTGATTTACCACGACGTGCTGAGAAATTGGACTGGATTTGTGGATTTGGACAGATGCGGCATCTCTAAGGTAAGGCTTCAATAAAACAGATGCTGATTGGACGGTAAGAGTCAGTATCCGAGCTCAACAACCGACATCACCCACTTTCACGAACATGGTAAACACATTTTCTAGCATCAAACCCTCAGACCCAGCAGTATCTGCTGCTTCGCCAATAAACCATATTTAACATGATATATGTTGCTGTGCTGATGGCACATGATTTTGCTGCTCCGGCCTTTCAGAAAGGACAAATCTGCCTCACTCCAACTTTAGATAACACTAGGACTTTGTGTTTGTGATTACTTTGTCACAGTTTTCCAAACAAAATTAAAGTTGGAATAATTAGAGAAAAAGGCAAGCCAATTAAATTTATGCGCAGAACTGGAATATCGCTTAAGATATACGCGACTAAATCTCTGTTTACGAGTCCAAGAGAACAAAATTGTCACTTTCTGATAAACTGGTGCTAATTATCAAAAAAAATGGATCCTTTTTACATATTTCATACTTACTTGCCTCTACGAACAGTTTCTAAGGAATTCTAGAATGACCAAAACAACATTTCAGATGTTGTGCAATGAAATCACTCCGTTGATTAATGCCGCCTTGAGCTGTATAAACTTTTTCTGGGATTTATTCAGTAAATTAGTTAAATATCCTACTCAGTTATACAATTTATCTTGGCATTTGAATGTTCTGATGAAACCCGATTTTTTGGGACTGTTCGTTCACATGAATGATAATATACAACTCACAAACTAGCCTCTGTCTGAACGTTTGTGAATCCAATGTGATGCATGACGCAATACACTGTTTACGGAAGTAAATATTGGCATGAACGCTCTGCTAATGGCTGTGTTGAAGATGATGTGTGATCTCAGACAACTTTATTTTTAATGAAGAAGATTTCGATAAAAGAGACCAAGACAAAGTGAATATTTTCGGAATAATGGCCGAAGCAATGACAAAGAAATGTTCAGTGTACACATTTAAATACACCCCAGAGTGCCTTCCTGTATCGAAATCACTGGAAAACAGCCACTTTTAACTATGAAAAAGTGCTTCTGAATGGGGATTGATGATGAAAGAGTCAGATACATCCGACCTGGCCATTCAGACACAGGTCGCGTTTGAAAATATCACAATTCAGTCATGAACAAATCGGAAACAGGTCGCATATGGGCAAAAAAATCTGATTTGGGTCACAATTGGCAGCAGTGTGAACATTGACAGACTAAACTTGACTACAGCCCTGCTACTTCTGGTGTGTTTGATTAGTTTTGGAGCTAAACTCATCAGAAAAACTCATTGGCCCACCAGGAACAAACTTGGTGATCCCTGTAGTAAGAAGTACATAAAGTCATGTGCAGGCCTTGTTTATTTGAGTATTATTCTCAGCTAAACAAAAGCACATTGAGAAAAATAGGAAAAAATGAGAAACATGAAAAAGAAACAAGAGGTGTGATCGAGAATGGTTCGGGAGGACAGTTATGATTTGTGTGGTTATTATAAGCATCAGAAGCCACAGGACGGTGAGTAAGAGTGTACCGGGTCGATCACACACACAATCACAGCTGTCTGTCACTCAACACATTTCAAGAGTTTTATTATCTGCTCGCATGAGGCTAATATATGATCCACCAGCAAGCAAGAACCGACAAAGTAAAAATGAAATAAGGTTTTATTATTTTGAGTTTGAGCATCCCCTAGTCTTATTGTCTGAGTGTCGAGGGAGGAAGTATTCTTGTTGAATGTGAGCTCCGGGCCATCTTTTATGCACCAGACACAAGCAGATGTGTTTCTACATGTATACAGCAGTAACTGGCTTCAGGGCGGCATGAGATCCCCCTAAAGTACTAGGAAAGCATTTCTCTTAGAAACGACAATAACATATTCTGATTAGTACACTAAACAATTTGTACAAATAAATGTTCATTTTAACAATTTAAGAAAAGAAGAAATAAGTCTATTGCCATTTTTATGATTATACATTAGACAATGGTTCTACCACTTCTTAAAAAGAAACCACCGGGTTAATTTAAGCCATTGCCGCAGCACTGTCACCATTCATTAATATACTTTATAAAGGTTTCAATTCATCTTTAAATCTTCTTCTTCTTTTAAATAGTTATAGTTAATAAAACTGGAAGATAACACTCCGTTATTAACCAATTACCAATAACTATTAACCAATAATATTTAAAAGCACATACACAAGCTTTCCTACCAATTTTCCTAAATCATCTACGAAATTAATCCGTTACATGGTGGCGTTCGTATCT
The DNA here is from genome assembly GCA_007224835.1 of Danionella cerebrum. Classification (NCBI taxonomy): domain Eukaryota; kingdom Metazoa; phylum Chordata; class Actinopteri; order Cypriniformes; family Danionidae; genus Danionella; species Danionella cerebrum. The sequence goes on along the minus strand of SRMA01026183.1, from coordinate 46,097 downwards.
CGAAGCAAGTTTTACATGTAAAACGCCTAATCTGTGCAACGGCTCTCAGAAACAACGGTATAAGTAGATGAAAAAAAATGGTAAACCAGAGAAAAATTAAGTAACGTTTCTTCAATTCTTAAATCTACACATTGTTAATGTAATAAATGTTAATAAAACACATGCAAAATACGTAATATGTGCACAAATGTGAAACCTTACCTTGAGAGTGAAGCGATGTGGTTGTTTGTATCTCGAATTTTTCTTCATATCTTGAAGCAAAAACGTTCCCGCGAAACCTTTTGTATCTCGAACATTTCATAACTCGAAGCATTCGTATCTCGGGGTACCACTGTATATATTCCCCAAAAAGGGAATAAGCGGGTTGGAAAATGATTGAATGAATGAAAATGTATTACTTTTGTCTTCAAACCAGCATCAATTCTTATAGTACACTTGCACATCAAAGACTGTCCTAGGAATGATGTGTATAGTCTACCAACTACACCAAACAGCTGCTTATGATCACCAATTTCAAATATAGGTTGAAGCCCAGTCATGAACTGAAACAGAAACAGCTGTGTAGAAGGTGAGGCGCTACAACAAGACATGAAATAGTTGTACTGCAATAACATTTCAAAGCAAACTGGGGTTTCAAGTTTTTTTTACAAACTAAATTTTTCTAAGCAAGCTTCAAAGTTCAATCCAAATACAATTTTTTCATCAGTTTAGTTCATTGAAAAAAAAGATGAGTTGAGCACTCATATAACAGCCTACTTTGATTTTTGTGGAACTTGCTGTGTAATTGCATGCAGAACTCCAAGGTAAAGTCTTTGCCATCTTTAAAAAAACATGCCTTACATTGCTGCAGTGTTTAGAATGTAAACAACATAAAAAAACATAAAACAAATAAAAATAACTCTGAAGAAAGAAAATGGCATGTGAATTTCTAGCCAAGATGTGTTAAAAAACTCATGTTTGTTTAACAAGTTTCGGGAGGAGCAATCAGGGCATGCCATTAGTATTCCCAATGAAAATATGAACCCATATCCCTATTTACGCCAGTCTTACCTTGTCTGGGTTGCCTTTGTCCATGCTTCACCCCGGATTTCTCCCCAAAACCTCACACTGGGGGGTATAACATAGATCTACAGCTTGCTTTCCATGTTCGTACCCTTCACTTAAACAGAAGAATTTGAAAATGATAGCACTTTATAATGCAATCTCTTGTGACAACCAATCACTGTACAGTATCACAAGAGTTTAGAGGGCAATTAGAAAGTAGCAGTAGATATTTATTGTAAAGTTAATGTAAATCTTTTCTATAATGATGTCAAATAAGACTTGAGAAGTTCATTAACTCGTGAGGTACCGAGGTAATCCTGGTGTGTTATCGGACTGCTAAAGATAGTCTAAAGAGCTGAGGTATTACCAGAGTTTCCCATGGTATGTTTTTAAGAATTATCACTCTCTCTTTCTCGCTCTTTCATTTTTAATGCATCCCCCGTTTCCCTCTCGCCATCTGCCCTCCCCCCTCCAACATTCTGGAATTTTCATGAGACAGGACAAAAATGGGCATTTCCCTTATTACCATCTCACAGTGGAAATCAAATATGCAAGGGAAGTAGTGTATACACTAATTAGTGCGGAATTCATAATTACTGTGCTCATTGATGGAGATACATTTGAATACGTTCAGGCCCACGGGGACCCGTGCAGGCTGTCCAGAATAGGCAGAGAGAGAACAGGAAGAGAAAAAAAGAAGGAGAAAAAACTGCCCTCAGCCCCTTTTTCTTCTGGAAATTAGGGATCTATGGCAAGCCCTGCAAAGATCCAAAGTACCCAGAGTTTCTTTAAATATAATTAATCAAGTGGAGCGTGTAAGCTAATGAATGTATTTGATAAGAGGCCTGTTCAAACAGCAGCTTTATCTGCTGGGCTGTGCTGACAGGAAGTGAGTGCAGAGCTAGTTCCTGTTGCTGTCATTCGTGAAGACACCAGTCAAGGAGATGAGGGGAGACGTGTGACAGCAGAGACACTCAATTTAATTGCACTAAATTAATAACAATTAGAGATGCTGGGAAGAGCAGAGAACTGGAGATGAGAGACATTGCTGCCTTGGGACGACACACACACACACACACACACACACATAAACACGCACACTGAGATTCCTTAATGACATTCGCAATCTTAAGATCAATTAGAGCCAAGTATAAAGACAATAAGGCAGAAAGAAGTGCGGCCATGTTGTTGGAGTTCAATGTGCATCTCTTTTATCTGTCCAGACTTGCATGAAAACATCAAGTGATATCCATTTTGCAAGTGTTCAGTATAAAGACCTATACTACGGTGGCCGAGAGGTGCAAAACAATTCACAATTAATAAAATAAAAAAACTATTTAACAGAAACCACAACAAATTCAGAAAACAACATTTCGGCTAAAAAGGAAAGGGGTTGTACCATTTCAGATCCGAACTTGTCACTGATTGGACGAGACTTCTTTCAATCATGACAAGCAGTGAGTGTCTTGAAGTTGTTTGGAAGAATTTTCGAAGACCCCAGTTTAGTTTTTGGGTATGTTTAATGTTTGCCATGACTCTTCGTCCTGATTGGCTAAGCACTGTCATGTCTCACAGTCATGGTCTCGTCTCGTGAAGCTACATTAACAGAAACTATTTGACAATTGTTTGCTATCAGAGTTTTACAGTTGTTTTTTTTTCTTTTTTTTTTTATTAAATCTACCTGCCTCCATTCGTTGTTGTCAATCTTCTTGTGGTCAGGGCCATTTTATAAAGAACATATTTTTCACAATTTTTCTCCCCCCGAACAATAAAATGATTGCCATAAGGTGCTATTTTAAACCAATATTGACCTGGCGGCAGGGTGGGGCAGTAAATAGCACTGTGTTCTTTCAGTTAGAAAGTTTCTGGTTCGAGGTTTCTAGAAGAAGTTCACCACAACTCAAAAACATGCATCAGGTTAATTGGATAAACAAAATTCCGCTTATGAGTAAACGTTTGTGTTGCCCTGTAATGGACTAGTGTCTAAGGTGTACCCTGCCTTTTGCCGGAAGTGAGCTGGTGATCGGTAACAGCAGGCCCTGTGACCCAAAAAGGGAGCAATCAGGAAAGAAAATGAATGAATTGACCAGTATGAGACAGTGAGAACAATAATTAAAAAAAAAATATATATATGTATATATATATTTAATGGTTTTTGATTTCAACAGACAGGACAGTATAGAGAGACAGGAAGAAAGTTGGAGAGAGAATGGGGTGGGATGGGAAAGACGGCAGGCTCAGGACTCGAACCTGCATCGCCCTGCGCAACTGTGCATACATGTCCTGCGCGCCATCCACTACACGATGGGCCAGGACAATAAAACCAAATTTAACACCTGCTTGGGACAGTGTAACCTAACGACTTACGTGACACCAGGAATGGCTGCTTGAGCCTAATTTAGGTATTTTCTGTAAATGGTGCACTTACTTTTGATATTAAAAGCTTCACATTTATGTTCTTACATTGTAGAAAAGTATACTTTCTTTAGGGTTTCCAAATTAAAGCATTTAAAATTATTTGCTTCTTTTTGCCCTCCATATGAACTATTGTAAAGTGCTGACGTCCAGTTGGGGCTTAACTGCCCTGGCCGACACTACAACTCCAAAAGCCATGGGGCTGAAAGTATGTAACCCATCAGCAACCGCTACCTAGCAGCAAGGATCAGAGTTTATAATCACAGAACATTTCATTTTGGAACACGTTACATTGGACATGATCATGTCATTGTGGCTATTGTATATCTTTTAGGGCTGTCATTGTTTCATCCAATATGTACGAGTGTGTAAAGCCCCGCTTCAGGACATGAGTGTATGAGATGTAATGGGGCCCCACGCAGCAGCTCCCTCGCTCTGCACACGCAGCCATATGCGAGGCCATTGTTGCATGCATTAACATACGGCAGGTCAAGTGAACATATGCACACTCAGAAATGACTAATGACGAATCACATGTAGATTATTTTTGGACTTTCCAGAGAGCCTCCACACCTCCAGGTGAAAGAGAACGATAGATGACACAATTTTTGCTTCTAAGCTCCATGGAAGAAGACCAAAAGAGGTAAAAAATGGAAAATAATTCAGAGAAAATGAAAGGAATCCATCCATCGATAGGGATCATGATAGAGTAGCGCTATTGATCAAGATTCCCCAAAATCTATTCCTCACTCCAGATTCATTTATTTGAAAAAGGATCTCCAATTTGTTATCATGAATCGACACTAGCTTCAATTAAATCTTTTATTAGAGGATGGCTCAAAAATGTTGTGTTAACCAATAAATGGTGCTTGATGAACTCTTAGCAACAGACTTCTTGCTCTGTTAGATAGTGCAGGAAAAGATAGTGCAGGAAAAGAGTTGGATAGAGATGGGGGAAAGATGGGAAATGCACCCTGGACCACGCATATATGTCCGACACACAAACAAAACCCTGTTATTATTCTTGAGTTCTCTTAATGTTTACACAATGTAAATTAAACTGAAACCATTCTGTTGTTATATTTTCATTGTAATGCCTAAACTAAACTGTTGACACTTTTATGGTAAACCCTCCTGTTACTGTCAAATCTGCAAACAACCTTTTTCCCCCCTCTGAGTCAATTTGGCCCCAGCAATTTAAAACCCCCAGAATAAGATTGTTTTGCAAGAAGGTTAGTGCCAGGTAACTGATGTCTTTGTTGACTACTTAAAAACACTCTGAAATACACCCCCCTCACACACACACACACACACACACACACACACACACACACGCACACCCAATCTGCCAGCTCTTTATACACACAAATCACCAATAGACACATTTTCAAATCAGCATGAAAACTTACTGTTTCACCTAAATTTTTTAGAAGTTTGATTGTTCTTCATGGGTTTCCTCCAGATACTCCGGTTTACCCCACAATCCTACCTCTTGCCAAAAGTGAGCTGAAGATCCTGGTGACCCCGAAAGTGAATAAGTAGGTTGGAATTTTCAATCGATGGTGTAATGAAATGCTGATTTTATGTCTTTAACATGACTGGAAGCATATCTGTTGAGCCCTAGAACCATTTTGATGACATTAGCAACACTACCCTAAGTCTACCCTGTCGTTCAAGTGGAGGGGATGGATAAAAATGTTCCATTTTTGGTACATAATGTGTCTGTTGGTGGTTCAACAATAGGAATCTCATTCTCAGTGGATGCCTCATAATCAGGGTCCTCCTCAAGATTATGTCTCAGACACATTCTCCTCTGTAACTTTCACTGTCGAAAACCTCAAAGATCTCATCAACAGAAAACATTTGCTTACAGGCCATTTAAAACTGAGAGAGCATAAAGAGAGAGAGCCACGGAACACAAAGAGAAATAGTTTAGAAAGTTTCTGCGGAAGTTTTTGTTGCACCTCCACTGTACACCATGCGCTTTGTCTTGTCCTCTCCCACAAAGCTTCTAGAAAAAAAGTCCTAGCAGGAAGTAGGATTCTTTCTACCCACGTGTCATTTCAACCAGGGAAGTCACTAGGGTTGACAGATAGGGGGGGCTTAACCCCTGGAGGGCTTCTCGTTCATTGCATGCGGTGAAAATAGAATAGAATATAATTTACTTTATTAATCCCTTTGGGAGAACTTTTTGGGAACTAGTACTAATGACACTAAATTTCACTCGCGGTAATTGGGAATAGATGTTAGCATTTTAGACGACGTTCGCTTTAGCTTCCAACACTAAGGTTGAAATAGACTAGGCTACAATATCGTCCTTCCTTCTCTTACCATAGGTAAATGTTCAGATTAAGCAACAATCGCTGCTATCAACATGCAATCGCTGACTGTGTGTACACCGTGTGTTCACTGCTGTTTACTGCATCTGCCTCCACACTGCCTCCACGTCACTCTTGACGCATGCTAATGAGGCATGATCATAACGATAATAATTTTGAAAGCAAACTTCAGTTTAACTCGCTTTCTTGCTGGCTCGTATTCGCTGCATCTATGCACTTATTTAAAATATATTTTAAACATCATGTTTTGTGCCTTGGGTCACTTTAATTTTGATTTAACTTGTTTTGAGTATATTTGGTTATGTTGTATCTTCAGTAGGTGTGCGATTGCGGACACCTGCAACTTCCCTCCATATTTGAGTGCATCAATACTGATTGGTGCAGGACCGAGTGCCACGGGTTCAAAAGAGGCGGAGTTTCTTCGATCAGAGAGCTCAGTCTGGTTGACACCGCGGTTGGTGCAGAGCTCCGGGTTCCAGCTCCGTCAGCAACACACCTTAGTTAATGTTCTGTTAATTTCTTTGCGTAAGATCTGAGTTTTCTTTAATGTCGTATGAGTTATTGTTTGGCTAATGTGATGGTAGACCTAAGTTTATTTTTGAATGATTGTATTTTTTTGTTGGGAAGTTAGGGAAGTTGTGTTGTGTTTTATATTAATTGTCCTTTAGGGAATTTAGGGGGTTGGTTTATTTTTGTAGTGGGTTTTGTTTGTTATTTTAGCCTTTCTCCACCTAAGCCACTTTCTCTCTACGTTAAATGTTTGTCTGTTTTCTAATAATAAAATTGTAACTTTTTACTGATTCGATTGGGTTTGGTGTTTTGTTGATGGGTGTTGGAACTCTATGTTGTAAGTTTTTTTAAACTCTCACCTACACTCTCCTCCCCTTTAAAATGAGTCGTAACACATCAAGATAATAATAATAAATAAAATGTCGCCCCAAATTATAGGGGGGGCTTTGGGATATTTTAGGGAGGCTGAAGCCCCCCTAAATTAGGGCTAACGACGTCACTGATGTCAACTGTCTAAAAAAAAAAAAACAACTTTACAAAAAACAGTGAAGCCTAGGCTCTCAGTAGTGTTTCATTAGTTGTTTTTATGGACATTGTAAGAAATGACTGTCTTGAAAAATTAATGGTTAAGACTATAATCTTAAATTGCAGATGGTTGCAAGCACATAGGCAAACTTCTTGTGTCCTATCTGACCCCCCATGGGTACTTAATGACTATTTAGGTTTTACACCAGGAGACCCACACCTGTTCACATTGCACCATTGTTTTCACAATACATCTTTTTTGTTTGAAGTAAGTGATTGATAAAATGTCAACAGACTGCAGAATATATTTGGATCAAATCATATGCCTCTGTATTGGGATTGCGAGATGCATACGTGTCTGCTTGTATTTCTCTGCACTAATCCACTTTTTGTTGTAAAGCAGCTCCAAGTGTTCGAGCAACTTTCACCATGCTTCACTGTTGCCTGCAGTTCGTACGTGTTCATGCTTAGGTCGTCCCATTGGTTGCAGGTATGCACAGATTTCTCCAGACAGTTAGCCTTGGTAGCAGAGTTTTGCTGTTCTTTACCCAGTCCTACACAGCTGTTTGCTATAGTTAATTGATAATACATCCCTTACTTGAAGTATGACTTGATCTTTTTTTTTTTTGTATGATGAAACAATCTTCTTTTACATTTCCGAAAGCATTCTTGGTTTACAGCATTTTTTCTTGACGCACAGTATTGTGAGTTTTGTCGTCCTATTCATTTAATTCATCAATGTACATTACATTTGAATCATAATAAAGCTTAACTAACCAAAATTAGCCTTTTCGGCCGTTTGGAATCCTGACAGATCTTCGATTTCTGAAAGAATTCAAATGAGCTGGTGAAGTGCAGAACTCTGTAATCTGTAATAATCCAGTGAAATGTTGCAAAAATCTTCCAATGGACTTGGTTGTGGTACAACACTGTGTATTTTGCTCATTTTTTCAGAGAGTGTTGGATGCGTTTGGTGAGCTGGCCTGGCTCTGTGGGCTTTATTGGTTGTATTGGCGGAGAGGAGAAGCCTTGATTTGGCAGGCTGTAAAACTGCATGCTTGTGTGTGTCTGTGTGTCTATGATGGAGGAAGCAGGTATTAGCTCGGAGACCTCGGTGGTCCCTGCTAGCCATTAGTTTCCTCTCCAGCTGCAGTGTGAATCTGCCACAGCTCCTCATTCATCACAAACACACAGTTGCATCCCAATAACACACACAGGTCCACCCATATTGTACAACCACCAAAATACCTCACAGCGCATCGCATGCTCATTCCAATAGTACACACAATTACTCGCAAACACTCAATAATGAATTAAAATCAGCGGATGGTACAATGTTGGCATGTATGGTTCTGTTGGTGGCTCGCATTGGAGGAAACATTTGTGCATCACACGATCCACATCAATCTCAGGCAGTCACTCTAACAAAATGCTAAAGTGCCAAATCTGAAGTGTATTTGAAGTACATTTACATTTAACAGACGCTTTAATCCAAAGCGATTTACAGTTCGGGAGTAAACATAAGAAATTTGTCAGATTAATCATAAGACATGCGTAAGGAAGACGTTTGAGCTGTAGAGAAAATAAGTTCAGTGCTTCAGAGGTTTTATATTTTATTAGTTAGTTAAGCTAGTAAGTGCTCTCGAAAGACTACAGTTTTTAGTTGGCTGAAAGGGATTCAGCTTTCTGGATTGGGACGGCAAGAGTATTCCACCAATCAAGAACTGTAAAGGAGAAAGTCCTGGTGAGGGATTGTTTGCTTTTTTGCTTTTTTTTTTTTTTGTTGATAAATACCTCAATATTATGTCTATGATACATTACGCATCACAATATTTTACAGCTGTATTTTTAACAAACAATTGAAACTGTTTATAACAAAGCATCATTGGAAAGATTTGAATAAAAAAAAAGCTCAGACCACAAAACTAAGAAGGGTCTAGTTTGATTTGTGTATGAGCATTTGATATCATCCATCCACTAGGGGGCAGTGTGTATTTTTACTGTAAGTGATGAGAGCTAATTGTATAATCTTTCTCATTGAAAATGGGAGTAAAATAATTCTCTCGTAGTAAATATTACATAAAACAAGGTAAAGAAGTTTCAGAAGTGACTAGGACCACAATCACTCCAAGAAGCGAACACACTTCAGCTCCCAGTAGCTCCTCGATACAAATTGTGACAATTTCGTATTGCCATATATTGTTCCACGATATATTTTTACATTCTTATTAGTGATATAATGATGAGTCTGTGGCTGTTTTTTTTTTCTATGGGAGGAAGTGAAAGCCGTTCAAAGGCCGCCACAATAGAAAAGTGTTTAATAGACAAGAAATTTGGTTGGTGGAAAGATTGTCAAAGAGAAAATGTTTTGTCGTGCAGACATCTCTGTAAAGCAGCTGTACATCAATGAATGAGTTTGAGAGAAAGCATCAGAATGACTATAGCCTTCTATTTAGGCAACCTCAGTGAAAGGCATTTTGAGAGCAAAGTTTGTTGCAGAAAAATTGTCCATTTAATACATGTTTTCTTGGGGATTAAAACATCTTTTTATCTTAATATTTATAGATTTCTAGAGTTTTGCATTTCGGATATTTCTTGATGTAATGGGGGGGGGGCAGAATAGCCTCAATAAAGTGGTTTCAGGTTCTGAGCAGATGACTTAGTGATTATTAATTTCATAAAACAGAAAAAAAAAACTCACTCACACAGTTTACTTTAATCACTTCAATATTTCTTTAGACCTAAGTGCGAAACACAGTATGAAAAACAGTCATTAAAAATTAATTATGACTTTTTCTGGTGCAAAAATATCTTTAAAGTGGACCTTGGGGGTGCAAAATAAAACACAATATGCATGTGATCTCTTTAATAAACAGCATAAAGGTTACAATTAGACCTAAAGGCATTTCTGAGTACTGCCAAATACTTTCAGATAATTGCTGCTTTAGCAAATAAAACACAAAGCCATGGCCCTTAATTTTGATCCCGCAAAGAGTTTTTCTTTGTCACACTTTGCAAACAAGCATTTAACTGAAATTATGAGCATGTTTGTGTGCATTAAAAGAAGAATGCATGCATGTAAGGATGCTGTATAGCTGGAGGAGTCGGATTTAAATTGGAAGGGAAATTAGTGCAAAAGTCCTGGTCATTTTGGCGGAAAGCAGCGATCTGATGCCTGCATGGGGTAATTATCCCACTAAAGCGACTAACTGACATGTATGGTCACACAGGTCAGTTGGTGTAAGACAGATTTTCCTCTCACACAGAGACTCATTAAATCTGTAAGAGCAAACACAGATAAAGAGCACTGTTACATTACAACTATTCTACTCCAAAACTTTATTCATTCAAAATAAAAACAATAAAACTGAACTTTGTTTGAAAATTGTTAGAAAATGCATTCCGATCTAAAACAGACAACTATCCATCAAAATGTATGTTTAGTTTTAATCCCAATTTCCTTATTGCGGTATGCCTCTGTAGCTCCACCAGAATGAATGGGCAGCTTTGCCACAATGGAAGCGGTTACGCAAGTGTCCCACACTCCACCTTTGCTTCAACTCTTTTCTTTATCTGAAGAACGGTCATGATCTTTTTCCCCAGCTGTCAACTTTCTCTATATCAAATCAAAAGGGCATCCAAGACTCACTGATATTAAATATGAGCTGCTCTTTATTGGTTTAAATGAGGTTTCCATTAGATGTTGAGTTGAAAATATGAATTTTTCTCTCTTTTCCTGCACCAATATCTTAAATTGTGAAACAATCACTTTTTATTGTCATGTAGAGTAAAAATGAACTCAACTCATGTCCTCAAAAATTTTAATCATGACTTGATACTGTGATATTAATATTATTTGCAATGCTCACACTTTTCTATCAATGATGATACTAAACAATGCTAGCCAGCTTTGCTATAAATGTGATGTGCTAGCGTGTCACTGTGGCTCATGGGGTGACGTGCTTCCTGTGTGACGACTTATGTGAAGTACACGATCTTCACGAGAGGGAGAGAGAGAGAGCATGTTCAGGCAGAAAATACATTATTCTGTTTAAATATTTTTAATATTAAAAGGGTAAATTAAAATTTTTCAAAATATTTTTTTAATAAATTCTCTTAAACCTCTCGACAACTGTAAAAAAAATTACTTGAGAACCTTATTAATAATTGACGCAATTATGAGTGTCATGCCAAAAATCCAATTAGAAATCTTAATATGCATATTTGGTAGCATTTTACTATATTGTGCTAAAGAAACAGCATTTAAATCTATTTAATTAAAATATAACTTTTTGTATCTCTATGTGACACAAAGAATTGGATTTGTGTTATTGGTCAACTACCTACTTTACGTTTTTGTTTGTGAAATCTCCACAAGGCCAATGTTTATTTTACATATACACATTGGTAATTGCTTTACGTAAAGTTAAGACATTGGAAATAAAAAAAAGAGCAGCAGAACTTTAAAATATATTCTGAATGATACTCTGAAGTGTAGAGACCTTAGAACTGGTGAGATATGCTCTGACTTCCATGTCCTGGTCATAGTCTGGGCATAATCTGTCTAATGGTCTTTTTGAGAAGAAATAGTTTCTCTAGATCCTGACTGGAAACAAAGGATATAACTATCGCAATGTTTCTAAGATGACAAAAATGCTGATTTAGTCATTGCTCTGACAATCTAAAATCAGATTATAAATATATAAACATATAAAATCCATCATAAATGAGTCTCAGATCATTACGATAGTATATTCAAAAAGAAAAAAAAATCAAACATACTATCTTCAACGAATTAAAAACCCTCTAAACAGTGTGAAAGCACAATCCCCACCCCTCCACCAATTTTATTTATTTATTTCCATGCTGAAATGGTCTTGATGAGATGGTGAAATATATCACACAGGATGAAATCAGATCTTTTATGGAGTTCTTCGTGTCATCCATCTGTTGGAACGGGAGTGAGTTATCAGAGCAACAAAGCTGAGAGAAAGATCTATGTTTTGCGAGCACAAATAATGGCTCAGGACAAAGGTACTCACTTATTTATTCCCTCATAAGCCTGAAAGACAGACTTTGAGTGATTTGTATCGTCGTTGTTTGGCGAGATTGTACCTTATGTCTCATCATGTTTTCAAAGAAGGAAAGAGATCAGTTTTAAGCCGATGTCCAGAAAAAATGTGGAATGAAATGAGGTGGAAGGAGAAAAACCAGCTCTCCGTCACCTCACAGCTTCTTAAACATGCATGTGCATGCAGTATCTCCCATAATGCACATTATAAAACTTGGATTCACTTAAACAATTATTTGCACTCGATGAATTTGTGGAGAATAACAGTAAATGTTTAGTATATAATGTAATTATAATAAATATTATTTTATATTTCATGATTATTATGTTTAAGGATGTTAACATGTCAATCTGTTTCTTAGGAAATCACAATGTTTTGTTACTTCTAATGTTTTCAGATTGACGTGGAACGTTTTTCCATAAAAGATCATTTTTGTTGTGCAAAAACATGGCGGAAATAGTTTCTTGTTTTGAATTGATTGAGTTTAAAATGCCCTGCGATGGACCGGCGACCTCTCCAAGGTGTACCCCCTCCTCTCGCCCGATGTGCTCCTGATATAGGTACCAGCAGACCCCCGTTTCCCCGAATGTGAAGAATAAGTGGGTTAGAAGATGAAAGAATGAATAAACATTATATTCCGTCAGAGGTCCATGTTGATATTTAGAATACTCCCGATTGCTGTCTCTTTGTGACTATTTTTTTTTGTGGAAAACATACTCATTTTGTATGTTTGTTGGTGGGAGCTGGAAATGATAATGAAAAAAGATTAAAGTCATGCATTTTGTTACCAGATGTAAATATTCAGAATACTCAGATTTAATTACAACAGTTATAATTTTTTTTCGGGAATTATTGTTTCTATAAAGACAGTCTATGGTAAATTGCAACAGATTTAGTTTTTTTTATAATAATGGGCGTAAAAATAATGGATTAGTTGCTGTTGCCCATTCACCAGTGTTTCAATAGTAGGCTTTAGTATGTTAACAGCAAAAAATAAATAAATAAAAACCTAGCTGCAGGACTGTAGGTTAACTTTTAAAGGAAATTAAAGTTGGGTATAAAAATATTAAAATTACATTTAAGTGTCAGCTTACTGAGAATAAACATTAAAATTCCATTAATTTATTTTTATTTATTTATTTTTACATTACAGAGTTTTTAAAAAAGAGTTTACAGTGTAATTATAGAGGAAAGAACTGTAATTTTTTATAGAATTTTTACTCTAAATCTCTTTTTTTACAGTGGTGTACAATTCTGTGTGGTATGAACTGGATGAAGATTCAGTAGTTTCTTTCTTATCTACACAGTGCTGTTTTGTGACCAGCCCATAGGGGAAAAAATCCCATTTTAAAATGTTTATTTATGCATTTGTCCGACAGTTTTATCCTAAGTGACTTACATTGTACCAAACAAACACGTCATACACAAATTTTGTCCTTGCATTTTTCACAATAAAAAGTGGAAAAGGTAGTAGTAGGAAGAGTATTTGTAACTATTTGAGGTAATCATTAGTGTCAAGTTAGTATAATTTTTGTAATTTCATGTTTACATTTTTTTTGTCTCAAGACCTTTACAAAACGTGTGCTCTGGTTCTTCCACAGAGTATTCATAATCACTTTATGATTACACACTTTACACATTTATATTTTTGAGGGAATATTATCTTAAGGGTGCACCTGAGCAAAAAAAAAAAAAAAAACAAAAGTTTGAATGCACGGTCTGCACATGTGCAGTCAGATTAATTATTTACGATGTTTTAACTTAGAATCTCATAGCATTTTCATCTTTAAAAAAAGTGGAAAGGTATTAGTGATAGTAGGAGTGTTTGATTTGATTTTTTCAGTACACTGTGCAAATACAAAAACAGAAATGTTCTGTAAACACATAAGAATTACACAATGTGTACATTTTTATTTTTGAGGGAATTTTATCTTGAGGGTGTGCTTGTGCAAACTTCTACAGAAATCTGGCAACCCCCCAAAAAATCTTACTCATTGAAAATACTATTATGAATGTAAAACATCTGCCATTTCAAATTGTAAAACCAACACATTTTGTGCACCAATCCCTTCAGAATAGAGCCTGGAATAAATGAAAAACAAATGTGCAAATCAAGGAGCACGACTACTACAGCAGAAAATCCTTGACTGTGTGAACTTTCATTTAATTTAATTTCCTGCCTCATCTAAACATGAAAACACTCATAAACTCAAATAGAAAAGGTGAAGTGTGTTTTATTCCACATTGACCCCGTCTGGATTAACACCGAGCATTCATGAATACCAAGAGCGTTGCATTAGCGCGCTTTAATGGCAATAATAAATGCATAACCTGCAGGTTGGAAGCCTTGACCGGTTTGAGGAGTGTGTCTGAAGAGTATCGTTCACCTCAGTGCTAGTGTCTTTGCTCAAGAGGACCAGCACGGGGCAGGATTCTATTACAACAACTGACCCCTGTCTCTCTCCAGGATGCCCCCTTGGCTCTCAGCCGGGCTCTGTTGGGCCCTGAAGAGCGGTGCTATGGTTTCTGTCGCGGTGTGATGCTCGGGTAACTCAGAGCTCATTAACCACGTCGTTCCGAACGGCTGCTGGCATACATTGCTGCCTTTATCTCCAGAAGCCCCTTCGGACTCTGGCATTGTCTCTTAGTTTTAATTAGATTGGTTCATCAGGAAGCTGACGGTGAGGTTTGTGCATTGGGTATGCGAAAAAAATGAGGAAAGTGATTTTAAAAAGAAAATCTATTTCGAGATATTGCAAAACTTGGTTTAAACAGAACAGTTGGGATTTAAAATATGGTAAAATATGGATTAAATCAATAAGAGGGATTCAATTGTTTTAGGACCAACGCATTTTGAATCAACATTGAGAGTGAACCTTTTTTTAAAATGTCAATCGCGAGGGAAATTATTATTTGCTCCTCTTCTGATTTCGGATGTATTGGCAGATAAAGAATTGATCAGTCAAAAAAAAAAAAAACGGATTATTTCAAAACTGAGAATCAGAATGACAACAAAATGTTCCGGAAAAATACTGGCCTTCCACTTTAAAGGTTGTCGGTTCGAGGCTCGCTGGTGACCTTCCTGAAAGGAGTTTGCATGGGTTTCCTCCAGGTACTCCGGTTTCCCTCAAAATCTCAAAAACATGCGATTAGGTTATTTGAATAATCTAAATTCGATGGCGACCTGTCCAGGGTGTACACTGTGTGCTGGAGATAGGCGCTGGCAGCCCCATGGCCCCAAAAAGGGAATAAGTGGTTTGACAATGAATGAATGAATTAATAACCTATTGGTTACTGATTTTCATGACGTGTATGCAAAGTTAATGTTTGAAGGCCAACATAGCTGAGTATTGAAGTTGCTCTTAATTAATCTCTCTCACATCTATCAACTTTTTTAGCAACATTGATAGATGCTGTAATGGCATTTGGAGTAAACGTAATACAACGTTACATCTATGTGCCAGAACGGGATACCGAAGTGTGGCTTCACCTGGACTGGACATGTAGGGTTTTGATTTCTGAATGTTTTCTCATTTGCTCTGGATAATTCAATTCCAGAAGAATTAATAAATACATAAGAACTGTAGATTAACAAGCCACTAAAGAAATTACTTAATTACGGCAAGACCAATCAGAGAGAAGTATTGCATGTAGCAAGTTTTTATTGGCTGATCTGATCTAAAGGGTTCTAGAGAGAAAGGCAGAAACGATGGATCTTGATGAAGGATTTTCAGCTAAACAAAACCTTAACAGAGGCTCATGTTTCCAGGGGGCAGGCAGCAGAAAAAAGTAAGTAAATTTTTTTAATTTAAATTTATTTTAGTTAAACAAGTTGTGACCATGTTCAGTGGTGACCCAGATGTTGCCTAATTCCTCCATGTAATGCAGTTTAATTTTGTTTCAAATTTGTTTAAAAAGCATTTACATTTCAGTGAAATAACATCTTGTTTTATTTTGTGAGTAAAAACATTCAAGCAAAATGACAAAAAGTACTCCTGAATATTTTTTTAAATAGAGTCTGCCCCTACTGGAATTCAAACCCTCGTCAAAAATGTAACCATGTCAAGACATCTCATGATCCCATGTCAAACAGGTAAGTTCCCTTATCAACACTTTCCAGTTGCTCATTAGGGTCTGGGCTCAGCACCAAAATGTTCACCACAGTTGCATTGAATGATCGAGTCTTCATCGTGGTACACCAAGTTCATTTATTGACGTTATACATTTGTGTTACTAGCTCCGTCTTTCCCTCTGACTCTCGTGTGTTTGGATATTGCATCACTATCTGGAAATCAGGTCTTTCATATCCAGACTTGACGTAACCAATTAAATTCATCATTGGCACAAATAAAAAACATTTTTTTTTAAAGAAACAAACATGTTTAATTTAATTTACTCTTTTAAATCACTATAAAAGCTACGAAAAAGCTCAACACCTCATGACCCTTTTAAGATTCAAAAGGGTGGAAACTCCAAGTTTTATCTCCCTTCACAAAAAATATTATGGGAGACCAGCAAGTACTCTCCAGGACCTTGCACTCTTATGAACTGTTTTTGGTGTTTTGGGTCATTGTCATGCTGGAATACTGGTCTACAATGGTAAGGCTTAGTTAATGACCCTTTCTACCCTATATAAATTTCAGATACAGAGATATACTATTCTTTTCACTTTATGACCAACATTGCAGCCTTATTCTAACATTCTGAATACTCTGTGTTTTTCTGTTGCTCTTTTAAATCTGTAAAACTTTACATTTCTATTTAGCAGACACTTTCATTCATAGTGATTTAAGGCAGTTTCAGATTGGACGATTTTAGCCACAATTTTGAGTTGCAGACAACCGCATGCAGCTGCCCAGATCCACAGGCTTATCGGAGGTTTTTTTTTATGTCTATACGTGTTCTCAAAAAAGTAGAGTTTGAGACTTAAGGTTGACTCAGTTTTCCAGATTGGGACTGCAAGAGAGTTCCACCACCAATGAACTTTGAAAGAAAAGGTTTTCAGACTCTCTGAGGCTGGTTTTGAACCATCAACCTTTCAATCTATAAGCCAGCGCTCTAACCACTGGGCCAAAGAAGCCATGCTTAAATAAAATCCAAATAATAAAACAAAAAGCGTAAAATTGCTAATTTTATACCTTTTTTTCCACCACTGATGGCACTGATTTTGGGTCTGTAAATGTAAACTAAAAGACGATTGTGTAATTTCTTATATTTTAATTACCTTGCAAATTATGTGTCATAATTATTTTAATGTTTGTTAAAAAATATCATAATTAATAACCTACACATTGTATAAATCAAAATTAAACAATAGCTGGGTTGCATCATTTCTATTTAATTCAAAACAGCCAATGTGTTTGGCACACACACCGGTAAAGTGATTAGGAATCTCAGGTAGTTACCTAAATTAATACCTAATTACCTCTAAAAGAGACACATTTATTAATTAATAATCTCTCTCTGAAACTGGGCACAATATGGACACTCTTAAACATGATTTTTTTTTTTTTTTTACATAAAGTTTATTTAAACCATTGTTGGATAAACATTGTGCACAAGGTATATAACATGGATCATATATTTTTTGAAAGGAAAAATGTATTTTTTTAACTAAATAAACACACTGCAATACAATTTTTCAGTCTAGATTTAATATTTAAAAAGAGTTATTTTAGTCAATTAAATCAAGCCATAACCAAAAACAACACTGATTAATAAAATGACTAAATTGTATTTGTGTAACTTAATTATTCCTCTGTCAAAATTAACTACTTAACATGCAATTATGTCTAACAGCAGCAGGTTAGCTGTTGGTGATGTTAGTATTATATCTGTGTCAATAATAATAATAACAATACATATGTACCATGACGTGTAAAAGTTCATCTAGATAAGAGAACATCTATTATTAGAAGATCTTCCGTGTCTCACATTTAACACTCGACCTGCAGACTCTTGCATGCATTAATCAAACATGAATAAACATGAGAACTCATCATGCGGTTGCCATGTGTGTTTACCCTTTGCCAAGTCAAGGTATTAATGAAATTAAATGAATTTAATTAAATATCAGAGAATTTAAATTGGAAATTACAGACATTTTCTATTCAAGGGCAGCCCAGGATTATTTAGCATCGATTTTTTTTCTGTATTTATTTACAGAAATCTTTTAGTAAATAAAACAATTTATTCACTGGCACAACCATTATAACCATTGACTCCCCGTTTTACTCAAGTTTTAACAAGGTTTACAACTAAAGTAAAAATGAGAAGTCAACATCTTTAAATCTAATAAATGTTTAATAAAGATTTTCCCAGCAAAGAAAAACTTGTCTACCTGGGTTCTCTGAAAATGATGAAATATTAATGATCCCAAAGACGACCCTTAAATTAGGATCGATTCCTGAGAGAATGGTATCAGTCATGAAACGACATCATTAGGATGTCAACAGAGCCCCGAGGAGAGCCCGGGCGTGACTGTTGATCATTTTTGCTATGTTTAATGAACACTCAGAGATACATAACCTTAATATTGGCAAAACATATTAATGAGGCAATTTCACAGAAAACATGTGCAACCCCTCTGTTTTGTCTCCCTTTATAATACACTTGATGGTTTAATCACACAACTTTGTGAATACAAACAGTTATTAGATTGTCTCACTTTTATAAATAAAAAAGACAAATGATGTTTTTCACATGCATGGTGCACTTTGGCTCAGCTTGGTTTCGATTAGTACAAATCTTGTACTTTTCCACTAGACATTTTCTTTTATGTTGTTTCCTTTATCAATACATACCATTATCTGCTGCCTCTGTAGGTAGGAAAAGGCGTGGATGAGCTTTGTAAAAGGTTTTATTAAATTCTTAAAAGCAGTACAGAAGTATGATATTCCTGAGTTGTTGAGAGTGACAAAGAACGCACGACGTCTTCACAGGAGGCAGGAACAAGGTTTCTTTTTGAGGAAGAGTTGGAAAGGAGAGTTTGTCTTGTTGGTAATACCGTCTTGACCGAGACCAAGACTGGAGAGTATCGAGACCAATACCCAGCTGAGACCACAGAGTACTTGGTCTTGAACAAGACAAGACCAAGGCATGCTAAGCTGAGACTGGCCAAGATCAAGTCAAGTCCAAAAAAATTTACTTTTTCTTATTGCAAACACTTTTTCTATGCTGCTGTGGATTTTTGCTTTTTGTTCTTGGATTAAAATCACTTTGATACCTGTGCAGTCGAGACCAAGATCAGAGACACTCAAGACGATACCGAGATCCCAAATAGTCGAGACCAATACGATACTGAAACCATAGAAATTTAGTATTGAGACCGGTCTTGAGCACCACAATACTAGTAGGTAAAGGTAGAGGTGATTATCCAGATGGGAGATTCACTTAAAACACAGGGCTGGGGCGTAGTGGAAGACCAAGAAGGCAAGGACCATCAAGGAGAGTCAGGAGGTGTTTACCATAGGTCTGTGTAGTTCTGGGAGCAGTCAAGTGTGTTGTGATTGGATGCTGGATTCCTCGTTGCGATTTGGTTCAGGAGAGGGAGTTCAGGGATGTGTCTCTAGGGAATTAACTGAATCTCTAAATATTTTCCTGTTTATAACACAGACAGTGACTATATTCTCAGTCCAACCGTTGTTCACCCAAATGTATCATTGAATATTATTACAGAACTATTATTATTAATATTATTATCATCTAAGTTATAGTGTGTTATGAACATTTTATTTGTTATCTGTATATGGATTTAAAAAAGGGGTGAAAAAAATGGTAGCCTTAGTCTCGGGTGCAAGAAACATTGCCTTGACTTTGTATTTGTTGTATGAAGCCAGGATTAAGTCTTGAAAAGAACTGATAAAAGAACTGGAGCTTATAAAACGCTTTGGTCAAAGATTTTTTTTGTTTCCATAGGGGCAGGATCACTGCTGGGTTTAAGCTCACAGTTATTATTATTACATTTTTGTTATATATTTTTTTAAAAAGGTAGCTGTCATAATTTGGCCATACACTTGACTGACTACTTTGCATTTTGGGGTGAACTTTAAGCTTCAAAAGGTGAACAAGGAAGCACAGTTAGTTGCAGTGCATCTAAAATATGTGATTTTTCTGCAGAACCCAAAAATAAAAGTCTCATCTTTGACGACTGAAACTAAGGTTGCTTGCCCAAACATAACAAATTAAATCAAAATCATAAAGTCGCCGCCAATGAAACATAAAACTGCTGAAATCTTATAAACATCTGCATGAATGGTGTGATTTGTTCACGCTGAAAGAGGCCACACAGGAAACATTCTCCTTCATTCCTCATTCAATCTCTTGTCCAGAGCCTGAAGCGCATTATAATTTGGCTGCAAATGTTAAACTTCCTCTTTAATTCGTTATATTTTTACTGAAGTATGCCTTTACAGTCATGGAGTAAGTCTATAGCCCTACATAGCATCAAGCAGTCTTTAATGGGCCGTGGCTGACTCCAGCAGTGTAAATTTCTCATAAAGTGACATTTTTATACCTTATTTAAGGCGGGGAAACCTGTCTTGTGCAATCTTTTCCAAAAAGCAGTCCAAAAACAACATCAGCGGGCCCATAATTCAACCCTGCGGCATCTCAGAGGAAACAAAAAAGATCTTTGCTGAATTACAAAGATGGATGAGAGCCACATGAGAGGAATTTGCGGTGTGTCCACTGACTAATATATTTCAGAGTTTAGAGCTATGTAAAGCAGAGTCGAGAATAATTTGAACAGGTGGATCTGGCAACCCTTGGAGACTGGTGTTAATTGGAGGAGAATGAATGTGAAATGAATAGAATTTGTGCGTTCACCCTTAAAGGTGAAGCGTGCACTTTTATGCCTTTGCTTTGTACTAAATATGAGGATAAACAATGATTATTTTCTTGTAGAACTATTCCCGTAAGTGCTCGGAATTCCATTCAAATGAGTCTGGAAGTATCTGAAGTGACCTTTCTAAAGTACTAAAAAGCAGAAGTGGTAAAGTGTTTCCTCTTTCCTCGACTGATGATAAATGACGACTAATCCACAAAGTTGAACTATTCATATCGTGTGAAACACAGAACGCAAATGCCACAAGATGTTTGTCTGACACTGAGAGCAAGCTTAATCGAGCCTCCTGTACACGTCTATTACAGATGATCATAAATGTTTCACATTCATCTTTACCATGGGTGAAAGTATTAAATCAGTGCAGGCTTTGGCGTTCCTCTCACATCAGCATTGATTAAAGATCTTGGGATAACAGCTAGGCAAATGTCAGCTTAGCAGTAATTGAAAGAGTTTCTGCACTTCTCGCGTGCTAAGCTACGAATGCTTAAATATCTATATTATGTGTGTGTGTGTGTGTGTGTGAATAACAGTAGTTGAATTATATCCAACTTCTTTACACACATTAAATAGATGGTCCAAAAAACAAATAAAAAGAACAATAATAGATAACAAGATAGCTAGTATTTGTACACTAACTTGTAAAAGTGGCATTTAAACATATCATTAAACTTTGACATAGCAACAACATTGACACATACAACAGTTTGGTTGCTATGGAGGGATCGGTGGCAGAATACAATGTGCAATGTGCATCATCATAAGTTATATAAATCAAACCCTCTGTCTTTACAATTTTCCAAATCTGAACTATGACTCTGCCAAATTGGTTGCTAGGATAAACAATCTGGTTGCTATGGAGGGATATGTCATATTATAAGTCATAACCAATCCCCATACCTCTATCATATTCTAAAGTTGAGATAGAGTTTAGAAAATGTGGTTGTTAGATGTGGTTGTTAGGGTAAACTGTTTGGTTGCTAGGGAGCTGTCAGTGGTCATAAAAATACTATGATTGATGTAAACAAATCCCTGCTACTCTCATCTTGACGATGTGTTAAATGGTAAATCTCTAACCTCTTCTAGACCCTGGGGTTCAAATACTTCTGCACAGTGGTTGGTTTGTTCTAACACGGAGTAATGACCTGTGAACGTTTTTGTGAGGTTCTGGGTTTGTGTCACACTTTTACAAAGTTGCCCAGAATTCCTTTAGTTGTACCAGTCAGCTCATGATTGTTTTATGTAAATATTACTATTTTGATAGTAATTTTGCTTTGTATTTTAGCAGTGGGCATCTGTTAATTATGAAAAATTTTACTGGGCCAAGAGTGGAGCCTTGTTGCACTCTACATCGGGACTGAAGAGGAAAAATTGAGGGATTTTAAAGTTGGAGCACTTTATACTGGGAAATCCAGACATCAGTGATGCAGATGATGCTGAACTGTCTCGCAGCGGGTTATACCCCAGGTAACTGAGTGAATGGCCCTGATCAATAACCCTTTCCATATTTCCCTCTCGACTCAAGGTAACTGACATGCGATTGAGCTCTTTCAGTGAAAACCCATCTGCTTTCCTCTCTCTCTCTCTCTCTCTCTCTCTCCCTGTCTCTCTCTTTCTCTCAGAAACGTTTGAATTCACACAATTATGAGCGGCCTGTGAAGTGAGAAGCATGGGTTTGTAGTGCCATCTTTGAGAAGCAAAGCAGCCAAATTAAAGACACAATGAAGGTGGCTAGACTAATGTCTTCCCTCCAGAGAAGCACTTCCTTTTCAAAATCATCCCTTTCTTTTCTCTACCTTGACACAAAGTCTGCTTTCAATCAAACCATCTGCCCCCAAAAAGGTAAACAGGTTTTTATTTCTCAAAGTCATCTAGATGTCATTTCTACAAAATCCTATTCATACATATTTCATCAGATTCCTTGCCAGCATTGAGGAGTCAATCTACCAAATGCTGATTTTCCATGCCTTGTGTACAACTGTACTTGATTGTGTCATTAAGAAAAGAAGACGGTTATGAAAAAAAAATCATCTTCATCATTAAGAAAAAAAAAGGTTATGATAGTGAAGTTTTGTGAACCACAGCAGTATCGGAAGGGGATCAATTTTTGGTCAAATATTTAAATCTACAGGCCACGTCTTCATTCTGCCCAGTGATGTGTGGGAACAATCTAAAGAACAATTCTTAGTGGAGCAGCTTTCATCACTGACAGTGATCTCCATTGAGACAGAGAGACTTTTACAACTGAAGAAAGAAAGCAACACTTCTACAAATAAGTTATCAATTATTTTCTTCAGATAAAGCGGCACATGGACTATATCTATAAACTACTTTTATAATGGCGACCCAAGAATAACATTTTGTATTCTACAGTTTGTAAATGAAATTTAAGAAAAATAAATAAAACTAGAAACAAAACATGTTAAATGTTATGACTGAAATGCTTTATTTGTTATTAAATGTTATTAATCAGGGTGAAAAATCAGCAATGAAAAATAATGATTATTCATGTGCTAAAATATTATAAATATATACACATAGATATAAAAAAGGTGACAGAGGATATTCATAGGATGCCATAGAACTTTAAATTGGCAAACAATAGAAAACCTTTTACATTTACAATACAACAAGTTTGAAATATTTAATGATAATTATTTTCATGTTTTTGCCTCTCACTAGGTGAATTCATCTTTGGTTCATTTATTAAGTTTTTTTTTTTTTTAAACAAATGAATGAGTTGAATGTAATTCTGACAACGACAACAACAAAAAAAATAAGATGAATGCAGCTTTCTTTTAAAGCAAGATGGAATTCTATATAATTTGGAATTTGCCATTAGGATAAATACTTTTTAAGAATACATATAAATGGTTGTTTATTGTTGTATTTTGATTGTACAACAAAAAATGGTGGAATAAATCTTTCTATGGGAAACAATATTGTCCAATTAATGCATATCTTAAATCAGAAATGTACAATAAAGACGCTGTATGATTTACTACATTTTGGAATATAATCGTGTAAATATTTAAAAAGTTGTACAATAAAAATCCATTATTTAAAAAAAGGCAACGAGCCACTGACGGTGACACCAGTTCCGCAGAGGGTCTTATTCTATTAAAACGTGTTGATCTCAAATGAGAATAAAACATCATGTTTCAAATTGAGGTTGAAACATCAAGATTTAAATTAAGATCTACAGAGAACACAATCATATTCACAGGTTCATCCAGATTACAGTGCAATAATACATATGAAAAATGTACTGATATATTGGAAGCCAATTATTATTTTTGATATATGAAGCTGAATGAAAACATGAATGTATTATTGTTTTTTTATATATTTTAATTTATGAATATGTTGCATACTTATCAAATAATCCATTCTCTATAAAGTGTTTGCACATAAGAGTCCCACAATCAAGAAAAGAATCCATCGTATCTGAATAGAAAGCAAACTGAATTTCCTTCTGTCTTTCTGACACCATACATCAGCTGTCACCGTGTGCACATTCTGTTTGTTCGGTTGCTTTCTTCACAACTCCTGGCGGATTCTTTTCTTACAAACATGTAAAACGAGCTTATAGCTGCTCTGTTTTCCGCTCTTTTTTTTCATAGACTTTCACTTCCCAGAATTCTCCAGTGTCTCTTCTTGCTTCCAACTCAATCAATACCTCACACTATGCCTGGGGCGCCATTCTACAAAATACTACATCCAATTTACACAGAGAAATAAGCAACTTTCCAGCGGGTAGAACATAATCACACAAAACAAAAAGAGCCAAGACGCAGCGCGGGCGATTGTAAGGATGCCACTGACCTCCATTTACATGGGAACATCACACCTCAGCTCTGCTTTGGATAAAAGAGGTGGTTTGGGCTGTTGAGTCACACCTCGAAATCTGCCTCAGACGTGTATGTAAGCGTGTGTCATGGTGGCGGAGTCGACTCACTACCGTGAACGTTGTCTTTATCCACCATGTTCTCCAAGGACTATACCTTGCTGAGAGGAGAGAGTGGTCACATTATCGTCACACACATAGAAATCCATAAGCCTACTGAAAGTATTTGAATAGACAAAGCTGCTAGTGTGGGATGCAATATATTTCCAATACAACATTTAAAATATCATCCATTAGTCCCAAACCACACCAAATCTCATCCGGCTACGTAATCACTATATTTTTTAGCTGAGTAAACATTTTTTGTTAGTTACTATTTTGATAGTAATTTTGCTTTGCATTTCAGCAGTGGGCATCTGTTAATTATGAGAAAATAATAATAAAAATAATTGGGCCAAGAGTAGAGCCTTGTTGCACTCCACATTGGGACTGAAGAGGAGAAATTAAGGGATGGATGGGTTTAGCTTTATTTTAAAGTTGGTTAGCTCCACTCCAGCTGGCTACACATCAGAAAGGCAGTTGATGCTGAACAGTCTCGCAACGGTTTAAACGCCGGGTGACTTTTTTGATGTGATCACATATATGTAACAACTGTTTCATGTAGTGGACATTTAAAGGGCATTTTATCACTCTGCTCAGGAACCTACCATTGAGCTCTACACACCACCAAGATTCAAAAGTAAAGCCAAACACTGGTCTTGAATCCATAGCAGTAATAATTCAGAAGTTGGCTCAAGAAGAACAAGGAAGGGCATTGTCTTCAGCGCATATACCAGTTTTTGCTATGCTTGTCTAATGAGCGATTTTCCAGATCAGCCAGATCTTCATAGAGAATGCGTAAAGATCTTCACAAGCTCAGCCAGTCATGGATCATTCAACCTTCTCCTTGAAAACACCACATCCTACCCGATTGGCATGCCCAACCCAGATCCTAAACCTAAATCCCAACCCAGATCCTAAAACTAAATTTTCTGACTTGTAATTCAAAGACAATGCAGATATAATCAGTCAGCAAAAGGCCACCTTAAGCGGTGCCTTCTTCTTGATCACAACTCATCTTGGTATCTATTCTAGAAGACCTCCACCCAAATCCCACCAAAAGTTCACTCCAAGTTCCAAGTCAGGAACATAGAAGCATCCAGTAGTGTTCGATGTCTCTCGATAACCTCATGGTATCGATTTCTTCTGATCATAGACCAGCACCTAGGTGGCACATCCATAGAGGTCTGCTATGCTTAAACCCAGTACTGGTTCCAGAAGCGCATTTCTGAGTTGCAAGTCATGCACCCAAAGAGTTTGATTACACAACAACTTTCCCAAGAAGACTCACGTCGTGGTCCAACCAACATCCTTCTTTCAAATCTAGGATTGCATCTAGATCAGAGGTGGGCAAGGAGGGTCGCAGCCCTGCAAAGTTTAGCTGCAACCTTCATAAAACACACCTGATTCTACTAATTCAGCTCTCCTTGGTTTGTTTAAAACTGCTAGGGTTTGTACTGAAGCAGGGCTAGAACAAAAACCAGGAGGGACTGCGGTCTAATGGTCTAATACCCACCCATGGGCCATCGTAGCTACTCAGGGGTTACCCAAAATGTTATTATGTTTTACTGCCCCAGCCACACATTCAAAACTCTACAAACCTCAAAAGGACTCCTATAGTCCCCACCACTGGAAGGGTCTTGCTTTATGTACTTAGGATATAGATTTATTTGTATCATAGACTATCACTTTGGTTCAGAAGTCCACTATGCTTGAACCAAGTCCCAATTTCAGAAGTGCACTTCTAAGTTCAAGTTATGTGCCTGTGTATTTTACCACATAGCAACATTTTTTGGGATGGGAATTGTCGCCCATGAACTCGTTTTGCTGTCTTCTTTCAATCACCTTGGTGTAGAACCTCTCTAAAGGACTGCTATGTTCAACCAAGACAACACTGGAACTCCTCTAGGGTCGCCACACAGTCTCTCATCACTGGAAGGATTTTCTTGCTAACTTTGGTTCGTGGACTGATCATAGGCTAGCACCTCAGTGGCATGGCCATAGAGGACCGCTACACTTAAAATAGGTCCCCAATCCAAAAGCACACTTCTGAGTTCCAAGTTATTCACCTATAGTTAACCTGCACAGCATAAAATTAGCTACTGGAATATTTGCCCACAGACATATCATGCATTCTGGTACCAGCTTCTTTTTACTGAGGTCCAATGTCCTCAAGTTTATCTGTAGCTCAGGTCATGTTGTCGCTGAACGCTTTCATTCATTGTTGCTTCGTAGTTGAATCAGTTTGTATGTCAAAAGGTCAAAGGCTTTTTGGTTTCTCCATTGAAGACTTTAACGTAACATAAATTACTTATTTTATAACCAAAACGGTTATAATTCCTCGTGAACTTCCTGCTGAAATGTAGCCCAAAATATACCTGTAACAGGTATTCCTCAGCTACAAATGCATGTCCTCAAGGCTGTAGCAAAGAACCCTTGTGGGCACACTAGGAGTTTGCCTTCACCCTGCAAGTGTGAGGGCAGTTGGTTAGAAAGAAAGTAGAACCAAGCATAACACATTCACTCAAATCAAAGCTTATTCATAAAGTGACTCACCACAACAACAAAGTTGCCTGGGGTTCTGAACAGTGAATCTAGTCACATAGTAATAATAACAACAAACACGGAGGAAAAAAAGCTCTTAACATTTTTCATCCTCTGTCATTTCCGGAAGCCAGTTTAAAAAGATACATTTGTCTGCCAACTCTTATAGCGCATCTCAGGAACAATGAATATAACCAGAGTATAGATAACGCTGGTGAGTAGGTCACTAATGTGAGGAGGGGCAATGCTCTGCTTGAATTTAAAAGGTCCACAGATGTTCGTCAAGTCCCTTGCAATTATCTTTGCATTGGTATACATTAGTTCATGTCTAATTATCTCTGTGCATTTAGATATTTGTTATTTGAGAATATTCATGCGTTCTTGATGCATATGATTTGCTTTGAAAAATCGTCTCATGCACTGAAATCAGATACCGGCTGAATCTGCTGTCTGGACTGCAGCGTACATTAAATGCTAATAGCTTAAAAAACATAAATGTTAATGTTTATGGCATGGTGGTGCAGTGGGCACTGTGGCATTTCAGTTAGAACGTTTTCAGTTTGAGGCTCGCCGATGACCTTCCTGGGAGGAGTTTGCATGTCCCCCACGTGCTTGTGTGGGTTTCCTCCGGGTACTGTGGGTTCCCCCATAATTTCAAAAACATGCTGTTAGGTAAATTGAATAATCTAAATTACTCTTAGGTGTTAATGTGAGAGTGAATGTGTGTTTTGCCCTGTGGTGGACTGTGACCTGTACAGGCTGTACCCCCGCCTCTTGATTGATGTGCGCTAGAGATAGGCACCAGCAGACCCCCGTGACCCGAAAGGGGATCAGTGGTTTGGAAGATCAAAGAATGAAATGTTCATGTCAATATTTTAAATATTCTTTGTTTCTGTGTTTACTATTATAATAAAAAAGAAAAATTTATTGTTTTTATTTTTTAACATTCTAATCGATGCAATTGGAAGTGTCATTTTTTATACTGCCCCTGCAGATAATAACTGGTTGGGCCACCCTTAGCAGCAATAACTGCAATGTAAGTTTGCAATAACTTGCGACAAGTCTTTTACGACGCTCTGGAGGAATTTTGGCCACTCATCTTTGTAGAATTGTTGTAATTCAGCTTTATTTGAGAGTTTTCTAGCATGAACCGCCTTCTTAAGGTCATGCCACAGCATCTCAATGGGATTCAGTCAGGACTTTGATTAGGCCACTCCAAAGTCTTCATTTTGTTTTTTTTTTTCAGCCATTCAGAGGTGGATTTCCTGGTGTGTTTTGGGTCATTTTCCTGCTGCAGCACCCAAGATCGCTTTAGCTTGAGTTGACGAACAGATGGCCGTACATTCTACTTCAGGATTTTTTGGTAGACAGTAGAATTCATGCTTCCATCTATCACAGCAAGCCTTCCAGGTCCTGAAGCAGCAAAACAACCCCAGACCATCACACTACCACCACCATATTTTACTGTTGGTATGATGTTCTTTTTATGAAATGCTGTGTTACTTTTACACCAGATGTAATGGGACACGCACCTTCCAAAAAGTTCAACTTTTGTCTCATCACAAGATATTTTCCCAAAAGTCTTGGCAGTCATCGAGATGTTTTTTTTTAGCAAAATTAAGACGAGCCTTAATGTTCTTTTTGCTCAATAGTGGTTTGCGTCTTGGAACTCTGCCATGCAGGCCGTTTTTGCCCAGTCTCTTTCTTATGGTGGAGTCGTGAACACTGACCTTAATTGAGGGAAGTGAGGCCTGCAGTTCTTTGGATGTTGCCCTGGGATCTTTTGTGACCTCTTGGATAAGTTGTCTCTGCGTTCTTGGAGTAATTTTGGGCGGCCAGCCACTCCTGGTATGGTTCACCACTGTTCCATATTTTTGTCATTTGTGGATAATGGCTCTCACTGTGGTTCACTGGAGTCCCAAAGCTTTAGAATTGGCTTTATAACCTTTACCAGACTGATAGATCTCAATTACTTTTGTTCTCATTTCTTCCTGAATTTCTTTGGATCTTGGCACAATATCTAGCTTTTGAGGTGCTTTTGATCTATTTCTCTGTGTCAGGTAGCTTCTGTTTTGAATTTGAGTGATTTCTTGATTGAAACAGGTGTGGCATTAATCAGGCCTGGGGGTGGCTACAGAAATTTAACTCAGGTGTGATAAACCACAGTTATTATTCATAAAAAAAATTATATATATATATATATATATTTATTCATTTCACCCGTTAGTTGATTTATTTTTTTGTTGTTTATAAAAATGGGTTTTATTTGGCATTTTACTTGCCGTTTTTTTTTTTCAATTGAATAAAATCACATATCATATTTACTTTTTCATGTGACAAAAAGCTTTTAAGCTTGTTATACCACTGATGTGATATAAATTGATCATATAAATGGTCCCCGTATCTGTTGTTAAATTTGAGTTCCAAACTGCTATTCTTCTTTTATAGGAATAACTTTTTCCTCCATGTTAATTCACATCAACTCCATTGTTTCCTCCCATTGGTCCGAGTATCTATAACTGTCAAACTGTGAATAACAATAATTTATTTGTGTGAACATGTGACAAAGAAGAATGAATGGTCACCCCAAAATACATTATTTATGGACCCTGAGTGTCAGCCCAACCTGCTGAACTCAAACCGCCCCTGTTTCTTCCCTCTAAATTGGTGAGATTTCATTTAGGACTGAACAAAAGTGATGTGTTTTGCTTGCCAAACCTACACAAAAGACATGCAGTACGCATTTGATTTACATTCCAAGCAACAACAGCAGTCGCCAGACACAATAAAGCTGATAAAAGGCACAAACATGTACCTTGAAATAAAGTTAGTCCATGCTTGACAACACAATGCTACTCTCTTCGTGGGTACACATGTTCCTCCTCTTGTCTCACCTCATGTCTGTGTCTGAATTTCTTTTGCATTGTGTTTACTGTATATGCCAATAGTGTAATATTAAACAAAACCAGTGTGTCCGGTGTCAGAATGATAGATTACGGCAGCCAGGCAAGGTCACCCCAGAGGGCCAAGGAGCCCTGTCTCACTCTTGCAGTTAACACTATATCCGTATTGTATGAGTGTCACCAGCAATCCAATGATTTATTGCTTGGAAGGGTCTGTTCAATTTTTTTCCTCTTCTCCCCTCTCTCAATGCCTTTCTTTTTCTTGCCTGACTAAATTGGACATTTTCTAGAGAAAGAGGCAAAAATATCCCAGCACATAGATGAGGCTGATCTGCTTGCTCCGGATGGGAGGAATATTTAAGCATGTAGGTGCGTCTGGGACATTGTTAACTGATTTTCAAAGCTGCTGTTTAGTAATGAGGAATCATGCGTGTGGCAAAGAGGATGACCACGTATCCCTGAGTGAATTTCACGAAACCTGTCAACAACTAGAATGCGTGACATTGCAATATTTATTGGACATTGGAACTTTTGAATATTTATAGTAATCTATTAATAACATTAAAATAAATGTGAAACTTACAAAAATGTATGTAAAATAGCAGAAAAATAGAACAAAAACAAATGCTACTACTACTTCAGTTTGGTAAGCCACATGCAAGCCTTGTGTTTACTCAAAGGTGCTCAGAATATTGGTAAAGAAACACAAAATCACTTCTCAACCCATCTCCATGCAATCAATAGTAAATAGTAACCTCTGGGGCAATTAAACCGATTGCATTCTTCTCAGTCATATATACATGGCATGTCTGGAGAGTTTGGTTCCAAAAGTGATATGAGCCATAAAAAAAATATAATTGCATTACATTTGAAAAAGCCCATAAACAATTTTCCATAAATTCACAATACTTGACATAATATACTCCTGGTTTGTCAGTTTTATTCTAAACCACGATAAACGCCAGTCAATTTTTTTTCAAAATACCATAAGTCAATAAATCAGGCACATTGAGATTTTCTAGATTTAAAAAAAAAAATCCAACCATAAATTTTCAATTGTTTTATAGTCATTCCATGAAATGGAACATAATTTTCCAGTTGAATAGTCAATAAAGTCCCAAAGTAAGTGGCAGGTGAAAGGAGAGGGACACAGACTCGGTTCGAAGCAGTGAGTCCAATATCTGCTGATGGGTTCTGACAGTGTTTTTGTTATTGTATTTTTCACATGTAAAAAAAAAAATAAAAAACTGTTATATTGATGCCTTGGATGTACGGTGTTTTGTGATATTAATAAGACCATGGA
Source organism: Danionella cerebrum (assembly GCA_007224835.1). Lineage (NCBI taxonomy): Eukaryota > Metazoa > Chordata > Actinopteri > Cypriniformes > Danionidae > Danionella > Danionella cerebrum. Next base: position 14,654 of record SRMA01026183.1, on the reverse strand, counting down.
GATAAAAAACTTATTTTAAAAGAAATCTTAAAATATTGTATATTGTAGTGGATGATGAGAGAGACAGACTTACTGACATAGTTCAAGGCTGTTTAGGGCTTTTTTTTTAAATAGGTGCACAATAAATAAACAATTCAAAGTCACTCAGGTAGAAGATTATGAGCAAACCACACTGCTGGGAAGTGCACTGGCGAGTTCTCCGGGGTGCCTTCACTCCGCTCATTCCAATAACGTGGTTTCCAGCCAGAGGTATAGGATCTTCTGTGGCTGGTTTCCTTGGCAATCCCCAGACTTCGAGCTATGGGCCCTTCTTCAGGGCCCGACGCCTTCGGGAATATGGATGGCCAGAGGACTCCAGAAGGCTTCTGTCGAGTAGGGGGTACCCAGTATATGCCTTCACTATATGCGTTCAGTGTCATTTTTTTTACATCTGAAATAACATACTCAATTTTTTAGCTAATTTCCAAAGATATTTGTGCAAACCCTTAGTTAATCTGTTACACTGATAAAGATGGATGAGGTTTTTTTTCTCCCTCCCCAAATCTCATTAAAGGGCTCATCTTCACCTTGCCTACATCTCATTCCAGAGTTTTTCAACACAACAATGTCAGAGAGGAAAAAGAAACTGCTGCCGCGTGTTTCGATTTTAATCTCCATCTTCTGGGACTCACAGCTACATTTCTATGTTCTTCTGCAATTTACATGTTAAATTCTGTAAGCCCTAGGTAGTTTGTGTGGGAACAGTAGGCGGTGTCGTTTGCAAATGTTCAATGAATAATTTCATCTCAATTAGGAAACCAGGGCAACACAAATCTGCCCTTTAGCCCAAAAACTACTGTTTCCACTTTCTGTGTGCGTCAAAGCCCATCTGATGCCAGCATCTGCAATACAGGAAATGCTTTTTTAGTTAATTAAACGGTGCATATACAAGGGAAATAAATAATATGAGCATATGCATCATGTTTGCAGACTTAGATTAAATTGTAAACTACATTTCATGTGATGTAAACATCATGGTCACCAATGTGGATTAATATTCTGAGAGGGAGGAAACAACTATAGGAAAATGCACTGGGTGTGCAAATAGCAAACAAATACAAATGCTTTCATTCAGTTCCACTGCAACTGGTCAGAAGTTATAGAACCCAATGTGGCTGCAAACACACATTCCGTTTTATCTTACCAATTTCACACGTCCTTACTGGTTCAGCAGTGGTGGTACTGGAGGAGGGCAAAATCTATAGCCCATGTCTTGAAAATCAAAGCCCAGTTTCACTCCAATTCTAGTGAATTCTTGAAGGCCTTTTCCTGGTAGACCCGGATCTTTTTTTTTTTTTTTCAGGTGGACCTTGTCCTTTTGTTTCAAAACTTTAAAGGATTAAGATAATTTTGAAAAGCTGCAAACTAGTAGAATATGCCATCTACATTAGCAGAAATACATTTAACACCTCACCTTGAAGTCAACGGAATGTCAAAGAAAATACATAAATCGTGGCGAAATTAGATTTAAAAAGAAAATTTGATGAGCTCTTTATCTGAGCAGAACTGCAGCTTCTCCACATTCCATGTTTTTTTTTTATTTTTATTTTTTTTTTTTTACAGAAGGTGAAGCTGAGTGGTTAGGAAGGCTGTTTTAATCTCTGGCTCATCTCCATTAATAATTCAACAGGTTTGCTCTCTCCACTGGACTCATTAGGGCCAAACGCTGCAGAGTCTCGACCCAGCAGATGGCTGCGAGAAGTAATCTTCACTTCACTTTAGGGGTAGTTTTATGTAAAAATAGTAGTGTTTTAAACTAGTGATAGCTATAAGAGGTTTGCTCTTCCGGTTAATGAGCTGATGAAACTTTTTATTAATGAATTTATTAATTCAGCTGGTGATTGGCTCATTTGATCATTTGGTTTGACAAGAAAACATGTGAAAAATATTTTGTGTCTATTGAGAAGAAACCCCAAAAGTCAAATTAAGTGCTAACCTTAAACATGCGCTTCCAATCAGGGATTGCTAGTCTTGTAGACAAGACCGTCTTGACCGAGACTAGACCAGAGAGTATCGAGGCCAAGACCCAGCCGAGATCAGAGAATACCAAGACTATGATTGCCCAAGACCAAGTCTAGATTAAAGAACACACTTTGCACACTAAATTCTGAAACGTTGCAAATTTACGCAAAAATATTTAGTAATAGTTTTTTTGTTTATATTTTAATTCAATGCATAAAATTCGCCAAAATACACACACAAAAGCAAATGCCATCATTAAGCAGTGAAGATTAATTTCTGATTTCTCTTCTGCAAAAAAGAAAAAGAGAAAGCAAAATACTGAGTTTAGCTGATCCTGGGAAAAAATCCTATAATATATATATATATATATATATATATATATATATATATATATATATATATATAATTTGATGAATGCACTTATGGTTTGATTTTTGTTCTTAAATTAAAATCACCAGGACACATGTGCGGCTGAGACCAGAGACAGCCGAGAATGAGACGATACCGAGACCGTGACAAGACCAAGACCAGTCTCAAACACTAGTGATTGAAAGCTGTCCAGCCCTGATGCAGGTCCAAATCATGAAGTTTCCTCCACCATACCACCATCTTTTGATGATCATATGCCATGGAGATGTAGTGCTGTGCGTCAATCTTAAAACATTTTGTCAAATGTCTCTTCTGCCAACATGAGGAGTCCAGCAAAGCTCTTTCTGGTGGCCAGTGACTTCCTTTGTGAAGTCCTGTCTTGAATCCATTGTTTTTTCACTGTTTTATGTTGACCAGACCTGAAGATCTTTGCTTAATCCTCACTGGGCCCACTGGGACACAATTAATCAGGTCGGGATCAGGCTTAATTTCTATAATAGATTCAGGGCTTGGTCATGCACTCCGTACGTAGTAAGTGCGGCCAGTCATGTGATGCATTTAGATTGGAACAAGGGAAGCTAAAAATTGATGATGAGTAGCCCAGTGTATGCAGTAATTTTCATTGTACAACTTCAAGGTACAATTGGCTTAATGACTAATGTAAGTTAATGGCATGCTCTGATCTGATTGCTCCTCCCAATACACGTTATGAAAACATTCCTTAAAACTGAGAAATAAGATTGTCACATGATATTTCATTTAATCATGAATTGAGTTAAAACGAATAATGGCTAGTTCTTGAAAAGCTGTTTGCATAGTTGTGTTTTATATTTAAAATGGTACTTGTAGATTCTCTTTTGTTGAGGCATCATTTACTTGCGCAGAATAAAGTACCAAAGCTTGAAGGATATTTATCAGTCAAAGTCGCTGTTGTCCACACCTCCATATTTTCCATCTTTACGATGGTTGTAGAAAAAGTAAACCCTTAAGTTACTGGAGTCATTCATATATTAGCACAAGACCTATGAGGATTTGTGCTTGTTTTCAATAAAGACGGAAATATCAGAATTATTTTGTGTTCCATACTTTTGGTGCAGGATTCCTAAAAGCAATTTCGCAATGTGTTGTTTTGGGAAATCCAATATTGGATTATTGGAGCAATGTATTTGGTGCTTAACAAAATATAGAAGTCAGGTACAGCGTTTGTGAGTGAGTAAAAGGATTTTAAAATCGATAAAATCTGCAGCCAGGAAGGTTGACTGGAGTGATCAGATCATTGGCAACATCACCTTGGCTTTTTGCATTTGGCAAGATTTATCATTTAAATACAATACACAACAAATAAATATGTTACTTTTGCATTGTTGCTCAATTAAATGAAATACATTTTTTCCCTAATAATTTTACTGTTGAAAGTATGCTTTGATCACATGATGTTCTTTTTCGGAACCCGAAAAGATTAGGTCTTTTTGCAAGTCTCTCCGAAAGATTAGGTCTTTCAGCGAGTCCGGGTCATTTCGTTCTTTTGTCATGTGACCGCGCCACAACGTTAGGCAAAGTCAGTATGCAAATATTAGTTCATGATTAGTGAACGATTACTATTATTTTTATATTTATTACTACTACTGACATAATACATATGCTCAACACATAATGTGTTAATAAAGACTTAATTTGTTCATAAAATCATTTTCAGATATTATAAATACTTTATACACACTCTTGGATTGTTTATTTTTTTTTTTTAATAAAACCTTAAAAAGATAAATCAAAATATACTTATACAACAGAAGACATTTAAAGTGCAAAACAAGCTGTAAAGTTATACAAATAAGTACGATTTAAAATAAATAACATGTTTGTGCCAAAAGAGCTATATAATAATAATGATTAAAAAAATTAATTAGAATCAAAAGATACTAAATAACATTAACTTATCAACACTAAAATCACAATGTAACAAACAAATTATTGGACATTTAGCAAATTATGAGCCGGAAAGAGAAAAGACCGAAAGGACCCGGACTCGCTAAAAGAACGAATCTTTTCGGATCCCGGCACTGTAGCGGTCACGTGACAAAGAAGTCCGGACTGAGTGCTCGGACTGCACACGTTAACATCAGAGTGAAGTAATTTTGTGTCGAACAAAAGAGATTTAAATCTAAAGAAGACAGATCAGAGTTTGGGTAAACCAGACTAAAAGACCCAGGTAGGCTTTAGTAATATATTTATATTCATTTTAAATTTAGCATTATAGTTTTGTCTTATTTGTAGTGTGATTCGCGTTTGTGTATAAAACGCTAGTAGATGTGGAAGCACACACAACATTTATTGATATTTTAGTAAAATGAACGAAATGACTCGAAAAAAGATCCGTTCATTTTACTGAACGAGACTCAAAGAACCGAATCCATAAAATGATCCGAACTTCCCATCACTACTTTCTTCCTTGCTGGTCACCTTAAATCACGGTAACCACCTAAAGCACGCTAGCTCCCTCTAGTTTTTACGTGTTAGTGTTATGGTTGAACTGGGCTGGGCGTTGATCTGCTCGCTCAGATTTATCAGTTATTTAGTGACATATTTGCTACAGCGACTCAACTTTCAAATGGTCGTCAAACATAGGTTATATAAGCTTTAACATGTTCAATTCTTTTTAGATTCTATTCTGCGCTCAAATTTACCTTTTTTTATAGTGAGGAAGATGAACCCAGGAAGGCCTTGGCGCCATGAGTAGCGCTTGATATGCTCCTTCCCGCTGAGGTTCACTCCAATTTTTTTCTCTTAATCCCCCTGATCAGCACCCGGTCTCCTGGTTTCAGGTTCAGCAATGGGTCTCAGTCAGGTGTTCCTGGGAAGAGCTTAGCAGAAAAGACCTCTCGTGCGATTAGCAATATGGTCATATAATCAGCATTTTCACTCTTTCATCAGTAAAGGGTTTTCATTTAGGTTTAAATTCATCATTTCAAGAACATGTCTAAGATTACTAAACAATATTTAATTTCTTCACATTCATTTAGTTCAATAAAGTTCATATAAATGTTTTCAAATGGATATTTAGATTTTGGAAACATTCTTTTTTCCCTTAGATTTCCCTGTGGATTATTTTTGCACAAGTAAGATATTAATTACAAAACTTCTTTTTGCATAACTTGTAAAATCACATTATATAAAAACTTTACTTATTATACAAACCCCCCTGTTGAGACATTGCTATGCCTATGACTCAATAAAGCTCAATATCTGTAAAGGGTTTTTTTTTTTTTTGTAATATAATTTAAGTTCAGGTTGTAAGTAAATGTTTTCAGAATCACATTTTTTTTTTATCTCAAAAAAATGCCTCTTCTACTTTTTATGTCCATCTCAAGTCAAGTCAAGTCAAGTCAAGAAGCTTTTTATTGTCATTTCAACCATATAAGCTGATGCAGTAGTCCGCTGGATCAATAGTTTGATCCATAAAGAAGTCAACTAAGTACTTTTTTCCCTCCTTTAACAAACTTTTTTAATTAAAAACACAGTTTTGAGTATCCATCCTCGCCTCGAACTTGTATAATATACAAAGGCTTCTCAGTCGGAAACCCACAACTGCAAATAAGAAACAGAAAAAATATTTTTATTATAAAATGAACAAACTACAGACCAACTCACTTTAATCAACTCTCGGTATGCTTAATGAAAAAAAAAAAAACCCTCGCAAAAAACGTCCCCGAAAACTTCCGTCAACCGTGACGTCATGCGCGCTCACGCAGAGAGGGGAGTCAGAATCTGCCGCGGAGTCGAAAAATGGCACAACACCGCCATCAACAGGATGGTTCTCAGTGGTTTCGAAGTTTTGTTCATAAATTAGATTTGGAAAGGAGTGACTGGTAAAGAATAGTTTGAAATCTAGCTCACGGTAAACGCTGAGAAAATCTCTGAAAGGAATGAGAACTAATAGAACTGAACAGACACAGTTATTAATGCATTTGATAAATCATACATTTAGCATCTACAAAAACATGGAGTCATGAAATCACATTTCATCATTTCATCAACAGAAATCATGCGCTACACTTCCAAAGTTTAGTTTGATCCATAGTTCTCAAGAACCGGGAAACGAGCAAATATTCCGCCAAAAAGTGCCAAGTCCAAATACAGATCATGTGATGCCAGCGCATCATTTTGAGCAGTTTTATTGTGTTAAAAGGCATCTAGAGAGAGAATAAAATCATCTGAAATCATGCGCTACACTTCCGAAGTGTAGATTGATCCATAGTTCTCAAGAACCGGAAAAAGAGCAAATATTCCGTCAAAAAGTGCCATGTAAAATACAGATCATGTGATGCCAGCGCATCATTTTGAGCAGTTTTATTGTGTTAAAAGGCATCTCAGAAAGAGAATAAAATAATCTGAAATCATGCGCTACACTTCCGAAGTGAGATTGATCCATAGTTCTCAAGAACCGGAAAAAGAGCAAATATTCCGTCAAAAAGTGCCATGTCAAAATACAGATCATGATGCCAGCGCATCATTTTGAGCAGTTTTATTGTGTTAAAAGGCATCTCAGAAAGAGCATAAAATAATCTGAAATCATGTGCTACACTTCCGAAGTGTAGATTGATCCATAGTTCTCAAGAACCTGAAAAGAGCAAATATTCCGTTAAAAAGTGCCATGTCAAAATACAGATCATGTGATGCCAGCGCATCATTTTGAGCAGTTTTATGGGTTAAAAGGCATCTCAGAAAGAGAATAAAATAATCTGAAATCATGCGCTACACTTCCGAAGTGTAGATTGATCCATAGTTCTCAAGAACCGGAAAAAGAGCAAATATTCCGTCAAAAAGTGCCATGTCAAAACACAGATCATGTGATGCCAGCGCATCATTTTGAGCAGTATTATTCTGTTAAAAGGCATCTCAGAAAGAGAATAAAATAATCTGAAATCATGCGCTACACTTCCGAAGTGTAGATTGATCCATAGTTCTCAAGAACCGGAAAAAGAGCAAATATTCCGTCAAAAGTGCCATGTCAAAATACAGATCATGTGATGCCAGCGCATCATTTTGAGCAGTTTCATTGTGTGAAAAGGCATCTCAGAAAGAGAATAAAATCATCTGAAATCATGCGCTACACTTCCGAAGTGTAGATTGATCCATAGTTCAAGAACCGGAAAAAGAGCAAATATTCCGTCAAAAAGTGCCATGTCAAAATACAGATCATGTGATGCCAGCGCATCATTTTGAGCAGTTTTATTGTGTTAAAAGGCATCTCAGAAAGAGAATAAAATAATCTGGAATCATGCGCCACACTTCCGAAGTGTAGATTGATCCATAGTTCTCAAGAACCGGAAAAAGAGCAAATATTCCGCAAAAAAGTGCCATGTCAAAATACAGATCATGTGATGCCAGCGCATCATTTTGAGCAGTTTTATTGTGTTAAAAGGCATCTCAGAAAGAGAATAAAATAATCTGAAATCATGCGCTACACTTCCGAAGTGTGGATTGATCCATAGTTCTCAAGAACCGGAAAAAGAGCAAATATTCCGTTAAAAAGTGCCATGTCCAAATACAGATCATATGACGCCAGCGCATCATTTTGAGCAGTTTTATTGTGTTAAAAGGCATCTCAGAAAGAGAATAAAATAATCTGAAATCAGGCGCCACACTTCCGAAGTGTAGATTGATCCATAGTTCTCAAGAACCGGAAAAGAGCAATTATTCCGTCAAAAAAGTGCCATGTCAAAATACAGATCATGTGATGCCAGCGCATCATTTTGAGCAGTTTTATTGTGTTAAAAGGCATCTTAGAGTGAGAATAAAATAATCTGAAATCATGCGCTACACTTCCGAAGTGTAGATTGATCCATAGTTCTCAAGAACCGGAAAAAGAGCAAATATTCCGTTAAAAAGTGCCATGTCAAAATACAGATCATGTGATGCCAGCGCATCATTTTGAGCAGTTTATTGTGTTAAAAGGCATCTCAGAAAGAGAATAAAATAATCTGAAATCATGCGCCACACTTCCGGAGTGTAGATTGATCCATAGTTCTCAAGAACCGGAAAAAGAGCAAATATTCCGTCAAAAAGTGCCACATCAAAATACAGATCATGTGATGCCAGCGCATCATTTTGAGCAGTTTTATTGTGTTAAAAGGCATCTCAGAAAGAGAATAAAATAATCTGAAATCATGCGCTACACTTCCGAAGCGCAGATTGATCCATAGTTCTCAAGAACCGGAAAAAGAGCAAATATTCCGTCAAAAAGTGCCATGTCAAAATACAGATCATGTGATGCCAGCGCATCATTTTGAGCAGTTTTATTGTGTTAAAAGGGATCTTAGAGAGAGAATAAAATAATCTGAAATCATGCGCTACACTTCCGAAGTGTAGATTGATCCATAGTTCTCAAGAACCGGAAAGAGCAAATATTCCGTCAAAAAGTGCCATGTCAAAATACAGATCATGTGATACCAGCGCATCATTTTGAGCAGTTTTTATTGTGTTAAAAGGCATCTCAGAAAGAGAATAAAATAATCTTAAATCATGCGCTACACTTCCGAAGTGTAGATTGATCCATAGTTCTCAAGAACCGGAAAAAGAGCAAATATTCCATCAAAAAAGTGCCATGTCAAAATACAGATCATGTGATGCCAGCGCATCATTTTGAGCAGTTTTATTATGTTAAAAGGCATCTTAGAGAGAGAATAAAATAATCTGAAATCATGCGCTACACTTCCGAAGTGTAGATTGATCCATAGTTCTCAAGAACCGGAAAAAGAGCAAATATTCCGTCAAAAAGTGCCATGTCAAAACACAGACCATGTGATGCCAGCGCATCATTTTGAGCAGTTTTATTGTGTTAAAAGGCATCTCAGAAAGAGAATAAAATAATCTGAAATCGTGCGCTACACTTCCGAAGGGTAGATTGATCCATAGTTCTCAAGAACCGGAAAAAGAGCAAATATTCCGGCAAAAAGTGCCATGTCTAAATACAGATCATGTGATGCCAGCGCATCATTTTGAGCAGTTTTATTGTGTTAAAAGGCATGTCAGAAAGAGAATAAAATAATCTGAAATCATGCCCAACACTTCCGAAGTGTAGATTGATCCATAGTTCTCAAGAACCGGAAAAAGAGCAAATATTCCGTCAAAAAGTGCCATGTCCAAATACAGATCATGTGATGCCAAAGCATCATTTTGAGCAGTTTTATTGTGTTAAAAGGCATCTCAGAAAGAGAATAAAATAATCTGAAATCATGCGCTACACTTCCGAAGTGTAGATTGATCCATAGCTCCCAAGAACCGGAAAAAGAGCAAATATTCCGTCAAAAAGTGCCATGTCAAAAAACAGATCCTGTGATGCCAGCGCATCATTTTGAGCAGTTTTATTGTGTTAAAAGGCATCTCAGAAAGAGAATAAAATAATCTGAAATCGCGCGCTACACTTCCGAAGTGTAGATTGATCCATAGTTCTCAAGAACCGGAAAAAGAGCAAATATTCCGTCACAAAGTGCCGTGTCAAAATACAGATCATGTGATGCCAGCGCATCATTTTGAGCAGTTTTATTGTGCTAAAAGGCATCTCAGAAAGAGAATAAAATAATCTGAAATCATGCGCTCCACCTCCGAAGTGTAGATTGATCCATAGTTCTCAAGAACCGGAAAAAGAGCAAATATTCCGTCAAAAAGTGCCATGACATCGTACAGGCGACGTGATGCCAGCGCATCATTTTGAGCAGTTTTATTGTGTTAAAAGGCATCTCAGAAAGAGAATAAAATAATCTGAAATCATGCGCTACACTTCCGAAGTGTAGATTGATCCATAGTTCTCAAGAACCGAAAAAAGAGCAAATATTCAGTCAAAAAGTGCCATGTCAAAATACAGATCATGTGATGCCAGCGCATCATTTTGAGCAGTTTTATTTTGCTAAAAGGCATCTCAGAAAGAGAATAAAATAATCTGAAATCATGCGCTACACTTCCGAAGTGTAGATTGATCCATAGTTCTCAAGAACCGGAAAAAGAGCAAATATTCCGTCAAAATGCGCCATGTCAAAATACAGATCATGTGATGCCAGCGCATCATTTTGAGCAGTTCTACTGTGTTAAAAGGCATCTCAGAAAGAGAATAAAATAATCTGAAATCATGCGCTACACTTCCGAAGTGTAGATTGATCCATAGTTCTCAAGAACCGGAAAAAGAGCAAAAAAAAAAAAAAAAAGTGCCATGTCAAAATACAGATCATGTGATGCCAGCGCATTTTTTGAGCAGTTTTATTGTGTTAAAAGGCATCTCAGAAAGAGAATAAAATAATCTGAAATCATGCGCTACACTTCCGAAGTGTAGATTGATCCATAGTTCTCAAGAACCGGAAAAAGAGCAAATATTCCGTCAAAAAGTGCCATGTCAAAATATAGATCATGTGATACCAGCGCATCATTTTGAGCAGTTTTATTGTGTTAAAAGGCATCTCAGAAAGAGAATAAAATAATCTGAAATCATGCGTTACACTTCCGAAGTGTAGATTGATCCATAGTTCTCAAGAACCGAAAAAAGAGCAAATATTCCGGCAAAAAGTGCCATGTCAAAATACAGATCATGTGATGCCAGCGCATCACTTTGAGCAGTTTTATTGTGTTAAAAGGCATCTCAGAAAGAGAATAAAATAATCTGAAATCATGCCCTACACTTCCTAAGTGTAGATTGATCCATAGTTCTCAAGAACCGGAAAAAGAGCAAATATTCCGTCAAAAAGTGCCATGTCAAAATACAGATCATGTGATGCCAGCGCATCATTTTGCGCAGTTTTATTGTGTTAAAAGGCATCTCAGAAAGAGAATAACAAAATCTGAAATCATGCGCTACACTTCCGAAGTGTAGATTGATCCATAGTTCTCAAGAACCGGAAAAAGAGCAAATATTCCGTCAAAAAGTGCCATGTCAAAATACAGATCATGCCAGCGCATCATTTTGAGCAGTTTTATTGTGTTAAAAGGCATCTCAGAAAGAGAATAAAATAATCTGAAATCATGCGCTACACTTCCGAAGTGTAGATTGATCCATAGTTCTCAAGAACCGAAAAAGAGCAAATATTCCGTCAAAAAGTGCCATGTCAAAATACAGATCATGTGATGCCAGCGCATCATTTTGAGCAGTTTTATTGTGTTAAAAGGCATCTCAGATAGAGAATAAAATAACCTGAAATCATGCGCTACACTTCCGAAGTGTAGATTGATCCATAGTTCTCAAGAACCGGAAAAAGAGCAAATATTCCGTCAAAAAGTGCCATGTCAAAATAGCGATCATGTGATGCCAGCGCATCATTTTGAGCAGTTTTATTGTGTTAAAAGGCATCTCAGAAAGAGAATAAATAATCTGAAATCATGCGCAACACTTCCGAAGTGTAGATTGATCCATAGTTCTCAAGAACCGGAAAAAGAGCAAATATTCCGTGCAAAAGTGCCATGTCAAAATACAGATCATGTGATGCCAGCGCATCATTTTGAGCAGTTTTATTGTGTTAAAAGGCATCTCAGAAAGAGAATAAAATAATATGAAATCATGCGCTACACTTCCGAAGTGTAGATTTATCCATAGTTCTCAAGAACCGGAAAAAGAGCAAATATTCCGTTAAAAAGTGCCATGTCAAAATACAGATCATGTGATACCAGCGCATCATTTTGAGCAGTTTTATTGTGTTAAAAGGCATCTCAGAAAGAGAATAAAATAATCTGAATCATGCGCTACACTTCCGAAGTGTAGATTGATCCATAGTTCTCAAGAACCGGAAAAAGAGCAAATATTCCGCTAAAAGTGCCATGTCAAAATACAGATCATGTGATGCCAGCGCATCATTTTGAGCAGTGTTATTGTGTTAAAAAGCATCTCAGAAAGAGAATAAAATAATCTGAAATCATGCGCTACACTTCCGAAGCGTAGATTGATCCATAGTTCGCAAGAACCGGAAAAAGAGCAAATATTCCGTCAAAAAGTGCCATGTCAAAATACAGATCATGTGATGCCAGCGCATCATTTTGAGCAGTTTTATTGTGTTAAAATGCATCTCAGAAAGAGAATAAAATAATCTGAAATCATGCGCTACACTTCCCAAGTGTAGATTGATCCATATTTCTCAAGAACCGGAAAAAGAGCAAATATTCCGTCAAAAAGTGCCATGTCAAAATACAGATCATGTGATGCCAGCGCATCATTTTGAGCAGTCTGATTGTGTTAAAAGGCATCTCAGAAAGAGAATAAAATAATCTGAAATCATGCGCTACACTTCCGAAGTGTAGATTGATCCATAGTTCCCAAGAACCGGAAAAAGAGCAAATATTCCGTTAAAAAGTGCCATGTCAAAATACAGATCAGGTGATGCCAGCGCATCATTTTGAGCAGTTTTATTGTGTTAAAAGGCATCTCTGAAAGAGAATAAAATAATCTGAAATCATGCGCTACACTTCCGAAGTGTAGATTGATCCATAGTTCTCAAGAACCGGAAAAAGAGCAAATATTCCGTCAAGAAGTGCCATGTCAAAATACAGATCATGTGATGCCAACGCATCATTTTGAGCAGTTTTATTGTGTTAAAAGGCATCTCAGAAAGAGAATAAAAATAATCTGAAATCATGCGCCACACTTCCGAAGTGTAGATTGATCCATAGTTCTCAAGAACCGGAAAAAGAGCAAATATTCCGTCAAAAAGTGCCATGTCAAAATACAGATCATGTGATGCCAGCGCATCATTTTGAGCAGCTCTATTGTGTTAAAAGGCATCTCAGAAAGAGAATAAAATAATCTGAAATCATGCGCTACACTCCGAAGTGTAGATTGATCCATAGTTCTCAAGAACCGGAAAAAGAGCAAATATTCCGTCAAAAAGTGCCATGTCAAAATACAGATCATGTGATGCCAGCCATCATTTTGAGCAGTTTTATTGTGTTAAAAGGCATCTCAGAAAGAGAATAAAATAATCTGAAATCATGCGCTACACTTCCGAAGTGTAGATTGATCCATAGTTCTCAAGAACCGAAAACAGAGCAAATATTCCGTCAAAAAGCGCCATGTCAAAATACAGATCATGTGATGCCAGCGCATCATTTTGAGCAGTTTTAATGTGTTAAAAGGCATCCCAGAAAGAGAATAAAATAATCTGAAATCATGCGCTACACTTCCGAAGTGTAGATTGATCCATAGTTCTCAAGAACCGGAAAAAGAGCAAATATTCCGCCAAAAGTGCCATGTCAAAATACAGATCATGTGATGCCAGCGCATCATTTTGAGCAGTTTTATTGTGTTAAAAGGCATCTCAGAAAGAGAATAAAATTATCTGAAATCATGCGTTACACTTCCGAAGTGTAGATTGATCCATAGTTCTCAAGAACCGGAAAAAGAGCAAATATTCCGGCAAAAAGTGCCATGTCAAAATACAGATCATGTGATGCCAGCACATCATTTTGAGCAGTTTTATTGTGTAAAAAGGCATCTCAGAAAGAGAATAAAATAATCTGAAATCATGCGCTACACTTCCGAAGTGTAGATTGATCCATAGTTCTCAAGAACCGGAAAGAGCAAATATTCCGTCAAAAAGTGCCATGTCAAAATACAGATCACGTGATGCCAGCGCATCATTCTGAGCAGTTTTATTGTGTTAAAAGGCATCTCAGAAAGAGAATAAATAATCTGAAATCATGCGCTACACTTCCGAAGTGTAGATTGATCCATAGTTCTCAAGAACCGGAAAAAGAGCAAATATTCCGTCAAAAAGTGCCATGTCAAAATACAGATCATGTGATGCCAGCGCATCATTTGAGCAGTTTTATTGTGTTAAAAGGCATCTCAGAAAGAGAATAAAAATAATCTGAAATCATGCGCTACACTTCCGAAGTGTAGATTGATCCATAGTTCTCAAGAACCGGAAAAAGAGCAAATATTCCGCTAAAAGTGCCATGTCAAAATACAGATCATGTGATGCCAGCGCATCATTTTGAGCAGTTTTATTGTGTTAAAGGCATCTCAGAAAAAGAATAAAATAATCTGAAATCATGCGCTACACTTCCGAAGTGTAGATTGATCCATAGTTCTCAAGAACCGGAAAAAAGAGCAAATATTCCGTCAAAAAGTGCCATGTCAAAATACAGATCATGTGATGCCAGCGCATCATTTTGAGCAGTTTAATTGTGTTAAAAGGCATCTTAGAGAGAGAATAAAATCATCTGAAATCATGCGCTACACTTCCGAAGTGTAGATTGATCCATAGTTCTCAAGAACCGAAAAAAGAGCAAATATTCCGGCAAAAAGTGCC